>JAUKNK010000166.1:2067500-2132500 GCA_030765055.1 Mantis religiosa
ATAATAATAATAATAATAATAATAATAATAATAATAATAATAATAATAATAATAATAATAATAATAATAATAATAATAATAATAATAATAATAATAATAATAATAATAATAATAATAATAATAATAATAATAATAATAATAATAATAATAATAATAATAATAATAATAATAATAATAATAATAATAATAATAATAATAATAATAATAATAATAATAATAATAATAATAATAATAATAATAATAATAAATAAATAAAAAGGTAATAGTAGTAATAATAAACCTAGGTATTATACGGAACAACATTTTCTTTACTTACGAATGGAAAAGGAACGCAAATTTCAACTTTGTTCCTGGGCAGATATCAAGGTAATTAGTGAGAAGCCAGTTTGTATGTAATTATAATGCACGAGATTTAACTTGGAACTTTCTGCACTATCCTTGTCTAGCACGGGCACTGGGTTCCTTTCTTTTAAATGGGTGAAATGATGCTCAAATGAGGCCATGGTCCATAGAGCTTAGAGTTACCGGACATTCGCCTTTCATAATAAGGGAAAACCCCGGAAAAACCTTATCCAGGTAACTCACCCTTACCGAGATTCGAACTCAGGACCTATTGAACGTGAGATGGACATGCTGCCACCACGCTACCGAGGCGGGTCACTGCCATTGATAAGACGGCAGTGGTTGTCAGTCAGATAATGAACAGTGCTCTCTACATCTCCACAAAATTCATATATCCCTACCTCATTACTTCTCAACCCTTTTAAATATATTATTCCTACTATCATCCATGCTATGCCTTCTCTTCCAATAAATTAAAGACAAAATTTATGAAATAGATCGCATAGTGCAAAACCACGCTGTAATAAAGTTACCTCCGTACCATTGAACCTCAGTGCTATAGAATTTATATGGACACAGATAAAAATAGATGTACCAAGACACAACACATCATTTAAGCATAAGGACGTAAAGTTGTAGTTTGATAGTGGAGCAGGTAAAGTGTCCAAACAAATCCTACCGGACAGCTTCAGAACAAGTTGAAAAGATTGAACAGTTTAGTTGGGAGAAAGATGGATTTGTAGATTAAATTAGTGATAGGTTCATAATTAATTTAGAAGAGATTCAGACAGGAAATGTGCGGAAAATTTTTAAATTTCTGACAATGTATAAGGGGAACAGGAGCCAAATTTGTAGGACGAAGGATCATCCTCCACTGATGTTTCTGCCCTGCCTGGTAGGCCAAAAATAGGGGGTCAGGTTAGAAAGAGATCGTGAGTACGCATTTCCTTCCCTTTTTAAAAACTAGGGCCAAGCTAAATCTCATGCCTTATAGGTATAAGAATAATCAAATACAGGTGTCACTGAGTGCAGATGTCTCACATCCAGTTTTTATGTGTGCTTAAATGTGATAGCCAATAAACTGACTTGCAAAAGAAACTGCTGCGAGACGAAATTCCAACACACCTTTGGTGCTAATATAAGTCTGGCAATTGACAGCGAACTTAATATACGAAAAATTAAAATATGTACATTGTTTACGAGATAAAGAAGTAGTTCCCATTGGCAAACGTCAACGTCATCGTCCCCTGTTCAGCAGTTCAAGAAATGGAGATAAAGTGAAGCGTGAAAGGAGGTGATGAAAGCAAAGAAATTTGGCGAGAGGTGATCCGTGATAGGAAACACCAACCCAGGGAAATCAAAGTTAAAATCACGATTTAGAGTTGGATACTAGGAATCGAAACCGGGAACTCCCGAATTGAGCCTCATAGATACTGCGGAATCCACTTGTTCGGTATACCCTTAACATGATAAACTACAAAATAATAATTGTAATATTACATTAGCTAACGTAGTCCGACAATAAATGTGTGAAACAAGTTAAATACGTTATGATTAGAGCGAGCACTCTTTTGCCGAATGTGTAGCTGAGCAAGTAGTTTGTTGAAGTATAGCAGTGACTCAATCGAGACGAGAGGGTTGTCCTGCAGGTTAACATGGTGCTTCCGCTGTGGTAGCTGTGCATTCACAATATCAAGTTTTGGTCAATGTGACCTGAGTATGCTACTATGTAAGCTATTCTATATACAAAGTTATATTATAAACACATGTGTACAAAACATGCTCTGTTTGCATTCGTGCTTGTTTTACACATTATTTGTGACTCTCTCATATTTTTAAGTAAGATACGTTAGTATTTGAGTTAGTGCGTTTATATGTTTAAACAATTAGTAAACAGACAATTTGAATTTAATAGCAATTACGCTTATATCCGTCATGTTCCTTCAACGAAATACGCCTTCCATAGCTTCGCGAAACATGCAGTCGACGTTGGAGTTTGACCCTCGCCTTTCAGGGGTAATAACCGATAAGCTTCCAAACACGTTCGGGAGCAAAAATGCACCCTCTTAGTTGTTACCGTAATATAGAGTGTGGTGAAGATCTGTAAATCTGCTCGCGCACAAGTGTTAGCAAAATCATGGCGTAAGCACAACCATGGCTGCTATATACTTTCATCTTCGGCATGTGGTAATAACCTGTCTTATCCATTGGTTCTTACTTTGTCCTCACGGAGCCACCGTCCGTTCTTGCTGGCATTCGGAGCTAGTCACTTTGCTGCTGGTTATTCGGTTGACACGTAACACTTTACGACTTACAGGCTCTTCATATATCTCACTTACTGCACAAGATGCCTTACGTTTTAAAACAATTAAAATAAAAGATTAGATTGCAAATGAGGCTGCTAGGGCTAGAATACAATGCAGCTAGGCAGCGTTTCGAAGTTTAGGGATGATGTAATACTAAAGTTATTTCCTCATACCACACTGCTTGTAAATAAGGTATTAAGTAGCACCCTGAGCACATGAATAAGCGGATTGATGGGTGGTGATAGTCACGCTTGGAAATGAAATCTATGAGACCGCTTTTCTACTTTGTGCTGGCTAATGCAAATTTTGTTTCCATCCTACATATTATAGATTTATAGATTTCTGCGCCCTAATCTGCATTTGCGCTCGTTTTAATTTTGATATCAAATCATATGTTTGAACTTCTTTGAGTATTAATGACACAGTATCGTTAAACAGCAAATCTCTGTAGACGTTTGCGCTTTTCAACTGGATTTATTGCTGGTTCGACCTGACTATTTATCGCCAGGGTCTTACCACAGGTATACTGTATCCTAAATAACCCAGAAATATATCTACTGGGTGCTCTATTTGGCTTCAAAAGTATGTATTTTAATCCGGATCTATAATCATCATTTTAACAGTCCATTGCATATAATGGAATGCTGTGATAGTACCATGTAATAATCACGTTAAAAAAGAAAAGAAAACCCTGGCGTGACAGCCCCCAGAGGGCCAAAGACTGCCGGCCTCACGTCTACTTACGCACGGTAGCGGAAGGCGATCATCCAAACGATACGGGGAGGAGATGTGGTCAGCATCTCGCTATCCCTCGTCCGGAACCTTCGTTGTCGTGACCATGGCCTCTTACCTAGCGTAAGCTCCGCACTTTCTTCACGATGCTGAGTGGGCTACGGTCCTATACCCGGGACTTAATGTCCGCACCTCATGTGTGGCATCGAATCCGGGTCGCTTGCCGTGGCCAGTGACCAAGACATTCTGTCTTAGCCCGCTATGCCACGGTGCAAGACCTAAAAATCATGTTGTTAGCATGTAAATGTCCCTATGTCGGAGTGAACAAATGGACGACACACAAAGTATTAAAATAATGGTGAAAAGTATTTCCAGTGTACTGTTCTAAAGCCCATGTATTGTGCACCATTAAAAATAATAACGCAACTATAATAGGTTATGGGCCCAGAACGTAAACGCAAGAACTAAAGTGATGAAAACCGTATGCATATAGTGTGTGGTTTGTGAGTGAAAAAGTGAAGTCTAAAACAACAAATAAAAATTAGAAACAGGAAACAATTACAGACGAACTTGCAGCATTCCCAAAATTTAAAAAAATTCAGATACCTATCCATTTTGGGGTCTGGAAATATTAGTGTTGTTTTGCGCAAGAAGGTTGAATAAGATAGTGAATGATGACGACTTGTTGTCAAACAACGAAAGTGAAACTGCCGTAGAAGATGAAGACAAGGAGGTAAACTCACAGTGTATGATCCCCAAAGCACTGGATTATAATGTAAGGGCGTATATTCTTTCGTGTGAGACATCTAAGGAAATGTGGGACAACTTAAAATCAATACACAAGAAGGAAACTCCTCAACAGATAATCCATTCGAAAAAGGAATTCTTTAACTATGGATATGATTAATGCAAGGCTATGATGGCTAATACTAATGATATATAAAAAACAGAGCTAGTAAGCTTAACCGCTTAAGCGAAAATCTGAGTGGCCATTGTCATAGCCAAGATTCGAAATATTGTCCATGAACACTAGCAGCAGTTTGCTACTGCTTAGGACTTGACCCCAGAAGGAAGCAGAACTTTGAATAGACTCGAAGTCAGACTAAGCCAGGAAGAAAACTGCAGAAAGCCATCAGCAGAAGAAACAGTTGCAGCATTTCGAGCTGTAAAGGGTAAACAAACTTTAAACTATTTGGGATGCGAACGTAATGGTCATAAGATCACTGAATGTTCTGAAAAACAAAAAAGCCATGTGAATTATGAAAAAAATTTAGCCATGTCACAGAAAATTGTTACTTCAGAGAAATAAATTGTGTTGTCAGGAATAAAAAGGTATATCCATCTTGTGGGACGTGCAGGAAAACAAGTCATCCAGAAGAAAAGTGCTACTTTAAGAATAAGAATAACAGTGATGATAATAACAGGCAGGGTGGAAGAAGGAGTGGGTTTTCTGACAACTGGAGAAAGAAGTAGAGAAGAAGTAAATAGGGAGAAAAGTGATACGAACTACTTTGGGGATATGGCTGTCATAGCAACATTACAAAAAATCTAAAACAACTTTCAAGTGTAAGAAATACAAGAAACATCGAAAACAACCTTGCAAAGTATGGTGAATGCCTGATAACAAAAATGGAAGAAGTGGAGAAAGATAGTGTGATATTGACAAATGTCAGTTAGGTAATTCGTTTAGCAAAAACCCTACTGTCAGTGCAACCTGTAGCAGAGAAAGATATACCTGTTGATTTTAGTGAACATAAAGTTTGGCTAATAAAGTATATACAGAGGCACCATAACTTCGTGACATAAATTTCAAAGATACAAAGAGAATTCTTCATATGTATGTTGTAGTTCCTAATATAATGTAATAATGCAGGAGTAATATTTACTGTGAAATATTCTACCAAGCTTAGATGGTAGGAAAACCGCTTAACACAGTGAGATTTACGGTAACGACCATTACAGTTAATACAAACTGATATATGAGTGGAAAGATCGGCCCTTCTACCCTTACAAAAATTATTTCATGACATGCGTTGATGGTTACCCAATTTTTTTAAGGTATATTTGTTGGAAAGTACGGATGAAGCTGAAAATTTTTTAAAAAGATATATAAATGAAGCAGAAGCTTTTTAGCTTAAACGTTTCTAAAATATGCTGTGACAATGGAGGTGAATATCAGAGTAATAACTATAAGAATTGGTTCTGAAGTAAAGGAATAATGATAAATTACACCATTCCCCATACATCTGAACATAATGGTACTACTGAAAGTATGAATAGGACTCTAGGCAGAGCTATATTGTTTGACTCTCATCTTGAAAAGTAAATGTGGGGTGATGCTTTATATACTGTTGACTATTTAGTGAACCAAAGTTTCAAATGTAACAAAGTAACACTGCTGAAGCATGGTGTGGAAAGGAACAACGTTGAAGGAAATGTAAATCAAAATATAAGACCAAGAAGAGAATTAAGAACGCGAAGAATAATTCAAGACTATTAACTGGAAGGTGATAAAAGTTATGATCTGAAAATCTGTAAGGAATGCGTGGAAAGTGCGGAAAAAAAAGAAAAATAGCTTGAAGCAATTTCTGAAGGAAAACGAAGTTTCAAAGCAAGTAGTACATAGAAACTTGTGGATAAAAGTGAAGCAATGGGAACAGAAGTTATTAAAAGCTATTGGATACTCATAATAAAAGATGATGGAAAATATTAGGCATGTTTATTTGAATGAGGATGCCAACAAAGAAAGTACAGCCTATGCCTTGTAGAAATATACAGCTCAGTTGTTCTTTCAAGTTCTTAAGGACAGTGTGTGCTCTTGCTGCCAAACAGAAAATTAATGTTGGACATAAAATCAGCATTCCTATATGGATAAGTTAAAGAAGTAAACATGCAAATACCTGAGGGATATGAGTTTCCAAACAAAATATGCAAACTGAAGAAAGCATTGTGTGGTCTCAAACAATCTATACTACATTGGAGTAAGACGTTAACAGATTTTCTGAAGTCTCACATCTTAAGCAACTGAAATCACATCTTAAGCAACTGAAATCTTACAGATGTGTATTTAAAATACAAAGAACAAAAATGCAATGTTTGTATTAATACCTGTCGACGATGAATAGTCATGAGTGAAAAGTACTGAAGATATGGGAACGCTAATGAACAGTTTTAGTGAAAAATTTAAAGCAACTGTCAACAACAAACCAAATAATTATCTTGGAGTGGAAATAAATCAGAAAGAACATGGAATCTAATCCAACCAAAATATGCCAATCAAGGTGTGAGAAACTATGGTGTGGAAGCTACAAAGCCAGTAAGCACTCCTATATGTCATCAAGATAAGTCAAAAGAAAAAAATGATTACAAAGGAAAGAATACCAAGAAGAAAGGAAGAACAATATATAAAGAAGAAAAACTGCAAGAGAAAGATCAGCAAACTGCAATAAAATTTCCATGTTGTGAAGCAGTGGAAAGTCTCCTATACTTAGCATTTAAGACTCATCCTGGCCTGATTATGCTGTGAAATTTGAAGTGCTCCATCTCAGCAAGATATAACACATATCAAGAGAACTCTCAGACATCTCAACTACAACAAGAATTTAGAATGCATTAGTAATCAGAAAGTGAAGATGAAATCCAAGTACAGGCATACTGCGATTCAGATTGTGTAAGCGACATGAAGCAGAGGAAAAGTATAACTGGTTTCATTATTATAATTGGAGGACCAGTCATGTGCAGCTCAAGAAAACAAAGTATCATGGCAAAATCCTCCTCAAAGCAGAATATGTTGCTCCTGTGCACTGCTGAAAGCAATTGAAGCTTTTAAAGAATCTCAATGAAGAAGTTGTCAGTATAAAGTCCAAATTTATAATGTACTCAGACAATTTAATAAACGTTGTATTAAAATTATTAAATCTGGTCAAGCATCATGCAACTCAAATCACATACACATTAAGTGTAATTTTTTCATGATGAATTTAATAAAAAGTGGTTTAATTTTTAATGTCCTCCCACTGGTGAACAAATTGCTGACATTCTAGTAAACGCTTTGCAATCTACAATATTTAAGGTACTGTCAAACAAGTTCATATATCATTTGTAATGCACATTATAGTAAAACGCTCTGCATTACAAAATTAACTTAAAACCTTTCTAAACATGTTATATAGTTATTTTAATGGAAAATGTTTTGTCTTTGAGGAAGTGACTGCATTATATTTTGCAAACATATTGTATGGATACAACATGATTGCATATGTTAAGGGAACGTGTTGTTATAGTAACTTGTAGTAAGCATGTTGGTAGCATGTAAATTTTCCTTTGTTGCATCATGCTATAATGGATGCCAAATAAAATTATAGTAAAAGGTATTTGTAGTGTAATGTTCTAAAGCCCCTGTATAGTACAACATTAAACATAATAAAAAATAATAACATGGAAGTATTCAAATTTGAATTTGTTACAAAATTTTTACCGTGAAGTGAGGCGAAGCCTCTTGGATCACTGCCAAATGGAAACTCTTGTAAATTTATTCCTTTAGTTGTGCCCCTCGCTTTTTGTAAAAGGGAACACAACAGCATTGCATCTGAATTTTAAAGAAAATGTGTAAACTGTCACGTTCAAGACCTGTAAGAAATTAATATGAACGTTTATATCATCATCAATATCATCATCATCATGATCATCATGATCATCATCATCACCATCACCATCACCATCATCATCATCACCATCATCATCATCATCATCATCATCAGCATCATTATTATCATTATCATTATCATTATCATTATTATTATGATTATGATTATTATTATGATTATTATTATTATTATTATTATTATTATTATTATTATTATTATTATTATTATTATTATTATTATTATTATTATTATTATTATTATTATTATTATTATTATTATTATTATTATTATTATTATTATTATTATTATTATTATTATTATTATTATTATTATTATTATTATTATTATTATTATTATTATTATTATTATTATTATTATTATTATTATTATTATTATTATTATTATTATTATTATTATTATTATTATTATTATTATTATTATTATTATTATTATTATTATTATTATTATTATTATTATTATTATTATTATTATTATTATTATTATTATTATTATTATTATTATTATTATTATTATTATTATTATTATTATTATTATTATTATTATTATTATTATTATTATTATTATTATTATTATTATTATTATTATTATTATTATTATTATTATTATTATTATTATTATTATTATTATTATTATTATTATTATTATTATTATTATTATTATTATTATTATTATTATTATTATTATTATTATTATTATTATTATTATTATTATTATTATTATTATTATTATTATTATTATTATTATTATTATTATTATTATTATTATTATTATTATTATTATTATTATTATTATTATTATTATTATTATTATTATTATTATTATTATTATTATTATTATTATTATTATTATTATTATTATTATTATTATTATTATTATTATTATTATTATTATTATTATTATTATTATTATTATTATTATTATTATTATTATTATTATTATTATTATTATTATTAGTACTATAACTTAGTGGATTGATTTATTTTAATGATTTCACACACCTTCCTCAAGCTACGAGAAAAGGGCCATTACAAAAAATTACTTGTGTTATCAAACAGATCTTTAATATTTGTTACAATACTTGCCTTTACATTCCTCTATAAACATTCCTAAAGCACGTAATATGTACATGGGATACGGCGTACTTCAGATATAACCATAATGAATTCTTGTTTTACTCTGAAATTTAGTGTAAAATGTTACTACTCCTAGAACATTCTTAATTGTTAAGTTCTATTTCCGGCTAGTGACGTTAAGAGAGACAGTAGCGCCAATGCGGAAAGTTTGCGAATTTTTTCCATGACGTCCCCTGTCATGAATGTAGGCAATGAAATGCCGAGGCTGAAAGATTAGCAGTCGGCCATGGCGTAACAAAGATGGCCTCTTATGTCACCGCTACTGAGCTTGCATAATGGGGGCTGCCAGCATGAAGAGAAATAAAATTCTCCAGATTATTAAATGACTATATTCTCAACTTCTCTCATAAATTCTTTTCCCGTCTTCCCTGGAGGGTCAAGTAACTTATCCGGCACCTCGGGGAATATGTAATTGACCCCGGAGAAACCTACAGGCCTCCAGACTCTCTTAGGACCATCATAAGCTCAGTAGTCTACTATAATTAACAACATACCATCTCTTTCATTCTACAGCTTGCGATACTTCATAAAAAAGAAACCACCATCTACCTACCTTCTATTATTATAAATCCATCATCACGCCAGTAAGTGACAGAGATCCGGAATGGCAAAACGTCAAAGGCTCTCTCTCCTCGGACGAGGATGCATCTTCAATGACACATCTGTTTGTGTGTGTGTGTGTGTGTGTGTGTGTATATGTGTGTGTATGTGGGTGGGTTTTTTTGTTGTTTTTTTGTTTTGTTTTGTAATTTACGTCCTCTAACGTCAAGTCATATCGGACGGTGAATGAAATGGGTGAAATGATGCTCAAATGAGCCCAGGGTCCATAGAGCTTAGAGTTACCCGACATTCGTCTTTGAGGAATGAGTGTGTGTATGTGTGTCGCTAGATTATGATGTTTAGATTGATGTTGAACACTGGGGCTTATCTACGCAAGTCCTAAGACAGCACCCTGTACCGCTTTATTGCTTCACTCTCTTTATAAAAACATAACTAGCTATGCCTTTTTGGCTTAGAAGCATCAATCAATCTTAGATATATTGCTCACATGTTGAGCTTTGAGTGTGCATTTGCAAGCTGAAATGAAAAAGTAGTCCGGCTTGGCATCCGTAAGGAAAAATATGAAATCAGGCGAGAACACAGGTACACTAGTTTATAACAGGTAATGTATACCCTTCTGCAACGTTTGCTGTAAACGAAACGAAGGAGAAACTAAAAATTTAACATTGAACAAACCCTTGTTATTTTATCTACTTCATGTTAATCGAGATAAACGCTGCAGAAATGACCTTTTATATATGGCATGCATTCCCTGATAGGTACAATGGGAACAGGGTAATACAGCAGACTTACGCGACACACAATTCTCTTAGAAACTGGTCACTATTTGGTGGCTTTGATATTCCATTCTTTTTGTTTCGCCAAGAGATATGAAAAGAATAGCAGCTTACGGTTTGAGAAAAGTATAAATGTCCGTAAACGCAAACTAATAATGATTAAGTGATCAAAATTAGTCATTGTTCCACACTAGCCATGTGTAGGCTAAGTTTTCGACAGGTTAAATCAGATTGAAAAATTAAATGCCACAGCCGAGATTTGAACCACAGATCTCCCGGTCTCCGTCCGGCTGCTCTTAACTATTGATCTGATAAGGCCAACATACTGGCAAGACATTTAGTGAATGGCCATAGTAGCTCAATTGCTAAGAGCAACCGGACGGAGACTGGAAGATCTGTGGTTCAAATCCCGGCTGTGGCATTTAATTTTTCAATCTGACTCTACCTATCCCAAGAAAATAATAATGATTATCTTATAAATGGTCCCACTGAAACTGTATTTCATAAATTTTTGTGTTTTAATAAGATTTAATGACGTATGCAGAGTTCCTGGTGCATACTCCGTAGTTCTTTTGGGATATAGTCACGTTTATTGTTCAATTTTAAAATTTTAATTATTATCTGGATGTTAACTTACCTATTATTGGTTTCTGTATTACATACCTATGTAACATGAAGCATTGCAGTGCATCAACAAATTTTGATACTGAGATTTCTTTTGATCTACATGTTTTCGAGACTCCCTGAATTAAAAATAAAAGCATTTTTGAAAAACAAAAGTGTACATGTGTGAACAGTATGACTCAAAAAAGGAAAGCCCGTTAAATGCCGCACTTGGTATTTAAGTGCAACATTTTTTTTTTCTTTTTTGTAAATTACGGCCTCCAACGTTAAGTCATATCGGACAATGAATTTAATGGGTGAAATGATGCTCAAATGAGCCCGTGGTCCATACAGCTTAGAGTTACCCGACAATCGTCTTTCAGGATAAGGGAAAACCAGGAAAAAACCTTATCCTGGTAACTCACCCTGACACAGATTCGAACTCGGGAGCTCTTGAACGTGAGGCAGACATGCTACCACCACGCTACCGAGGCGAGCTTTAAGTGCAACATCTTCCAATGATTCCATACGAGGATTTTAACGAAATCTCTCATCCCATATTATACTCTACGCACAACACTTTGAAAATGATATTCTTAATAGTTGTTCTTACGATTTTGATTAATATAAAATAACTTAGGATACATTCCAAATGAAAAGATATTTGGTAATTTTCTCAGAAGTCATCTTCATAATGGACGACGTTTGGTAACAGGTAATTCGTAAGAGACACTGTTAACAGTTCACACAACACAATATAACCATGTGAATTTTCAGCTTACTCTCCCAGCTACATAAAGCATTTTGCAGTCAATTTGCGTTAGGCACTGATCTTGAACTTCAAAGAACACACCCCATGACTGCAGTGAACCGTCGTCGGTTAATTTATGAAATCAGTATATGTTGATCCTGGCGACACTTAGTAATGTCTTACTCAGTAATGCGTAGTGAAAAGGAGTAACACAGCGCAAGATTAGATGTTAAAGCATATCATTAGCATAAACACGGGAGTAAGGTGTTTGTTTTCGAAAGGATAATTTGATGATAATACCTCGTAGATAAATGGCCTTTGTACAGTCTGCCTCAAAAATTCTTGCCCCATATACTAAGGCATATTATAGTGTCGAATTTCCAGTGGTAATTTTGAGCGCGTTAAAAAGAGATACTTTGTTCACGCTTGTGCTGTGCGTTCCGAACTAGGAAAGGCTGCTCGCCTATGATAGGATACTCGCTCTAGGTCAGCCCTCCCTAGCTCCGCCTCATATACGTTCTAACACCGATAGTTTCAATGAAACAATTTTTATAAATGTCTCTCAATATGAAGGAAATTTGAAAGATATATTTTTAAGAATAGTTCGTACAGAATTACTCATATGAGTGCACAAACCAGATTATCTACTTTTTTACTACAATTAATCGAAGTGGAGGATGTTATCATAAATGTTTGTCGTGAGGTGGCAGCACAGTAATGTAGGAATATATAGTATAGATACTGTATCATGACTAATGTCAACTTTTTAAGAAAACCAATTATTTGACATGTGTTCTGACTAGCAATTAACTAGTTTTCGAAGTACAGACCATTAGATTCTATGGTGTTGAGCAATCGCTCAGGGAGGTTTATTAGCCCACGATGGTACTAGCCTCTGGTTTTTGATGCGAAGTATTTGGTGACACCCACTTCCACTGCTCAATGATGTCAAAATTTCTTCCACGTAGAAAATGGGTAATGGATCTAAAAAGATAATAATCTGTTTAAGCGAGATGAGGGCTGTGTGCTGTATCGGGGTGTGCTGGCAGTTCGTTTCCTCTCATTTCCTGAAATTTTTCCATGGTCGTTCATACACTATGGTGTGTTGCATTGCTCTGTTGCAACAGAACTCTATTTCTGTTAACTGATACTGGGTATCTCCGTTTCCAAATTTGATGAATTCGTCCCAGTTGATGAGAATAAAGATCCGTATCAATCGCCTTCCCGTTTGGAGCAAATTCCCAGTGAATCACACATTCAAAACACATTACTTTAGGACCGAAATGACTTTTTTAACTATGGCTTTTGCAGGTTAGTGGAGATCAATCCACTGTTTCGAGACATCAGGTTTTCAATAAAATACCCATTTTTCATCACAAGTGAGTGTTCTTCTGACAAATCTGTCATTCATTGGATTACGAATAAGCTGACGACAGATATCCTCTCTATGTTCAGCCTGTTGAGGTGTCAGTTCATAAGGTACAGATCTTCAGCTTCTGTATGAGCGGCAGCGGCTTTATAATATTGTTTCAAGTAATGTTTTAGATGTACTCTTTAATTTCAAAGTTTGTGTTCTCCATTTTAAAATTGTTCATTAACAACTGAAGATTTGTGCTTGCTCGCAATATACGCAACACTAGCTATTGCATCTTGTAAATAGGATTTGCAAACCAAGGAAACACAATGAATTTTCCAAAACTCCAAAACCAGAAAAGCCGACTTTACTTACGAGGCCACATAATTGAAAGGACTATTAACACATACAGGTTTGTCGTAGCTGAAGTTGTCTAGAAGTCAGAATGAGGAAAAGAAACCACAATTAATAAATATACATATAAACACTTAAAATGAATTATATTATCTATTTTTGCTGCCAAAATATATTTTATATATTAGTATTTTTGGAAACAGTTTCTGTTTCTTTTTACGATAAAACTTAGTTTCACTATTGTATATTCTCGTTAAAATAACCGTTTTTTTTTTTTGTAATTTATGTCCTCCAACGTTACGTTATCTCTGACGATGAATGGAATGGATGAAATGGTGCTCAAATGAGTCCGGAGTCCATAGAGCTTAGAGTTACCTGACATTCGTCTTACAGGCTAAGGGAAAACCCGGCTAAAAACCTTATCCAGGTTACTCGCCCTGACCGAGATTCGAACTCAGGACCTCTTGAACGTGAGGCGGATATGCTACGACCATGCTACCACCACGCTCCGTCGTTGATTATAAATAGAGTTGGGGGAACTCGCTTTATGGAAAATCAAATTTTGAACCTGATTGGATTACTGAGGAATTCGACCCGCACATTATACATAAGCCTTTTATTCTTTCAGGATAAGTATTCTGGGCAATCATCAATTTTGACGTGGTTTTCACAATGTCTTTAGCCATTTAGGAATTAGTGATTTGGAATTCAAATTCTCGAATGCTGTAGCTACTGATTAACGCCGTTGCCATACTCACCAATCGAAATAACTTTTATTCTAATACAAGTTCTCACACGATGTAATATCTCCCTCAATGACCTTTATGCATCATGTATTAAAATTATGCACAAAAAGTCATATAATTATCAACTATAAATAAAATTGCAGCCACAACTTCAATTAGATACAGTATAAACACAAGATAATTAGTTGCTTGTTTATGTCATATCCCCGTTCAGTTTGCATATTTTATGGTATGTGAACCATGCTCAGTAACGTTCGTCCCGCCTCCCGCTGCTTACGCACTCGTGCTCGAAGTCGGGATGCCTTTCTCGGTCTCAGCCGTCGCTAGTCCGCTGTCTGTTAGGGCCGCGCCGTGGCTCAGTGGTTAGACCGCTTGGCTCTCACCAAGGCGGCCCGGGTTCGATCCCAGGCGACCGCAAAGTGAGATTGTGGTAGACAACACGGCGCTGGGGAGGGTTTTCTCCGGGACCTCCGGTTTCACCCGCCATGTCATTCAACGAGTGCTCCATCTTCATCTGATGTATAATCAGTGTCGCCGGCTTCGGTGCCGTATGTAGTAAAAGCGGGCGTTAAACACTACACTACACATTTCCGCCGTGTGCTTTGCCGTTGCCTCTGGCTGCCATAAACTGCGTCTACTGCATGGACTCCTGGGTTTTCAGGTGGTAGGGCCGAAACAACAGAACATGCGATATTGTCTGAACGCTTAATTTAATGGTTTATCAATTGGGCGGTGACTGCCTGTAATAATGCTACTATAGTGCCGAACTTAAAATGACGCAGCGCATGGTGAAAGAATTAATCAACCAGTGAACATACCAGACCTAATGAACAGAGTAGAATGAAATTGGCCAATTCCAATTATTTTATTCAAGAAAAACGGCCTGGTGCCGGTGCAATAGGATCCAGCTTACAGACTAATATTTACATTTAATTTACATTTAGTTAAATTACTAGCTTGGATAGTCTTTGTGGGTTGAGCAGAACCCATTCGGCGGCCTTATCTCGACCGCCGAGAACAGTTTTGCAGTGTCCAATGAAATGGCCCCCATGAGGCTTCTACCCTTATATACCTATATTGAATCCCTAAGAGTCAACAAGGAAAAAGCTAACAGTTTGTTGACTTGTCTAATGGCACTCTAAATAGCTTAAGTACCAGTGCATCGTCCTACTTCCTCCCTTTTCTGGGCGAATCTCGCCAGAGTGCAAGGTCTTTGTAACATATACCTACCGAGGTCCACCATATAACATATTACACAGAAATTTACATTTTTAATTTCATAAACTTGAAAAAAATATACCTTTTAAAGTTCTAAAATATATATGTACAATTATTTAACTCATTTAATGAATTATTGGTGATAACGTATTATAAACATTTTTTTGAATAATTATTCCGTGCGGCTAAAACTTTCTGTTCCAGCTCAAAAGTGTGTTTCCTAAATTTAGACACAACCATTTCAGGACTCTTGTGCAAAAGTTCCCGTCTTTTACTTCTCCCTTTTATTACATTTGATAACATGTTATCATTTTGTAACCCTAATTTTGCTTAGTGGTAAGAAATTTTCACCAAATGAAGAAGTTGATACCGAAATGAAGGAATGCAATGAATAAAGAATCTGTATGTGTATCTGTTCAGTAACACTCCTCGCCGAGTGCATTCATATCGTTGCCGACTAGTACATCATATATGGATGAAATGGTGAACTTTGGCAACACTGCCAGCGCTGCAAGTTGAGCGTTGCAAGTAAACAGGGTAACAGAGCATTTGTAGAGGTAGTAACTGGATCAACATAAAATAATGGAAACTCTCTGGCACCGTATCGACGTTCTGCTGTTATTAGGAGCGCAGCAGAAGATGAAGGTATATATCACAAGGGGAACAACCAGAAGTTTGAGCGAATGGCAATTAACCGGAGAAGAGCTCTGCGATGTTCCCGGCGAAAACCAGAGCCAACCGGTTGCAGCAGAACTTCGTTTTACGGCATCGTTGAATCCCATGGGTTCAAACGGCGAAGTATTTCGGAGTGACGCTGGACGGCAAATTAACTTACGCTCCGCACGTTAAAGGCAAGGTCCAGCTTGGGCACGTTGCGCTCAGGAACCTATACCCAATATTCCGTTCTACCATGCCCCTCCGTCTCAAACTCCAGCTGTATCGGGCGATCATCCCGCCCATGATTTTGTACGGCTGTGAGATCTGGGGAACAGTGGCAAATACCACTTTCGTCAGACTCCAGACGCTGCATATCAGGGCGCTACGGATCATCTATGATACCGACTGGAGATTTCCCGCCCATATCCTTCATGAACACTTAATGTTCCCGTACATTGTCGACGTCATTCGAGAGAGGGCACGTTTAATGTACGACAAAATTCAAACTTAGGGCAACCCTTTGGTGAACTCACTGGACAGATATGACCAGAGGGAACAAAGACGCTTGCCATCTTTCAAACTACCAAGAGACGTATTGGTGCACCTTGGTTAACCCAAGGAAAAACCCAAACATGTCCAACTTTACATAACGCCTGATGGCTCAAGCGTTAGGCCACCCGTACTCAAAACGGGGCAAAAGCTCTAAACAGATCCTCCCCCAACGGGAGAACGTAACAAACCCGCCTAGCTGAGGCCTTCTGAGAACACTCAAGGGCAACCAGTTAAGAAAAAAAAAGGTTTCTCACAAACCAAAAACTACCGCCAGCAGAACAAAAAAAACACAAAAAAAAACACCTTGACTCATTTCGCAGGTTATGCCGCAAAGCGGCTAGGTACTGCGGCAGAAGACACCCGGACGAGGAAAAAGAAAAATAGCCCCGCCCGACTAGGACTACCTCTGGACCTCTGGAGAAGTTTGAGTTTAATGTAGACGTGTTTCATGAACACTTATTTTAGATATTAGGAGATTAACAGCTGCGAAAATTAATGTGAAGATGGGAACTATTGCAATCTATAATTGCTTCTACTATACTATATCCTTATAGAAAATAGAGGAACTGTTACACTCGTGCTAAAACTTCCGAATCGTGATTTCCCTAAATAAAGAGGTTCCAAACTCATCCAAAAGCACCAATAATCGATGTAATTTTGTGCCCTAAAGGTCATTTACCTCAAAGGCATTATTTGATAAAGGTCAGGTAAACTTGGTAGTTAACCTTAACATTTTACAAGGATTGCCAAAAGATAACAAAAACAAAAACAGCAGCCGCAGTGTTGAAACGTGACATAGAAGCTCCTTCCCACTTTTTTGTTATGCAATAATTATACTATAAGTACATAAGGAAATCAGTAAAGGATTTTCCTTCAAGAAAAGAATTGCGGCTAGAACACCCAATGTAGGTGGTCACTTCAGTTGGTTTTGGTTTGGATATATGTGTAGCCGGTACACGTTTGTAATGTGCTCCATTCCCAATTCAACTGGGACAGGGTTAAAGAACCTGTTAATAGGTAATACTGAAAAAGGGATGGAGAAGTTTCCCAGTAACGTTTTAATGCCGAAAAAAGGAAAAACATATAATAACGCTGGACAAATTGATTTATAGCACATTTTTACCTATTGCAAACTTATAGTAAAGGCGTATAATAAAAGCAGAGATATCAAGAATAAAGTATTTGAGTTTCCAGAAAACTTATTTTGTTTTCCAAATTTAAGAAGCCCCTTAAACTAGCGTTATATGTAGATGATTTATTAAATATTTATTTTGGCAAACGACTATCCTATAACATGTTATCCGATAACATTCTTTAGGGAAATAAATGCACAATTTTGCATGACTTTGTAACCTTTAAACCCTAAGAGAGAGACAAAAGGTTACTAGACCTTATTCCTAATAACGTTTTCTGGCATTGAGCACTTTCGAAATTTTCTTGCTTTTTAAGGATAAAGTGTTTGAGAGTCCATAAACCTTATATATAAATGTTAAAGGGGACTACTTAAACAAGCATCAAAATTAAATAAGTAGCTACATACTTTATTAATGTATAAAATATATTTACTAGGAACAATCTGCTTCATTATATGAGATCCCTGAGTTCATTAATGCAATGTCTATGGGGATTTCTTATTCCTTCTTCAAATACAGAATTTAAGAATTAAGGAATTCCAATAGGAATGTTTTACAACATTTACATTTTAATACTAACACTTGATTCTATTTATAAATTTGCTTGTTATAACAAAATCCTAATTCCTTTGTTTGATATAATTATGAAACCAGACAACAGAGGGCAATTCGTATTCCTCAATAAAGAGCACATGTAAATACAAGGCCAAATCTTTGTCCAGCCAGTAATTTTGCACACAAATTGACTATTAAAAATACTGTTACATTTTAGGTATTAACCGGTACTTGCATTTAATGATGATGATGATGTGACAAAGATGAAAAAATGAAGTTTTGAAGAGCCCTGCACTTAAATTAATTTTTCAATGGATAAAGTTTCGTACTTCCTCTTATTTATTAAGCACAATTTTGCTGTTATGATTAACATCTGACATATTTAAAATATTTTCATGAGAAGTAATTATATATGTTCAGTTTTCTAAAAATAACCTGTGAAGTTCTCTTCATTCTGACTGGACTTTGCATAATTTTTGTCTAACTGGTAAAGCGTAAGATATGGAGAAAAACGTACTACGCAAATTTAAACACTTGTGGTCAAATAACAAAAAGTTTGATATAGGTATAATTTTATATAATTAACCTTTCTGAGACTTAAATGTTAAATATTTAAATTTTAAGACACCCTGTTCTGTCTTCTAATGCTAAGCCGCTATAATGCCTGTAACTTTCTTTAAATATATATACATTTGGAAGAATGTATACAATGTTCCTTCTAAAAAGCCTAAAGTCAATTACAATTATAATTTAATGCCAAGAATTGCATTAGCTAAAACTAATATATACATTAAACTTTTACCACTCATTTTTATACTTAGTGCATGTATATTTAAAAGCTTTCCCTCATTTGACTTAAAAGTTACAGCATGTGTACCGATAGAACTCAAATAAGATAAAAAACAATGCTAATGAACAGCACACAATTATTCAGTGATGATGTTGCTGAGAATATAATAATAAGACATGCCATACCTGATATGCACAGGCGTTGTCTGAAAAAGTTCTCGGCCGATTAGTGAAAAAAGGCAATTCAGCCTTTCATAGTAGTTTTATTTTTCAACATATTCTCCTCTAATATCAATACATTTTATCCAGCAGTGTTCCAAGACCATTAACTGTAATGTTCCTTGGAAAGTGCTGTAAAGTACCCCTTTACAGCTGCAATTGCTCCTTCATTGGAGCGAAAGGTGCCTACCAGTAAGGAATTTCGTCGGTTTAGGAAACAGATGGTCTGAGGGAGCCATATCTGGGGAATAGGGTGAATGTTCCAGCACTTCATAATGCAGATCTCTCATACTCTCAATTGCCAAAACACTTTTGTAGGCATGTGCCTTGTGCTGATGGAAAACAATTTTCTTAACCCAGGTTTCTTTTCACGAATACTTGCATCCAGTTTGATTAGAAGTTGAGAGTAGTCTTCTCCAGTAATGGTTTTACATTTTTTGATAGTCAATCAAAAAAATTCCTTTGACATCCCAAAACACTGATGCCATGATATTTCCCGCCGGTGGCACCGTCCTCGCCTTTGTTGGAGCTGAAGAACCAACTTTTGTCCACTGGCACAACTGCTGTTTGGATTCAGGTGTGTAGTGGTGAATCTATGTTTCATCCTTTGTGACATATCGGTACAAAAAGTCACTTCTGGTCACTTCACAAAAGTCACCTCTGATCACAAAAGTCACCTCCTCTGAAAATGCGCCAAGCACTTTTCAGAAAGTGTACAAAGGCGTTTGTTATCCTCGGTGGGGATAAGGGAGAAGATGGGTAGGAGGGCCAATGCTAAAGTGGAAGTGAGAGTGGAACATGCCAGTGGCCTAATCCATTAAAGGCACAAGAAGAAGAAAAACATGTTGCATAATCTTTCTGTGAGAAATTCTAAGAGATAAATAAAAACTTACTGCACAAATTAAAACAGAGTTTATGGTAATTCACGTTTACCATAAAAACATTTCGGAGATAATATCCTCTAGGAACTATAAAGGTTTAAAGGACAAAGGATAGAAAACGGAGGGAGGCGAACTCAACACTGATCTATTGTGGCTAACACACTCTAGGAGGAAGAGATGATGTGAGAAAACTACAGGGCTTCATAAAATCTTCGGGTTGATAATCAGTGACGGCCGTGACCATGTTTATTTGTTCTCTTTATTAAAGCAATAAATTAAGTTTTTTTGTGGAGATATAAAAGCCCTTATTGCGCTGGATTCTACTGTAAGTAGTAGATAATTTACTTATTCACAGCTAGAAGTGTTAGTAATAAGATACCTTAGCGCTTCATTTTGTAAAAAGCATTTATTACTGTGCTCAGCTCAGATAGAATGTGAATGAAACAAGAGCCAATCATGGGATAAATAACACAGCGAAAAGATTACGCATAACAGTGCTGCCAACAAATCTCCATTTTCCACTCCGAATCCGTTTGACCTACTGATGCCTGATTTTACTAGCAGATGTTATTACTTAATACGAGCACCGCATCCGTCCTCTTATTTTCCACGATATTCTTACACTTCGTCACCAATTCAATTAACACTTCTTTCTCCACCGATGAGAAATTTGTCTCACGGCTTTTGTTTACGACTTTATTCATCCACCATTTTTTCAGCTGTGTGCAGACGAAAATGATAACAAAAGCACATCACAGTATGTTCAGAAAATAATACTACTTATCCATAGCCCTCTATAGCTGTAATATTTATAAGTTTCTTGGCGTTAACACGTGTTTGTTAACATTTTCAGAAAACAGGTTGATGAAATGCAAGATATTTAACAGTAGTATTAGCACTGTGACAATTGTTACGTTACATTTGTTAACGTTGATTTTGATATGTGTTGTTAAAATAGAGCATGAGTAATCTAACTCTGGACGAATCCAATGAAAGCATGAATCAGGAGGATAGTGAAAATGATAACATCCAAGTCAAAGTTGTTATACCACCACCTATTTACATAAATAACATTAGAGACATGAGTGAAATTCTGCAGGCACTAAAAGGCGAAGCACACTACTGTTTCAAATCAGAGAGTTAAATTTTGGTTTCGAAAAAATAGAAGGATATAGAAAGGCAATTCATTACTTTGAAAATAACAAAGCCGAGAACCGCACTTATCAAATGAAGCAGGTTGTAATGTCCGAGTAAGTTACTTGAGGCTTACATTAGACAGGTATTTTAATGAATGAATTAAGTTCATTGGGTTTCTCACCTACACAGATGGTTGCTGTTTATCACCCAGTTACAAAGAACCTGCTACCACTATTTTTCGTGGATCTCAAACCAAGTACAGATAATGAAAGAAATATATATTATTTAACTAGTTTGTACCTTGCAATCATAAAAGTGGAAATCTCCTACACCAAAGCGTCATATCACCCATTGCTAAAGATGCCAAGAATATGGGCACAGTAAAAATTGTCATAAAATACCCGCTGTTTAAAATGCGATGGTGCACATGCTACTGCAGTATGTAAGAAAACCAACAATGCGCCCCCAGTGGTGTAAACTCTAAAGGGAAACATACAGCTGGTTACAAGGTATATCCAGGGCATGTGAAGCTTCGAAATTCAACATTCATTTTCCAATGAAAGAACACCGAAAGTATACCTGGGGCTCCACCACCTAGAATTAATGTGGCTTCTGGAACGCAATTTATTTGCTCCCAGTACCATCTCAGCAATTTAGTAAAAATTGTATTCAGAAGCAAGCAAGTAAAAAGCTGAATATCAACGGAAGTGCTTACTGGGTACATTAGATTTGCTATTATTGCTCTTGGTTCCTCTCATAAATAATCTTAAAAAAATAATACCCATGATTATAAAAAGTAATGGAGCAAACCTTTAAAGGACAAATTTGCATATGCACTAGGAATTGCAACAAATATCACGTACTGTTACAATTTCTTTCTGCTAGCTACAGAAACTAAACTAGCGCCACATATACGTTTTAGAATTCCAGGGTACAAGATTAATCGTGCTGACCATCCCAGCAATGACAGAAAACGCGGTTCGGCCATGTACTTTTAAAACTGCAGTTCTTCACAACGAACTACAGAGCATAGGAGAGCTTGAGTATCAACTGCCCCAAATATTACTGGATATGGGTGATATAAAACTCTTTCTATTCGGCTACGGCAAACAAACTCACAATGGCAGGTTTCTGGGGAATCTGTGATACAATAAAGTCACGTTATCTTCTCGGCGGTGAATTTAATAGTAAACACCGGAGATAGGGTTCCAACACTACCAATCCAATTTATTACCTCTGCTTCACGAGGTAATATATCAGTTTAAATCAGAAATTGTTTCATCCAATTGGACCAACTCATTATCCACACGATGGAAGCACTCTTGATGTTTTGGACTTTTTCATTGTTAAAAACATGTCATATATATGTGTGTGTGTGGACGCATTCGTATTACACGAACTAAATTCAGACCATTATATAGTTGTAATTAAGCTTTCATTGAATATAAATCTAAAAGAACACGCCCACACCTTAATCAAGTATCCCTTTAACTGGAGTTTTTGTACATCAACAATGGAACAAATAGACACAAAATTTGCACTCAAAATGCCTAGGGATATAGAAGTGGCAATTCCTAGCATAACCAGAGATCTGCAGTATGCTGCAAGAATATTTAGTAACACCAAACACATAAAATGAAGTCATTCCATTGTACCCCACACATCGAACTTCATCAAACTAAAAGGGAATATAGTCGACTATGGGAAAGAAACAGGTATCCAGCTTATAAACCAATACTGAATAACATATCTAGGAAACTGAACAGAGCGCTAAAGAAACAAAACTATGATTCTCTGGAAGCAGACATGAATAGCTTCAACTGTAAAGATGGATCGTTGTAGAGAAATACTAATAGTACACTTAAAATATAAAGGTAAAATACCTCCTCTAAAAATTGGCAATCAGTGGCACTCAACACCAGAGGAAAATGTAGGTTTTTCAGCGCACAATTACAACAGCAGTTTAAGCCCAGTGCTATTACCAACGAAGATTTTACTGACTTTGCTAACAGCAGCATATCTCAGCCATTGCAGCTTTCTAATTTTCCTAAGCTTTTTATGCCTGTACAGGTTAAAAATGCAATTAGTTGATTTCCTCCTGGTGAAATCCTAAAAGTCCAAACTTTGCTCGCACCTCTTCCAAAGAAAGCTGTAGTCTTCTTAACACAAATTTACAATGATATTCTTCGCCTGACTTACTTTCTACAAAGATGGAAACATGCATCTGTTGTTATGATACCTAAACCCAATAGAAACAAACAGGAGCCTAAAAGCTATCACGCAATAAGTCTGTTATCTCTATTATCTAAAGTATTTGAAGGCTATTGTTACTTCGTCTTGTTGTACAGCTTGAATAAATCATACTGTCCACTCAATTTGGATTTAAGCCATTGTACTCCTATCCACAGCAACTTCACCGAATCGTTAACACAATTATGGACACACATGAAGGAAAGCAAGTGTGCTTAGGTCTGTTACTTAACACAGAGAAAAGTTTTGATAAAGTGTCGCATAATGGGTTACTACTGAAGATCAGGAATCATGTCTCCAATACATATCTCAGCATAATAGCAGGCGATCCTTATCAGTAAAATATCAAAGTGTACAATCCAGATCACAACCAATCTTCTCTGGTGTTTCAAAAGAAGAATTCTAGGCCTACTTCTTTAAACAGTGTACACCTCTCACTTTCCTCAACCTACTCAAACAACCATTGCACATTTTGCTGCTGATGTTGCAATCCTTAGTTAAGGTAGTTGGAAATCAGCAGCCAAGGAAATAAATAACTTCTGCACTGAAATCACAAAATGGTGTTCTGACCGGAAAGTGGTGATGAACCCACAAAAATTGCAAATTGTATATTTCACATATAAAAAGCAGATAACATATTACCCCATAGATCTTGAAGGAATCGCTATTTCCACTGCTCAGTCAGTTATTTACCTCGGCCTCATACTGGACAGTAAACAAACCTGGAAACTCCACATCACATATCTTCTCTCAAGTCTAAAACACTGAATCCAACAAGTTAAACACATAATACGGTCAAAGTCGCCTGCTGCAATGCCATATAAATGCATTCTATACAAATCACTGATTAAACCTATTTGACAATATGGTTGCTCCATATGGTGCTCTGCAGCAGCATCACAAGTAAAAGGAATCTAAGTAATCCAGAACAGGTACATAAGATTGTTCACAGGTGCCCCATGGTATGTTAGCAACACCACACTTCACAGGGACCTAAACATACCAGAAGTGGTGGATGTCATCAGGACAAGCTACACCAGACTACACCAAACTCTTGCTAATCATCCAAATCCAGTGCTACAAAGCATTTTCCTACACCCCCCTCCCTAACTGCAAAATAGAACACTAAAATGAAAATGGCACAATGACCAGCTCATTTATATATAATGTGTTTTGTATGTATGATAATGTGCTTTTTGTTTTGTGACTGTAATATAATATGTTTGTTAATATTTAAATGTAACTGATGTAGGACTGCTACTGAACAGCATCCTAACACACGCTTCAAGTGATGAAACGCTACTCTTGCTCACTATAAGTATCATAATGTATTTGGATAGAATGAAGTTTTTCGACAATAAAAGGACTTCAGTTTGAACATAAGTTTGTGTATATGTGTTTGGAGGAATTTAGTAACAGTGACGTCAAAATTAATCTCAGAAACTATTTGTAGCTGGTTTATTAATACTCGTCACTTACATTTTACAAGTAAGTGACGAGTATTAATAAACCAACTACAAATAGTTTCTGAGATAAGTTTGTCTGTACATAATTTCTGCGACCTGTATCAGTCCATCCCATGATTGGCAGATATCATAATTGTTTCATTATCATCATCATCAACAAAAGTGGTATTTATGTGTTACATATATTTTCCTTTGTGGTCCCTTTGTAAATCCTTTTCCATTTCTGTTTCTTCATTCGTTTGTTCCTCACTCTTTTCACCTTTTTCTGTTTCCTGCTTTCCCCTCTGTTTTCTGTTCTCCTCCATTGCCAACACCTCAATTTATTGTACAAGTGACTTGGTGTGATGCTTTAGAGACTGTTCGTACGAATTAGTGCTTTTCCTGAGGTTATGTTAACTCTTCAGATATAGTTTAAGTTTAATTTGACAGCTCATAAATTTGTACCAGTTCCTTATGCTAACTTTGCAATAGGTACAACACCATTTCCATGGTAAGCAGTTTCTGTACACGTATCATTTCAATCAGAATTACATAGGTACTTAAAATTCACCCTCTCTCAATTCTTATAAATACTCAAACTTCTTTAGCACCTTAACTTTCGCTATAATACTTCAAAATAAATGGAAATAAAAGAGATATTTGGAGCGTTTGATTTTGTGCCCTTTAGTATCACCTTTAGTAAAGGTAATTAAGATGCTCTAAGGTCCCTGGAGCCCAAGTTATGTTAAATATCAATTTTAGTATAAATCCCTTTTGTTACTTTTGCATGAGATAACTTGACAAGGAATACAAAAATTCCAGACTCAAAGGATGGAATCTGTTCCATAAGGAAGTAAGAATATGTAGGTATCGTGGCCGCCAGAGTGATTTCAAGGACCGCTTCTCTGAAGAAAATGGTATTGCATTTTGTAGTGATGTTTGTTTAGTTATGGAAGCACCTGGGATTCAACACAGATCAGATGAGTGGCGACTATTCATAGATTCATCTAAAGTTATTTTGAAGGCTGTTCTGCTACATATTGACAATTAACTTCCATCAATACCTGTAGCGCATGCCGCTAATATGAAAGAGACATATCAAAATATGGAACTAATTTTGGATGAAATACAATATGGAAAAAATCAGTGGGATATCTGAGGTGATTTAAAGGTTATTGCTTTATTGCTTGGTTTGGAATTTGGGTTCACCAAATTTTGCTGTTTTTTGTGCCTCTGTGACAGCAGAGATAGGAAGTGTCACTATGTTAAAAATCATGGTCTAAAAATGAATTTCTTATCCCTGGCCAGAAAAATTGGTCACATGTCCCTCTGGTGAATCCTCAAAAAATATTATTACCAACATTGCATATTAAGTTAGGAGTAGTGAAAAATTTTGTCAAAGATATGGATAAACAGTCTGATGAAACAGTCTGTACCTGAAATCACAATTCCCCAATGTCATTGATGCTAAACTTAAAGAAGGAATTTTTATAGGACCACAAATCCGGTCATTAATGGGCGATTAGCATTTCCAAGGACTTTTAAATCCACTGCAGAAAGCAATCCGGCAGTATTTCAAAGGTTCATGTTTCAATTTGCTTGGAAACCCTAAAGCAGAAAACTATCGCGACATACTGATTGTACTTCTGCATTCTTATAAAGCTATGGGATGCAACATGTCTCTAAAACTTCACTTCTTGAACTCTCTTTTAGAATTCTTCCCCGAAAACCTTGGAGCTCTCAGCGATGAGCACAGTAAGCGTTTTCATCAGCAAATTTCTATTATGGAAAAGAGGTACCAAGGCAAATGGCGTTCCAGTATGCTGGCTGACTACTGTTGGACCAAAAATAGACACTCTAGATGCAAAATATGCCCAAAAATCACTATCTACCACTTTATAGGTAAGTCAGAATGAGTAGTTTTAATTTTGAGTAGGACGGCGTGTAACAGATTCTTTAAGAATATTATAAAATTTCAAATAAATATCACACAAAACTGCTGCCTGATTGGGAAAAACTAAAATTATATTTGAATTCAGCACGAAAAATAATTCTATAAAATGCCATTTTAATTTCTGTGTAGGCTGGCCACGAGGCCCAGTCGGTAGAGCACCTGCCTGCCGTGCTAGGGGGGTCCTGGGTTCGATTCTCGGCAGTGGGGTTGGGGATTTTTCTCCGACCAAGATAATTCCCCATCTTCACCGAGTCTGGAAGTATGAATGAGAGTGTGAATGTGTGCGTGATCTGATGATTAAACCAGAGATAACGAGTTAACACCTTCAGTATGTTCCAAAGGAGAACAGCCGCTGATATCACCATAGCAGTTAAAGACGGGGTATAAATGGAACAAGGAAAAAAAATTGTGAACGAAAAAATGTTAATTTTTGTCAACTAGTGTAAATCACTGAAAACATTTATGTTTTTCTTAGGATAATCTATTTAATACGACATTCATTGCAAGAATGTATGCAAGTTTCAGAGGGAATTCTTTATATCTTCCATAAAAGCGAACAATAAGAATAATTACTAACTAAAAACCGAGGGGTCTGTAAGTGATACTTAGTAAATGCGTTACATTTTAACATTTATGTGCTGTTTTATTCACAAATTCGGCTTTTATGAGAAAAACTAATTTGTTTGTTTTAAATAAATGTTTGTGAAACCCCAGCATCTACCACACACCACTGTAGTATAGCTGGTAGTGTGTCTGCCACACGTTCAAGAGGTCCCAAGTACCAATCTCAGTCAGGGTTAGCTACCCGGATAAGGTTTTTCTTCGGGGCTTTCCTTCAAATCCTGGGCACTACAAAGAGTATTGATCTCTTTTCCCTTTTAGCCAATAACCAAGAGTTGCAGAACAGGCATTGTAACAAATATGGAGGCCCAGCTTTTATTTTGGTCCCCTATTTTGCATCCAATTTCAGATGGCATTTGTTTTTATTAATGGTGTTATATTTCACCTTTGGGTTACAAAAGTCATTTTCCCACATATATAAAAAAATTATCAGTACTATTTATACACTTACGCTGCACATTAATTTCTATCACATCATAGATTGAGGCAGTCCGGCCCATAGGGAACCACGTCGAGCTCTCCCTTGAGCTCAACGCTTTACAATTAAGGATTCGTGGCGTGCGGAGGTTAAGGATAGGGAGATTGGAACCGGTTCGAGGTGACTTGTAGCTCTTGTATGAGCACTCTCATCTGAACTTTGTCGCGTTCTCCCCTGTCACTTGCGTCACTTTTGCCGCAACTTAATGTCATTGGCAAATGCTATTAATTGTTCTTGTTCGGAGTTGATTTATTAGTGCTGTGTCCACGGCTGCTTATTGCGTATGGCTTACGGAGAGCATGCGGGTATGGAGATCTCGAGTCTTGGGAACAGAAACAATAATGCACTAACAACTGTTTATTCCACTCACAGTTTTATATCAAGTCCCCGGTAGAAGAATGTTTTCACTACTGGTCCACCCAGCTGGCGTCTCCACTAACACTTCTCCCCTAACAGGCTTTCAGTTTCTGACCTGCATTCCTCAGCGTCTGAGTTGGGGTGGATGTGGTCATTAACCAACCCTCGGCTTCTGTTTAAAAAAGACTAAAGAGCATTCTTTGCACGTAGTGAAAACATTCTTTCGTTGGGGCAATTTCTTTACACACATGTTACATTATTTCATATACACATATATTAATGAGGTCCTTATAAATAATGCCTCATATGCCCTTATAAGGCAAACAACTAGTTTTATTACACAGTTTAAGAAATTTTGTTTGTCTTATAATCTTCCTCCTCATAAATGCAGTCGAAAGAAGTTCATCATTTTCTAGTTACGATTTGTCCTTCTAAAAGCAGAACTCATTAAGTTTCCTGAAATGTTCACTATATTTACTAGATATCGCATTAAACACTGGCTCACATTTTAGCCTACCAAGACTGTCTACTAACAATAATTACACTTCACACAGCTAGATTTACACAACTATTCTTACATATTACTTTTCTTATTCTAGATTTTGTATTGAATTCTATCCTGGTTCTCACAAAACTTTTTTTACAATGCCTTTATATAAAATAGTATCAATTCGTTTATTGTTTCTGGTTACTATCATCACAGATGTGCATCATGATTTTTAATTATTTTCCCACACCTTTCTTTCTTACGTTCCCCCTTTTTTTCCTTGTTCTTCTTCTGATTGGCTTCTTGGCGTATGATATTTTTTTAGTAATTCGTTATGGAATCTTCCAAGAATTTTACCACTTTTGTCATCCATGATTTCTACGGTGTCAGTCGAAAATACTTTTGTGACCTTATATGGACATTTAAGATATAACACCAACCTTTGGTTTTCCTTCTTAATTTTACTTGAAAGTGTTTTGTTTCTTATTAAGACTAAATCACCCTCTTGAATGCTCCATTCGATTCCTTTCTTGTTTAAATTATGTTTCAATTTTCTTTTGTTTGCCCTCTTCTTAATTCTTTCAGCCGCAATCTTACATATCCCCTCTGCTATTTCAATGTTCTCCTGTACCTTTATAGGTTGAGGACCTTTAATTCCTATTGTATCGATTATCTTTCCTTTCATTATTTCCACAGGCTTAAAACCGGTCACTGGTCTTGGCGTTTCATTTAGAATTCTCTCAATCTGTGGAATATATGAAAACCATTGGCTGTGACGAGTATTACAGAGGATTCTCAAAAATATCCCAATATCTTTTATTGATCTTTCTGATGGGTTGGCTTGTGGTCTATACCTTGAACAAAAATATTGCTTAATCCCTGCGCCTTTGATTCCTTTTGTAAATTTGTTTCCAGAAAATATTTTGGCGTTGTCAGTAAAGATAGCTCTAATTTTTCCTTCTTCCGGAATGTAGTAATTTAGCAATTTAGTAAGGCAAGCCTGGCTATTGGCCTTTTTAAGTGGGAAAATTCGTACATATTTGCTGAAAACATCTGCATTGTCTTTCAGTACCTCAAATAACTTGTTTGTTTACTGTACGTTCAGATTATGGGCTTCGGCACATTTTAGCTGCATCAATACCAATTTGTCATCACGGTTTTCTATTGCTGTACTGTCAACAGTAATGAGTGAGGTTGGTTCCATCTCAGAAACAGGTTTCACGCGTGGCTAAACAACATTGTTCCTCTTGTTGCCAAACGAGAGGGTAATTACCTCTTGGGCTTTGTCAATAAACATTTTCTGGACAAACAGCTCACATTCTTCAAATTCTTTTTCTTCAGCAGTCATTTCTACAGGACACATCCTTTCTTCGACAAACTTGGTATACATTTGAGCCTTATCTTTGAAAATAACAAGAACTTGATTCTCAAAATCTATTTAGCTTTATTTTCATCCAGAAAATCGCAACCAGTGATCGCATCACTGTTTAGGTTGTTAACTACTAGAAACATTGTTTTAAAACACACATTTTCAATCTCAACTGCTAGTAAACATTGTCGTTTTATTAATTGTGCCGATCGTCCATTGGCTACTCTGCATACTAAATTTGATGTTGGTATGCTCATTATTTTCCTGCCTTTGTTTATTAAATGAAGATATAATTTCTGTGAACACACACTAGCTGATGCACCAGAGTCAACACTAACTAGGTATTCTTTGTCATACAATCTAATTTTGATATATGGGGTATCAAAGTCGCCTTTCTCATTTTTGTTAACCTTAATTTCACCAGTATCAATACCATTCCTTGCTAGAGTATTTGGGTCTATTTGCGAATCCTTTGTGACGCCTCTGTGACCCTTGTCCATTACGTCACATTTCAGTTTTCCTGCTCACGGTTTTCATCTATTTGCGGTCGGCCATTTTGAATAGGAGCTATAGTTATTTCTTGCTGGGTTCCTTGATTTCCATGACCTCTATTTCCTCTAAAGTGAAAATTATGTCTCTGGCCTCTGTTCGAATTTTCATCTTCGGACCGATGTCCCACGTTTTCATTCCTACATTCTCGGCTATATCTTCCTCGAAAATAATTATTCTGGCTTCTTCCACGTTGCTGATTTCCGAACGGTAATTCTCGTGCTACGTTAACAAAGTTGATTGTTTCCCGGCACTCACGTCTAGGATCATTCCTGTCTGGATTATATCTAAATTGTGGCAATTGGGGTCGATATCTTTCTTGTGCAGAGTTATTATTTCTATACTGACCTCGGTATCCAGAGCTTCCATGTGACTGATATTGGTTGTGTATAGCATTTGTCCCTTGATAGAACTAACTTCTAGGCTGATATATTTCTCCCGTTTCGTTTTCTAGTGCAGATACAAAATCAACAGTTTCAATTATTGTTTTAGGTTTTGCGATTAGAAGATAGTTTTGTATTCTAAGAGGAAAGTGAATGGTTATCAAATTGATAAAGTGCTCTTCGGAAATTTTAGGTCTGAGGTGTTTGATGTATTTAGATTGATGTAGAATATAATCTGCCATACTTATGTTTTCCCTGTCAGAATGCTATCCACAACTAAGCTTTGCTCGTATTTTATGTTGTTTACTTGCATTCCAAAACCGGTTTAAGAAGAGATGTTGGAACTGTTCAAAATTCGTTTCAGGCCCCATTGATAGTTGTACCCAATTGAAAGTACGATTGTATAGACATCTTCGAACTATTATCATTTTAAGTGCATCAGGCACATTTTTTACTCTGAAGTACTCTTGAAGTTGTTCTATGAAGCATACAGGACTGTCCTCATTTAGTTCAGAAAAAATAGGCAATGGCAAATCATTTAGCACAGAGCTGTGATAATTTTGTGAAACTGGTTCGGTCAAAATACTAGTTCTATCCGTTACATTATTATAAGTGTTTGCATTGGGTACTGATGACCCCGTAGCAACACTTTTCTGGTTTGATATAATGGAGATTGTTCCTCCCTGATTTAAACTATCACTTAAGTTAACAGGTTGTACATGATTGTCATTAATGTTAACATGCAACATATTAACTTAAGAAACTAAATTCTCAATTGTTTTCTGAGAGTTACGAGAAGCTGAATCCTGTTTATCTATCTCAAATTCCAAATTATTATTTATAATCTTTACCTCATCTTCTAATTTCTTTAATATTTCTTGATTAGCAGAATTTAACTTCTGGTCCCAGATTTGTTCATTTTCTTTTTGTTGTTGTTCAATTTTCTTATCTAAACTAGACACATCACTACTCAAACTTACATGCACAAGCTGCATATAATCATTAGTATCTTCAATTAGTCAATTTAACTCTGGTCCCTGCCTTAGAATTTTAGAATTTAATAATTTGTCATTTTGTTCTAAAATTTTCTTAAACTGTACAATCTCTTTTGAGCTCTTTACAATTTCCTCGAATAATCTATCCTCTCGGATGGACATTACCTTAAAAATTTCACTAACAGTGCTTTTCAGCTTAACCTGATTTTGTTTAGAAATCTGTTCTACCCTCTTTTCTACTTCATAAAGTCTGTTGTTTAATTGATACACTGTCTTTTGCATGTCCTCTTTGAGTTCATCCCGAATTCTTTTACTTTCTTGACCCTGCATTTCTAATTTCTCATCTATTGATTTCATTTCCTGACCATGTTTCTCTAATTTCTGATCTATTGATTTCATCATTTCTATCAGTGCATGCAATTCACCATTCGACTGTTTGGTTACCGTCTGTGAATCTAAACTTTCCACCTGATAATTTCCTGTGTTATTCATAATTAATAGTACATCTGGGTTAGCTACCTGCTCGGGTTTCATATCTATTTCTGTTGACAGTGTATTAAGCTCTACTGATTCTACTGTTGACGTTTCTACATCTGACATTTTTCTACAAATTATTTTCTTATTTCTTAATAACACATAGAAGCTGAAAAATCTTAAATAACAAACACACTACAATTTTATTTTGTTTAGATTTGACCTTTATTTTTGTCCTTTTACTCCGTCCCGTAAAAATGATAACCACTGGTCCTAGATGTAAATGTTTAAGTTGCTCTGAAAACTCTGCCCCTTTCTTCCTCAAGTTTTTCCGTGTTCCCTGTTGCTGATGAGAGGTGTTTTAATGAGGTCGTCTATGATGCCTGATCCACTTCTTTCTCGTTCTAGTTAGCGTTTCCTAGGTGTCTTTTTCTGCTCTGCTCTCTTCTTTCTTCTCCCACTAATTTATCAACACCATCATTGTTTCTCTATTCCTTCGTGCCCCAAAGTTGGTCGCCATTCTTTGTCGCGTTCCCCCTGTCACTTGCGTCACTTTTGCCGCAACCTTATGTCATTGGCAAATGCTATTGATATTTCTTCTTCGCAGTTGATTTATTAGTGCTGTGTCCAGGCTGCATATTGGGTACGGCTTACGGAGAGCATGCGGGTATGGAGATCTCGGGTCATGGGAACAGGAACAATAATAAATTATGCACTAATAACTGTTTATTCCACTCACAGTTTTATATCAAGTCCCCGGTAGAAGAATGTTTTCACTACTGGTCCACCCCGCTGGCGTCTCCACTAACACTTCTCCCCCAACTGGCTTTCAGTTTCTGACCTGCATTCCTCAGCGTCTGAGTTGGGGGGATGTGGTCATTAACCAACCCTCGGCTTCTGTTTAAAAAGGACTAAAGAGCATTCTTTGCATGTAGTGAAGACATTCTTTCGTTGGGGCAATTTTTTTACACACATGTTACATTATTTCATATACATATATATTAATGAGATCCTTATAAATAATGCCTCAAATTTAGGGAGTGAGTGCGTCCTGACTAGTTGTGGGTTGAATGAAGACACCTCGAATTTGGAAGATGAAAGTTTACTGTTGTCCCTTAGACTCCTTTGCTCGCTACCGTAAAGCTGTCGTCTGTGTGGTTGCTGTGTCCAGCATCTCTGTCTCCGGCGTCAGTACTGTGATGTGTAGAAACAGTAGCGCCACGTAGTTGAACTATATATATCACATTCCCTATATCTTAATCTTTGTACTAATTCTCACTGGAGGGACTGTTAAATATTGTACTTTGTCTTGGTGCATGGCGTGGAAGCGTATTTGTTAGACGCCGAAGATGCGTCCGTCTCACGTAGATCACAGGCTCGAAGTGCTCTTAAAAGAAAAACCTGTTTTCAGCTATCACTTTGAATTACCCCCACTCTAGATATTTTGTGGATTTTGAAAAATCATGTGAACTAATATTAACTTTCCATTGGCTTGTACCTATCCCCATTTACGACCAGTGTTCAAATTTTCCAGTTTTGGACCTGATATCGGAATCGCTTTCTGAAACGGCCCGCTTGCTAAAATTCATGTGGAAGCATGCGTTCTGAGCGTTGGTCAAAATCATAAAGCCTGTTGTCAGAAGCACGCACGGGGTTGTAACAATGGGTTGGTTTGCGACTAGCTGGCACCAAGTTTGCCTTAAGGGCAAAACAGAGTAGGGTTGTTTGTTTACAGGGGTTGCAAAGGGAGTTTACTGACCTTCGCAGAGTGACCTTGTCACTGTGGCCGTCTCTCGAATTATGCTCACGTTATGACATACATATTCTGGTATACGGCATTATTTATATTTATTCGCTTGTTTATGTTAATATCTTTTTGATATCAAGTTATATGTCGTTTCAGTTTTCCTAGCTGACGGGGGCTACATCAAGATTTATCACTATACAGAATTAAAAGTAAGTATTCTCACAAAACAGAGGTTAGCAGAGCACTACAAAAATGTTATAAATTTATTACACAATACAGATAAAATCCGGTCATCATCAGCAACGTATTGTAACCAACTAATCTAAAATTCTTTTACAAGCAATCACAAATCCTCAAAGTCATAAATTCATCCTTACCTCCCCTGTCTAAGAGTTTACTGTAGCCTTGACAGAGAAATGACGGATGCTTTCTTATGAAAAGAGTAATTCCAGACCTACACAATACAATGAAGCCAGACCACCTTGACCGTTTTTATCGCCTTATTTGTCGTTAGTAGTACAAAATTATTCAGAAATAGCTTATTTTATTTCTGTAACTTTTTGGCTGTTGTTTGCTTTTCTTCCTTCCCCAGTTTAGAATATTTGTCTCATGACTGATACACTGCTTATTTATTGTAGCTCCCCAGACATCACAGTGCTATGTTCTGTTGCTGCTGATGATTTTAGGGATGATCAACTACTGGTTATCAGCATGCTACAGTACTGCATGGAACCCCCCCTATACATGAGCAAGAAATCTGCACCCAAAGAATAGGTTTAAAATCATATGCATTCTGTAGCTGGAAACCAGAGCATCATGCACATGACAAAAAGTTGCTAGAAAGTTAACTATGATAGTTCAAATTATATATAATGGTACATGTTAGTGATGTACAGAGTGAATCACCTAAAACTTACACAGCAAATATTTCTGAAATGGGAAGTGATATTGAGTGGGCAGTTACTGTATTATGTGCAGTTTTCTCAGCATTGATGACAGTCAGGGGCTCTTACTTTTAGACTATAAACAGATAAAGTACTGAAATTGTGCATATTTTTTAACAAACATACATTTTTAAAATGGAACAGTGCCTAGTAGTATCAAAAAATTAATAAAAGTAGGGTAATTTGGAATGTAAATGATGAATTCTGCAGGATTCTAGTGCAAATAGTTTACAAGAAATTTTATTTTGAAGCTTTTATACACCAACACTTGTATGTTCCATTCTACCTGCTTAGTTGCTAGATGCAATGTTGTTATGTTTGTGTACATTGTGTTTTCTGCTCACTCATTAAATTGGAACTTTCTTGTCCATTATTTTGTAGTTGTTCAAGCAGTAGGCTGTGAGTGGAAGATGGGATTTACCGGTGCAGAAATAGCCTGTTCATAGTATTTGGAGAGTGTAGGAAGAATGCAGTATGTTCGTGTACAGTGTATGCAGAAATGTATCCCAACAGATGTCTACCCTATCAGCAATTATCAGTCTCTTTAACCAGTACGTGAAAGTGGTCGTGTAACACCTAGGAAAAGTGACAGAAAAAAACAAGTGACTGGAGAAGGGAGAAACTGATGTTTTGGTTAGCGCAAATCTGCAAATTAATTCCTGCAGAATGACACCTGGAAATGGCATGAGTCAGGCAAGTGTGCTTAGCATTTTCCATTGATGTAGGTTTCATCTTATCACATCTCTCTCCATCAAGAACTGCACAGAAACGATTTTGAGAACCATATTACCTTTCGTGGGCATTAGAAATGTTACTCCAGATCCATCATGTTGCATAATGATGAAGCAATATTTACTAATCATGGCCAGGTAAACCACAGAAACATGAACTATTTTATCTGTTGATAATACCTGTTGGCTTCATCAGTTTGGCGAAACATCAGTATCCATGGAGTTTAACTGTGGTTTAGGATAGTGAATCACAAACTTAAAGAACACTGAACTTGCACAAGATTAGTACAGCCTACCAAAAGTCCATCTCCCACAGATGCTATAAGACGTTCTCTGCAGACTAGGAGGAACTCTGATACCAACATGATAGTTGTACAGCCCACTGTTTAAAATGTACTACAGCTTGTCTGAACACATTGTTTCCAAGTCATTGGATTACAACAAAGAGGACCTGTACCTTGGCTGGCTCATTCATTGGATTCAATTCCTGCTTTCCTGTTGGGAAAGGATACACCAACTACACCACTTGATATGAAATGATGCTTTACTGCTGTCTACTCTGAAATTTCTGTTGCAATGCTGCCAGTGGTCATTTTGAACACAATGTTTAAAGGTCAATGATATCTTTACATTTCAGAATGTAATTCCCTTTTTTCTTTCTTTCTTTAGCTTGTACTACCACAGGCTGTACAAGTGTCTGTTTAATTTTGAAAATAATATTTCTAATAAATTACCTGCACTAGAATCATGCAATAAACATCATTGACATAATTTATGCTGCTAATTTTGTGATGCAACTAGACATTGTTCTATTTAAAAATATGTATATTTGTTCATAAAGTACACTCTTACAGTTTTGTTAAGATCTGCTTATGTATTAAAAGTATGAGCCACTGACTACCAATCAATGCTGAGAAAATTTCACCTCAATAACACTGGTCAACAAAATTTAAGTTGTCTAATGTTAAAAGTATAAAGGGTGATTCTTACTGAATTTTGTGTGCTGATTACAAATCTTTATGCAAAATTTTTCCATCACCCATTAACAAGAATACTTGTAATTATACAGTTAATATGTGTAACACCTTAGCTTGAGTACCTTTTACATACCTAAAATGTACGTGAATTAGACTCTGGACAGTACTTTGCTTGAGGAACATCTCTGTGGAGTGTCCAGCAGTAGTCTGCAAACATATTTGGACACCATTTTCCCTGGTAGGGTCTTTCCATTTCAGCGATGTCCTGATGGAAATGCTCGCCATGTTCGTCTCTGAAGCGCGAGGTTCTTAAGAAAGAAGTCAAGATGGGAGTCCAACATGTTTATTTTAAATGAAATATTACATCCCATGACCATGTAGTTTTCAATCAGCTCACTGACAAGTTCTGCGTAATGTTCAGTCTTGTGGTTTCCAAGAAAGTTACAATGTTTTTGAAAGAGAACCATGTAGCTCGTTCTTGCATATTTAAAAGGCTTTCAAACTGTGAATCGTTCATAAATCGTGTAATTTGAGGGCCAACAAGTATTCCCTATTTTACTTTTGCTTCATTGATCTTTTGAAATGTAGTTTCCAGGAACAGAAATGCACTCCCATCACGATCAATTGCTTTCACGAAGTTCTTAAACAAACCTATTTTGATGTGTAATGGATGTAATAAGATTTTGTCAGCACTTACAAGTGGTTGGTGTAGAACATTTGCCTCTCCTGGGTTGAATGACCCTTGGTCAGCTTTTTTTTAACATGATTGCTTTTGTCTCTACTGTCCCACATGCACACGAAACAGCAATATTCTGTATAAGTAAGTTGTAAACCACTTAAGATAGCTGTTACTTTAAAAACTGCACGTATCTTCCATGAGCAGATATCATATCAGATACTGCCTAGAAAGAGTTGTATGTTCACATAACTCTCCTTCATACCAACTGCATGTACCACAGGAATGGATGGAAACCTGTTACCATTATATAGCAAGACTTCTTTCAAACTTGTTTTCGAAGAGTCATAAAAAAGCGCCAATCTTCAGGCTTAAGTTTAACACCCAGAGATTCCATCAAAGAATTGACATCATTACAGAACACTAGGTCCTCCTTTTTACAAAATATGTGCTCAAAATATATGTCAACAAAAAGAAGCTATTTTAGTGCCATCTTGCAGGAGATGCCAGCCTTTCAAACTTGAAGCAAGTAATCGGACTCAACTTTGAGAAAATCTGAGGTCACAAACCGAATCATTTATATCTCCCTTGGTTAATAGGTGCGACTAGTCCATGGTAATTCCTTCCACAAAATCTGGGTCACTTTGTTGCTATTCGCTAATGTCATCAGCACTTTCAAAATTTGCATTCACATTACTGCTATCTGACGGAGTTGGTACGGGAAGGCCTGGTCCATGAGGCAGTGGTCGAATTGCTGATTCCATAGATGGATATTTAAGAGTGTGTTTGGATTTGGAACTTATTCCAGATATATTTGTCAAGCAAAAGTAGCAGTCTGTTATAATATGATCCTTAGGTTCCCGCTATATCATAGGAACTGCAAAAGGCATATGATGGTTCCCTTTTAACCACCGGTTAATAGTGTTGTACATTTGGCACAACAGATTTCTGGAGCTCAAAACATATTCTGATCAATTTTACTGTCGAAATGACACTCATAAGGTCTTTAAGTTTGAGAGGTCAAATTTTGCCTCTGTGCTTTTTAAAATGTAACACAAATTTGGAGACATTTATCCTCCCAATTTCCAATGCTTAGAAAACACACTATTAGAAACACTACAGTTGTTAATTTACAGCCGAGAACACACAGGATTAGCTTCTATTAGCTGCTAAACCTTTGGCAACTATACACGTCAGTTTGTATCTGCAACAAACCTTCCTTGTCTGCTCTTGGAGTAAACATTCACCTTAATGGTAAAAGCATAGATATGGAGAGGCTCATTGTTGGACATTGTCATTCCTGAAGTCACAGGCAATCACCTAAAGCAAATATGTCATTTGTTGCCGTATTTGATGACCAAATAAGATAAAACTACTTTCCTTTAATCAGCACATTTACCACCCTATGCTAATATTCATAACAGTTCTTTCAATATTACAAAAAATTGGTGGGTGATGGAGCATTTCCAACTTGATTTTTGGATTTGGCACATACAAATGTGTAAGAATCAGCAGAAATTATTTATTTAACATTTTCGTTGTTGGCCAGTGTAATTTGCACTTTCCATTTCGGAAATATTTGGAGTTCAATAGATAGATAGAGTCAACATGAAAAATTCAATGCCATGACCAGGATTTGAACCGTGGTTCAAATCCCGGCCATGGCATTGGACTTTTCATGTTGACTTTATCTATCAGAAACCTTAGCCTATATACGGTTAGAATGAAGAAATGATTAATTTCCATCAATTAACTAAAATAATTTGCAGTTAAGGTTTTAGGTAATTCATCTTGTAAGGTTTTAAACGAATCTTTAAACTTATAAACTTTTGCCAAATGCAAAAGTTGAAATGCTCAGTCATAGACTCCCTCGAGATGCTAACTTTACAGATTTCATTAAAATTATTCCACTTTTTCAAATCAAGGCGAACAGTCAACTTTAAAAGTATACAATATATTTAATACAAAAAACGTAGCATAATATGCATGTGACATTAAAATACAATTAGTATGTCTTCTTCAGCCTCTTGTACCACATTATCTGAAGAAACCTCCTCATAATCTTTTTCCAATTCTGCAAGATCCTCACGTGCTTCAGTGAATTATGCTTCCTCCATACCCTCACCAACATACCAATGGACAAAGCTTTTCTTTGAAAATAGTAAATCAAACTTGTGATCAAGGCGCTGCCATGCTTCTAATATTGTTCTTGTATTTGATAACATGCACACGGTCTCTTCCCTTTGGTAACATCAGACACCACTGACGGTGGCTGACAGTTGATGCCAATTTTGAAAATTGTGGGGCACCAGTGCACAAACTAAACTGAACGCCGAGATTTTATCATGTTAACTGCATAGTATATACCTTTGGGTACCACATCACCTCTATATAAGAGGTAACATGACATATTTGCCATGGCTAGGGTGACATTTAACCCATTCGCATCATTTGACGACCAGGGCTCGTCACGCGCAATTTTGGCATTTGAATCTTATGACGAGCTTAGCTCGCATGCTGCAATGCTCCATAAAATTCCAAGTAGTTTACGTCCCTACTCATAGATGTCATATGTATACCTCTAGAATTAATCACTGATATGCGATGTTTGTAATTTGGCTGACCATAACGTCAGCAGCTGTGTTTAAACTAAGCAAACACAATTTTATCTTAGTGTTATTTCCCTCGCCTCAGTAGCAATCATGGCCGCAAGGAAAGTTTGCGCGGATGACGAAGACGGTTTAAGAAAATTGATACAGTGAATATGGCGATTTTTCAGAATATGAAACAGAACCTGAGGAAGTTTCTAGTTACAGTGAAGATGAATGTAGTGAAGAAAGCAGCGAGGAAAGTAACAATGAAAGCAGTGATGACGCGCCAGGCCCTTCGAAACGTGTTCGCATTACGACGCAAAAAAAAAAAAAAAAACACTGTTACTGGACTTGGACTAAAACTGACAATAACCCCATTCTCCACCCATTTAGGGCAAATAGGGGTGTTTGTAAAGCCTTACTAGACAAGTATTCGCCAGACATGCCCTCTGCACTTAATATTCTCGGAATACATGGAACCCTTATTCGACAACATAAGTGGCGAACCAAATGCTTATGCAACAAGGCAGTTGAACAATCCCAACAGAAAAGTGTTGAAAGACGATGACAAATGGTTTAGCACTACGGCAGATGAAATTAGGACCCATATAGCTTTAGTTTTTCTAATGTCTCAAGTGCGAAAATCTCGTATTCAATTGTACTGGAGCAAAAACCGATACCTTGACACACCAATTGTTCGTGAAATAATGAGTAGGGAGAGATTCAAATTGATTTCCCGTTCCTTACATTTCACAGATGTAAGCAAAGAAAACCAATGTGATAAACAAAAGAACATTAGACCTATAATACAGCACTTCTCTTCCACATTTTCAGAATTATATCACCCATGTCAGGATAAAGCTCTAGATGAAAGTCTAATGAATTTCGGGGGCCGTCTTTCATTTTTGCAGTGTAATAGATCCAAACGAGCAAGATTTGGCATAAAGGTTTACAAAATTTGTGAATCTAGTTCACGTTACTGCTTTTATTTCAGAATCTATGTAGGTGAAGATATAGCAGATTCTAGTCTTCCTGCCTGTACCAATGTAGTGCTTCGTATGTGTGAACCATTATTGAACCTAGGTCAGACATTATTTTTAGATAATTGGTATTCCTCTCCAGATTTATGTAGAAGACTTACTGAGAAACAAATGCAATTGGGACTGTAAGACCTAATCAGAAATATATGCCGCGCAATATCTGCACAAATAAACTAAAGCGCCGGGAGCATGAGATATGGAGTGTCAAAAATATCCTATGTGTTAGGTGGAGAGATAATAGGATGTTTATTTTCTCTCCACTAAACACAAATCAGCAGACAACACGGAGACGGGTAAAATGAAAAGAAAACGAGGCCAAACACCAAGAGAGAAGGTCTAAAAACCGAAATGTGCCCTTGAAGACCAGAAGGGGATGGGAGGTGTTGATTTACATGACAAAGCGACAGCTCTGTTTCCCATAATGCGACACACAGGGAAGGGGTATAGGAACATATTTTTCTTTCTTGATATATGTATTTACAACTCCATTGTGTATTACAAGAGGACGGGAAAGAAGAAGACAAGTTATGCACACTTCAGAACAATTGCGCAACAGCTACTGGAATCGGTGCCCTGCATGAGTATTCGGTTCGAGATCAACCTTCTTCCAGCACAACCCCTTTGAGACTACAGGCAAAATCATGGACTCACTTCCCTATGCACATTCCCTCAACTGAAAAAAAAGATTAAAGTCACCAAAAGGTGTGTCATGTACTACACTAGGGGTAAACGAAGTGAAAGTGTGTGGCAGTGAAAAAAGTGTGGTGTTGCTCTTCATTGAGAGGATTTTTTTGAGATTTATCACACACAGCAGTAATATTAAAACAACATTATTGGTGAGTTTATGCCTTCAGTATTGTGCATGAAAATTTTCAGCAAAAAATAATTATTGGTTGCTTTTAAATGATTTTTTAAGCATTAAGCTGTCACGACCCTCAGAGCTGGGGGATTTAAATCTGTTTTCTTGGTTAGTTGCCCAGGCATTTAGTTAGTTGCATGTGACGCGATTGGGTTAACCATTTGATTTGCTGCCTCAAAACACTTGCTTGTAATTTCTTGTTCTGTAAGCTACTCATGATATACATTGTCTACAGAAATACTGTAGTATATGCAGCCACAGTAAAGTGAATATGAGGGTATAGAACTAAATTTGTCTGAAATTCAATTAGATTTATATGCAGAATACCATCAAAACGAAGGAAGCTGCGACTGATGATGCAACTTGAGCCATCAAATGATTGAGGTGGGTGTATGTTGCTTCATCAATACCAAGATTCCTCAGGCAGAAGTCATATGTTGCTTCATTGTCCACCAGAAAGCCAATATCTCTAAGCATTAGGCTGTCACCACCCTCAGAGCTGCGGGATTTAAATTTGACTTCTTGGTTAGTTGCCCAGGCATTTAAATGAGACGTGATTGGGTTAACCATTTGATTTGCTGCCTCAAAACACTTGCTTGTAATTTCTTGTTCTGTAAGCTGCTCATGATATACATTGTCTACAGAAATAATTGGAGCATATGCAGCTACAGTAAGGTGAATATGAGGGTATACAACTAAATTTGTCTGAAATTCAATTAGATTTACATGCGGAACACCATCAAAACGAAGGGAAGCTGTGACTGATGATGCAACTTGAGCCGTCAAATGATTGTGGTGGGTGTATGTTGATTCATCAATACCAAGATTCCTCAGGGAGTTGTCATATGTTGCTTCATTGTCCACAAGTAAGCCAATATCTGAATGCTCCAGGATGCTATGATGAGTAGTTAGGATAGAGTTATATGGTTCCACAGCAGCTGTTGATATCTATAAAAAGAACATACATATGCTTTATGTTACATTAATTAAAATTTAAGTCAACATGTTATTTGGCAAATAACAGTTCTTATAAATGCATAAAAGCAAATGTATTCACAACAATATTGGCAATTCAATTTTGCATCACAAGCTATAGCTGATTGGTGCATTTTGGTAGTTCTGTTTACTTCCCTCTAACTTTATCTTGCGCTTTTACACAATCTTGTCAAAGGCGGCAACAGGATTCTTTGTCTTTTAGTTATTCATACTTAAAATATTATAAAAAGAAGTGTGTCATAGTTTCTGCTACTCTTTTTTCCCAAAGTTAGCCAATTGCTGAAGTAAAAGCAAAAGGTTATTGTGGGATTGTGACGATGCTCATGCTTTTGGATCTGCTTCAGCCATTTTATACTTGAAGTTATTGTTTCAGATGGTTAAAAAGAAAAGAAAAAGCAAAAGTAAATGGTATAAGAACAGCAAAATTAATGTGATACTTTGAAATGCACAAGTGATAGCACTGGAGTATGGAGAAAATGCTCAGTATTTACTCTGAAAAAGTGCAGCCTTATTGACCCAGCTGTTCATAGCACTAGATTCTGGACCCAAGATAGAAGTGTTAGAGTAGTACTTTTAAGAATATATAATCTTCTAAATTAATTCTAAAGCTGATTTTTATAATACTCCATGCAAGTAATATATTAATCACTGAAAGTTAAATTTCTTAAATGTACATTTTTGTAAAAATCTGTCTAGTAATATCCAATCTAAATTAAAAAGAATTGGAATCAGAAATCCTTTTGGATTATGTACCTCTTCTCATCACACAAACATAAATGAACAAGTGATTAAGAAAGCTTTAGTCAATACTGGAATATCAGACAAATTTCAGGTAATCTTCAATACGTTTCCTAAAGTTTTTAAGGATATACTTTTAAATTCTCTACTTATATAAATAGCAGCAATTAGTGCCCAGCAGATCCAAAAAGAAAGCTATTCAATGTTTCAGACTCATTAAAATTTAGCAGTTTTTTCTAATGTCAACAAATTATTTTAACATTCTCAAAACAGAGGAATGAGATTCTAAAATACTAGAAATTAGTGCAGCTTTAAAATAATGATTGCTTTTTATATGTGTTCTTGAAAGTAAAACAGAGAAAATGATTTAATGCCAAATGGAAGAGGAGTTCAGGATAATGCTAAAAATGTAATAAATTAAACATTTATTTATATGTACAAATGGGATGTGTCAAATAGGCTTTCTGCAACATCACAAGAAACAACTGAATAGTGATACTGGTTAAAAAAAATTGTATGTGTGTACTTACATAACATTTTCTATCCACACTTTCACTATTCTTAAACATTTAACACACTATCCACTTCATGTTAATCACGACAGACATATGTAGAAACTGTTTTATTATATAATTTCTTATTGGAACAGAGCTTATAGGGAATACATAGCTTAAGCAACTATCAAATTTGACTTGGTCATTATATCATAGATTTGACATTCCATTTTCTTTTCATGTTAAAGACATAAAAAAAATAATGGCTTCCCATTTGAGAAAAGTATGTATCAGGGGCAGACTATCTTTAACGGCCAGAGGGGCAGGACCCACTGATGATATTGCGCAACTTATAGGCATATTTGTTAATTTGAAGAAAATATTTATTTTTTATTTTACCAAACTACAATAATCATTACAAATAGTTTATTCTGCCATGATTCTTCATGGTTACAAAAACTTGGAAGTCAAAGTGTTGTACACCACTGCACCAGTCTCCTTGTGACGAAACAGAACATTGGGCCAGATTATCCTCACCTACTTGGGAGTTTGGCATTAGCTCTCTCACCACTCAGAGGCACCCAATCGAGAGATTTGGCTCGGGATCCTGGGATTGCCAATTCCCGTACCTACTGCAGTAGACCTCTGGGGGATTTTTTTTCTGGCTTTTATGACATTCTAATTATACTAATTTACAGCAAATTCATTAAAATGAAAGTCACTTGTACATTATTCACTGAAATTACAGATAGGCATTTTATCCCTTATATCAAACCAAGCGGAATGGCTCTGGTAGTTTCGTTTGTAGCCCACATTCAGGATTTTCGGGTTCGATTCCCATCGCTGGCCTAACTGACCGAAGGTATTTGGGGGGGGGGGGGGTTTCCTGGGTCGCCAGGCGAATGCTGGTTAGGTTAATTACACCCCCTTAATTTCATCTCCATTATCATTTCATATCATCTCATTTGGTGGTATCCCAGGTTCAATCAGTTGTGTGTCTTAAAAAGTTTTACATTTCTTCTATGGTTTCCTAGTTATATAAAATCTATAAAATTATACATTATATACAATTAATGCTGAATGTAGGAGATATATGGGCTATTTAGAGAAAATTTAAGACGGTGGTCATGGTGGTGATGGTGGATGATTAATGATGATGCTGATGATCCATGATGATTATGATGCTGCTGCTGATGATTATGTATAATGGTGCTCAACTCTGAGGTCATCAGCACCCTCCAAAAACTAATCATGGCCAAAGCCAGATATAAAGATAATTATAAAGTATGAAATGTCCTAAACACAATCTCACACAATATAAACATACACAATTAAGGCAAAAGGTGAAGAGAAATCTAAAATAACAAATAAAATGCCAAACGGTATAAAGAACTATTATCTTTACTAGATTCTATGGTTTATTTTGATAATTTCAAAACCTTCTTTGTTGTCATCTGCCAGTATCTTTGCAAAATTGACTGGAAGGCTCAAAAACTGCCAAAATGAGCTAAGCAAAAACACTATAGCAACACATGACAGACCGAGAGAGCTTTATCGCACATAACAGGGTCCCATCTTAATAAGTGACTATGTGTAAACCGGCCATGTATCTAAGCAAATCCATAAATGCAAAAAAATGTATGCAGAAAATATCAATTTTATGAAAAATGCTTTATGTAATAATTTCTTTCGTTTCCAAAATCAACTTTTAACGTTAAATACAATTTTACTTTGAATAAATTTTGACAGAATAGCCAAATTTGTCTTGAAGTACTTTCAATAGGTTGCTGATAGTGAATTGAAATTACAATTGCAATGGTAGAAATCAGTTACTGTAGACAAGAGGAAACATTGTAATGTGAATACAAAATACCTGTGCAAATTAAAGGTTTTTGTATCAAGGGCTAAAAAATTTACCTTTTGGTTAAGTATGCTAAATGAGGGGTATATATCTGAATATTACAACTGTGAGAATAAAAAGCAAGCTTTTCTCTCTGATTTCTCCACTGGTCTGAAAGAACCAATAGGTAAAGAAAGAAGGCTCATGATAGTTTACATTAGAAATAAATTTGAATGCTTAGATAGTTTATTGCTTTCTTAATATGAAAGTCGTTTTAATCTGCCTTTCCAAAACTTGAATTTAACTCTTTAAGTGTAGATAATATCAGTTTCTCCAGTGTTTAAGCAGAACGCAGGCCAGATACGTCTTTGAGAAACACTTATAACCACCAAAGGTAGTAATTCAAACAACTTTGAATATATATCAACAGTGGAAGTTCCACAGGAATCTGATTAGATATAACCCTCATGCTATTCCATGATTGTAACTCATAGATTTAATAAGTTAGTGTATTTCTAAACTTGATTTATTGTCAAGCAGTTAGCATTTCTGCAATACTGTTGCAAAATTTATGTGCAGCATGTATGCCAAACACATAGCAGGTTGAGGACTTTCCAACTTGTCAACAAGAAAAATATCTATTTTATTTCCATTTTATTAATCATGTTTATTAACAGTTAAATCAGTATATAGGCTTAGCAAATATATAACAGGAGTTCAGTGTTAATGAACAATATCAAACTCATTCATGACATTGGATTGGATTACGGTCCGGAGGGGATTCGATACTGCGACCAGTCTTGATCTATTGTACCTATGCCCCAAGTGGGACATCCCCGGGAGGAAGGATGAGGCGAGGGGGAGACAGAGGGCAGTTCTAAGAAGCCACAACATTGCAGAGGGCACAGTCTCTACACTTCTCCAGTTGGAAACTCCCCGGCTGGTCAGCACAATTGGCTGCTGACCTAACTGCACTCAAGAAATGGCCCGACCAGACCGGACTCGAAGACTGGAGACCATCCTACAGGAGGAAGGGGTTTTACTCAGGGTATATCATCCAGCTATGCACTGTCGAGACACCTGTCAACACTTCTAACCTGAAAGAGACCACCAGGAGAGAGATGATGTGGAATGATGAGATGAAATGGAGGGACAGCAAATTTGGCAGATGTTAACCTACCCAGCATTCACCTGGAAACCGAAAGAAAAAAAAATGCATGGTTAGGTAGCTGAGCCACAGGAATGAAACCCATACCTCCCGAAAACAGGCCACAAATGAAACCGCCCGAGCTATTGCACTCAGTGTTTATGACATTACTGATGATAATATTTGTGTTATGGCTCATCTTTGGATTATAGTGTTCCTGAACAGTAAGTTAAGTTACAAGAATTTTCATAAATGAAGTATAACATAAACATAACCCACCATCAAGTAAAGCAGGTTCAGTACTTTTCCAACATTTCATTTTTCCATTAGACTGCTTACACACACACACACACACACACACACACACACACACACACACACACACACACACACACACACACACACACACACAGACACACACACACACACACACACACACACACACACACACACACACACACACACACACACACACACACACACACACACACACACACACACACACACACATAACATGCACTGCAAGCACATGCAAAGCATCCTTTGCTGATATACATAGGCTGATGCATGTATTTTAAAGGGAGAATGATTGGCTAGATGTGTATAAATTCCTGTTAAACCAGTTATTTGTTTTTGGTGCAGTATTCTGTCAAACTTACCCAAAATGGTTGGCTCCAGGTCTGCGTACAAAGCTCTGGGAACACAGTTACCAGCCCTAGCTTCTCTAAAGAATGCATTAAAACTTTCTTCACCTCCAGTGGTTTTGTCTGAAGGTAATAGGCCACCTGGTCCAATTCCATGTCCTATGCAAAATAGTTCCCAACAAACGGTGCCCATCAGGCTGCCAGCTTGTCCAATATGGACCGGAATACACTCACGCTGAAATAACATATTATGGTTGTATAAAGCTTGTTCTTGTTAACCTTTATGTACTTAATATACAGAGATTTTTTAACACAAAATAATTAGTAATTTAACTTATTATGTTTATTATTCAACTTATTTTGATATTTTTATTTCCAGAATAAAGAAATTTTCCACTCTGTGTAAACCAAAGTAAGGTAATTATAGTTTGTTTCTAAAAACAGTTTTAGCAGCAATTATATTTTTTAAAGAACGCAATGGATGCACTTCATACATTGTAAGATAATGAAATGACTAACACTCATCTATAATTAAAATAGCACCATTTACTAATTAGCACCATAGTTGAAAAATCAGCAATAAGGAGCTATGAGAGAAAACTATGAAATCTCTTCCAAAGAAGCAGATACTATGCTAGATAAGGTTCACTGCTTGTAAAAGTTTATTACTTGTATAAAGAGTAAAATTAAGTCATACCTTTTAAAACTTGTAACTTCACTCACGTCCTTTTCCAAAACGTTTCTAAAACTTTCCTGATTTTGGAGAAGGGCGTGAGTGAAGTTACAAGTTCTAAAAGGTATGACTCAATTTTAGTCTTTATACATGAAATTAGCTCCACTGTTAGCAACACTTTTATTTATAACTGTTCAAAGTTTATTACTTATTAGTTCCAACTACCTAGGTGAGGTACAAAGGTAGTCTTAGCACATAGTCTGCTAATCATGATATCATAATAGCAACCTTGAGATATAGAGAAGATGCAAACAGCATTTTTAGAGAGCATTTCAATAATTTTGTTGCCGAATACTAAAATTATGAGTTATTCTAAAAGTGATGTTATATTAAACGTATTCCATAAATTGCTTTCAACCACATTCATTCAGTGAAATGTTGGTAAGCTAGAGAAGGGAGACATGAGTGATTTCAAAAAAAAGAAGAACTTGTGCAAAGATTTAACTTAAAAATTTATAGCAATATAGTTGAATTGTATGTTTCTGAAATTATGTGTAAGTTCTTCTGTTGGCCATATTTGTTGTTCAGAAAGGATAAATTCCCTTTGAAGAATGAAAATGTGGTTATTCATGTATAATGTACATTATTTCTATGTTTCATGTTGCATGCCTATGCAAAATTGTTGGATATGTCACTATACTCCTACCATCCTTTAAGCACACTTTCCCTGTGAGCAATTCCATGAACAAAACCTACAAAACAAAACCTACTGGTAAGCTACTCTTGTGCATACAATTTGTTTGAATGTAATATGGTGTAACACATGGGTGAAAGTGCCACTGGCGTCTGTCACGCTTGTACACGTGGGCGCGGAGTAATACAAGTGTGTTCCTTAATACAGATGTAGTATAATTGTTCTATATTTGGCAATGATCATGATGTTGTTATTGACAATAGCTATGATAATGATGCATTTGCATTCCATTATCTGAACATTATAATCTCTTTTAACATTACTTTCAATACTGGGTGATTATTCATAATCTGGAATATTGTTCCAATTTCACAGCATCCTAAGAAGTAATTCTAATAGCATTTAAATGCTCTAGAGTGTAGAATTTTCTCATGGTTTCTTTGCAATGTAGCTGTTACTTAGCTTCTCTATTTATATAATTTCTTTCACCCGAAGAGCTTATATGTAAACATTTCGGTTAATTAAATTGAGATGGTATTTTTTTTAAATTCATAGAGAACAAACATATTAAAACTTTTAATTCATTTGTATACTGTATTTTCTTTGTTTGGAAAATGTTTGGACAGATTTATAATGTATGTCTGGAAGAAATGCTTCAAAACTAAAGTTTGAAATATTTCTTGACTTTGAAAATCTAATAAGCAATAACAGTGAACGGACTTGGACAAGCACCAATAAGATAAATGCAGCAGATTAAAGGAGATGGCCACACACATAGAAACCTTTTCTAATAAATGCCTTCATTTTAAATTCCTATTCAGGGAGTCTCGAAACATGTATTCTTTTTTAAACATCAATATCAAATATTGGTGGAACTTTCTCTACTCACTGTAGGTAAACAGTGGAACAAATCAAAATATTGAAAAAATTTCCAGGTGAAAGATTGTTGGAGTTTGGGTAATTTTCTAAAGAAAAGGAAATTAATTTCAGTTAATCCCAACCCATTATGGGATCATGGGACATGAAAAATCTGACTTCCTAGTCAAGAAAAGAACAAAGGTAACTAAACTTTCTTACAGCAGAATTGCATGTAAATTCCAAAATCCATACTCGTTTCATTTATATATATATATATATATATATATATATATATATATATATATATATATATGAATTCATTAGTTTTACAAAAAGACTTCTTGACAGTCATAACATATTAACCATAAATGCAGATATTCATGAATATAACACCAGACAATGTAGCAACTCGCACATGATAAAGACAAATGCTAAATTGTATCACGATGGAATGATATAGTCCAGTTCTAAATTTTACAGCAAATTACCAGAAAAAATAAAAATATAAAGAAAATAGCATCTTTTAAATTAAAACTGCTGCCCTATTTGTTCACTGCTATTATTCCACTGTAGAATTTTTAAATCAATATCTTGATCATCTACACCGTATGTGATAACAAAAAATATTTGTATATATGAGGGCTGTTCAATAAAGAATGATCATAATTTTTTATGGTCATAATTTTTTGCACTAAAGTTCAACCTTATTATATTCTGATAGCGGGATGTGAAACAAACACACCATAGTAGTTGCACTGTTGGTACTTCTGGTTCCCACCTGTGAGAGCCACATGAGTTCTGACATGTTCAGTATCGTCTACTGCTGCAATGGAGGTAACATGCAGTTTAAGTTGATGTCAGAGGAACATTGGGTGTTACTTTCAAATGCAGGCACCTCTGATGAAACTTGGCTACATCATTTTGATCCTGAGAGCAAACAGCAAAGCTCAATGTGGAAATCTCCTTCATTACTAACCCCCCAAAAAGCAAAAGTGGTTGCTTCTGCTGGGAAAATTATGGTCTCCTAATTCTTTGATATTCATGAAATGGTTTATCAGCATATTATACCTACACACATCAGTAACTGAACAATACTACAGGGATGTCCTGAAAACATTGCAAGTCCCTATCAGGCGCAAAAAGCACATTTCCGTGAAGCAGGCTGGATGCTGCACCACGATAATGTGCGACCACATATTGCCAATTTTGTTACTGAATATCTTGTAAAAATCAACGTGAAGTACAACCCTCACCCTCCTTGTAGTCCGGGTTTAACCCCATGTGACCTTTTTCTATTCCCTAACTTGAAGAAACGACTTCGTGGGAGGCATCCATCATCAGAAGCAGTGGTGAAAACTGCAGAAGCGATTTTGAAGGATCTCTCAAAAAATGGTTTCCAGCTTTGAAGACTGGCAGAAACGCTTGGACAAGTGCATCACATTCAGGGGAGACTATTTTGAGAAGGGCCGTCAAAATAAGGAAGATGAGTAAAGGCACGTTGTCATAAAAAGATGTTATCACTCTTTATTGAACAGTCCTCGTATTAAAAGTTAACCTGTGGTAATTAAAGCATTAAATGCTGAACTTACTTATGTGTAACCATTATACATTGAAGAGTATATAATTAAAATGTGCTATTGTCATGCAGCAATGGCACCATTTGAGAAATTACATCATTTAGTCAGTAAGCTCATTTTACCTGAATCATTTGCACACAAGTATATTTTATGATTTACTGAATCAATAAGCTACTTTACTTGTACTTTATTTTATTATGTAAAAAGTAAAATAAATCATGGAGGACACTCTTGGAAAATACTAAAACCATACCAGAATCTCCAAGGGACTCAGCAGTGGCCGCTTTTTGCTTAATGAATGGACATAACTGTCTGACTGCGTACATGTTCAAGATCAATATCTTGAAATCTCCAAGATGTATACCATACAATGACCCACACACAGTAATGAAGAGACCACTTACTCTAGCGCTTTGCAATGTCAAAAATGAGTGCCAGTGTTCCCCTTAAATTGTGTAAGCATTATTGGGAAGCAAACATTGGTACTACAATTTTGATTGCAATAGTAACGGGATAGCATGCAGCTTTGATGAGTGACTTGATTGTTAAAGCTTTTGGGTATTTTGAATAAATTATACCTTTATGATTTTACTCTATGTACTGCATTAATAACAACTAGTAAGAAATCTATATTATTGTAGATATTATTGATATTTCTAGTGCTACAAAATATTACTAGTATTAAGTACTCCCTTGATCACAAAGGCAGCGATGCTGTAAAAATTTCACATTGGAAATGCTTCTCCAGTTGCAGGGGAAGTAAAAGAGCACTGAATGGACTACAACACAAACATGCACCAATAGACAGCCGGCCGCAGAACGTTTTAAACAGTTGGATGGGTAGATAGGGAAGGAGGTATGCAGGAGTGCTAGTGGTAGGTATTTTCTTTTTCTTGTAATTTTATGTCCTCCAACGTTAAGTCATATCGGATGAATGGAATGGATGAAATGATGCTCAAATGAGAACAGGATCTATAGAGCTTAGAGTTACCCGACATTCGTCTTTCAGGATAAGGGAAAACCCCGGAAAAAAACCTTATCCAGTAACTCACCCAGACCGAGATTCGAACTCGGGACCCCTTGAACGTGAGGCAGACATGCTACCATCTATGCTACTGAGGCGGGCGTGCTAGTGGTATGTGACACAAGTTTGCAAACACAACACAGCACCACTACTGTTTTCCAATTAGTTGTCAGTAAAAGTAAAGTACAACAGTAAATTCCTTCTGTAATGCATTATGTTGTAAAGAAATGCATGTGAAGATAATCAGAAGAAAAACATTTAGATGCTGAAGGAGGTGCACGGCTTCAAAATTGATGAACACTATCGCAGGGCAAGCCAATTAGGGTAAGTTCCTTTAAATTTATTATATTTACAAGAGAAATGGAAAATGCTATAAGTAATGCAGTATCGAAAACTTAGTGCAACAAGACTGTCCTGTTTGATGATTAACAAAAATATTAACCATGTATTAGAAATTATTCAACTCCAACTGAAAGTGACTTGAAAATGCAAAATGAGTGAAATTTTATTAACTCAATGAGTTTAGTCCTGGCCCACAGAAGGTATGTACGTAAATATTAGACGAAACACAAGACATTGCTTTGGAAGCAGTTCAGGAAAAAACTAAAGTTACGGAATATGTGTTTCCTATGGATACAAAGAGTTCAAAGCGTAGCTGAGGTTCTCTCTTACATCAGGGTGAGTAATACCGGCATTTTCGTTGTTCTTTTCTCTTCATCCCCCCTCGACGCCAGTTACGTGAGGACTAAAATCGCTTGCGAGTGTCAACCTCAGAAAACTACCGATCACTTTTGGTCGAGCTGATATTGCGAGCAGAATGGCGTCTCCCAGGTCTCCAGATTTGTACCGAAGTACATTAAGGTGTTTCACAACCACGCCAGGACATTATAACTTAGTCGTTTAATCCATTTTATAATTAGACTGCCATCGCAACAAATATGTTAACAATAAAGCGGAACCAGCTCTCATCATGTGATTTACTCTACGTGGGGAAGATATTCTGATATTTCTAATTGCATAAGTTGGATATGAATTGGCTGGAGTAGAATTCTTTGCTACTTTGCTTCTATCCAGATTTACAACGGCATGTGAGAGTACTTACTTATAATTATTAAAACTTGTACATAAAATGAAATCTGGACTGTTAACTCCCTTCTCCGTTCCCATGCATTTATCTAATAGCTCTTCGACTCATCATAGATCCAACTGACTACACGAACTGCGTAGTTATTGCTGCTTACTGATCTGGAGTCCGATAATATTTGATAAAGTTTCTCTATTTCGCAGCGATTATAGATATACTATTTAAGACATTAAATTGTTTTAACTTATAAACGATCCAAACGGTTAAGTTTTATTTCAAGTAGTTGTTTGACAGAAGTGGCAAACCAACTCCATTTACCCAAATACACACATTTCGTCCACAACAAAGAAAGTGGATATTTTCAGTTTTCCGAAATCCTCCAAAAGTCAGAGAATGCGCTTACAGCTACAAAACTTATACCTTAATCATCGTCACTTTTGTAGAATAAAGTTGTTACATGCCATTCCTTAACCTGTATTGGTAGATTTGCTGAATTAAGGCTGGAAAATATACATAGTGTATACAAGTTACGCTATATTTTACTACATAAATCTCATCCAACAGGTTTGAATAAGTACCAATTTTAACATTTATTATGTAAGGTGTTAGCCGGACTTTGGTAACCAATTCACAGCTACAGTTTTAGAAATGTATTGATGAAAGTAACCTAAGTCCGTTCAAATAATAAATGTTCATTACTGTTAATAAAAACTGCAGATATAACTTACCATTTTGAGAAAACAATAACGTTATGAAAATTGTGACTTAAGAGAAAACTTGTAACTCAAACAATTATGAAGATAATATTCTGCCTAATCCTTGTTTCACACAAGCTTTTCCCGCGTCTCTTAACGGTCACATGACTCACAGAACATATACTTATTAGAAGTGAACCTCCCATGTTAATCGTTGGCAGCACGAGGTGATCGCAGCGCCCCTATTTTTGGGCGGCAAACTAAATAATGAAAAATCGTGCGCCCAAAATTTTACGTTGTCGGAATGCTATAGCTGTATTTCTCAGACCTGCTTACCTGTCTGCTTGTGATTATGTTCCAATACCGCATTGCTACAGATGACGCACAAAGATAATTACGTGAGCTTTAAGAGTTGTGACTGCTATTTCAAAGTAAATTTTAATGAAGGTTAATATAATTTTATGATTCATTGTAGCATAATCCTTACTCATAAGTATAATTAAGACATTTTTCCTCTCTGGATGTATGGAGTGAAGCTTCTCAGCTTGTTCCTTTGTCTCGCCCTGTATTTCCTTATTTACAATGGATAACTTTTCTTAGAGGTTACTTTTCTTAAAAGTGGTACTTATCATCTGCTTCCATTTGATCTAAAGACACAATTCCAGATATTGGATAATAGGTTATATCATGTCAGTTTTGACTATTTTACAAAGAGCTTATGATACCCAGTGGGATGGCTAAGTTGGTAGAGTTGGTAGCGTCTCTTCGTGGGATCCATTTTTATGACTGACTTTTCTGGCTAATGGGTTTCATTTCGGAGTTTCTGTGGGCAGCTAGGCAAATTCTGGCTTACTTCTTATTTCGTTTCACTTTTCAACCTGATTCGCTGTTTGAGGGTTTTAAGTGCCGAAGGAAATTTCGGCATGCTCTCTGCTAATCTTTGTTCTTTGCATTGGGGGGAGGTTTCCGAGACCCAGCAAGTCCGTAGGGAATTAGGGGGACCGGTTGTATGAGCCACCACCGGGGAGTTTAGACCTGTAGCTCGAAGGGACTATCTTCTGTTTTCATCTGTCTTCAGTCCAGGCACTTAATGTCTTCTCATGTCGCCTTCCTCTTTTTGGGTGGTTCCCGTTTAGGGGCATGAACATAAAGATTTCATAGGTCGTGATACTAAGTCCCCTATTCGAATCCTGTCATGGTCAGATAATCTCCTTGATGTCATTTGTGCTAACTTCGCCTAATAGCTCCAGACTCTGGGATACTTATTTCTCGGGTATTCCAAAACTTACTCTCCATGTGAATTATACACCGTTTTCGGCATAGAGGGCAAAAAACAACACTGTAGATATGATTATCAGAATAAGCAAATCACTCAATTTACTTGTCTGATGATATACCTGTCGTTAATTCCATATACCTATAGTACTAAAATGTAGAAGGTGTGCATACAAAGTGACGATATGGAGTTATTTCAGATATAATTTTTGTTTAACAAACTCTACAATATGATTGAAAAGGGCACCAATGTAAAACTTACTTCCTGCACAAACTTTTATTTTCATTATAACAGACTATTAAAATGAGAACCATATTGCATTTAAAAGAGCCCATGTGTTAAAAGGACCTAAATAAAATTGTATTCTGGCTTTAGGAGCAATTAAAGTAATAAATACATTGGTGGTTTACTAAAATTAAAGTGAAGGTAAACCAAAAAATAATTTTAATATATTCGACTTATGCAGATTTTACGTTCCGGATTGTTCGACTATGAAAATACAAAATGAGTAAAGAAATCGAATTTAAATATATAAATATATTTTTCAAATGCTTATAAATTAATAGTTTTCAATCAAACTTAGAAGTTAAAGTATATAAAATGTTAACTTTGAAATCATTTAAGGAAATGTGCTAGGTTGAAACATTTCGAAAAATAATACTTTTGTTTAAATGAAGAATAAAGCGCAGCGCTCTATGTAATAGGTATAAAATCACTTTAAATTTTCGGCTATTTTTAAGTTAAAATTAATGAAATGGAAATACCTGTAAAAATAATGAAACGGAAAACGAATAATTTCACACACACATTGCATCACCTAAGCACAATACCTCCTAAAATAGCATAAGGATTAGAGGACCATAAAAAGAATAAATACAACAAAAGAAAAGGAAGAAGTACATTACTTTTACTAGAGGTAAAATTTACATTTGATACATTTTGGGGTATATATACATTTGAAATAAACCAGGTGAAGAACCTGCCCCTGTTTATTTTTTAATTCATACAACGTGCTAGGCGACATATGTGATTGCCTTCTAATGGCTGATTTGGAAAACAGGTTATAGAGGAGGTGTAGATAAATCACTGCATAAGTGTTGTACGGGACAAAAAGCAATCACTATGTATGTTGATTCCAAAAACATCATACCGAGACACTGGGAGCTGCAGTATCAATTTTAGACGATTTCGCAAACTTTTATTCATTGCCTCCATTCACACACAACTTTATACACATACCTGAAGGAACAACCTATCACATGCATTAGTTGACAATATAATTGTTGCACACAATGACAGAACTGCACTGTGGGGAGGATATATTGGATTTAAATCTTTAGCCAAGTACAGCCAAGTCAAAAAATAAGTACTATGTGGATATTTTTCTTCGCTTCTGTCACAAATTATGCCATTTTTAGCTCATACAGCAATTGTAGAGGTGGATGCGCGTTTTTTTTTGTTTGTTTGGATTAAATCTACCAAAACGAGCTCAAAGCACTGTGTTTTAAGGTCCTCGTAAAGTTCCGAACTGGGGATCTGAACTCTGTAACTACGTATTCCTATAAGGACCATCTCTCGTGAGACAGCGTTGTCTAAACTGTATTTTACAGGGATTTTAACATTCTGCCACTATAAGTTGCTACAAGTTACTATAAGTTGCTTCTTGTTCACCTCAAAAATTTTATTTACCCTGTATTCTACCTCTTGGGGCCCAAAATTTGATATGATACAAATAACATTTTTCGCAATCACCAAGTTTCGCACTGGCAGATAACTATACATTTATAGTTCGATGTAGATATTTTATTATGGTCGGTATTGTTCTTGATCCATTCAACCAAGTTTCAAAAATTTTACAAATGCACAGTGAAACATAAGATTACAGCAGATTTAATGTCGCCGAAATGCACCTAAAAATAAAAGCGAACTACTTAACATGGTTTACAATACCAGATACGGTTCAGATTTTAAGGGCTACAAAGCAAACTAGGATCCACTCGGCCACCTAACCCACTCGGCTTGCTCAGACGTATTCTCTGTTGCTCTTTGGGAAAGCATTCGTTTATCACCTTGCTAGTATTATATGCATGAAAAGATGTCATTCATTAAGTTTTTCACAGCTTCTTGATTGACATTCAGGGTTGTCAGTATTAATATTGGGTACGTATCATAGCGAATAGAAAGGCAGAGCTGCAATAGGGTTTTTTTGTGCTAAAAGGGTCAATGTTTTCACATCGGGCTATAAACTGTGGGTAGCATATGTACGAATAAATAGGGGCGCCTGACTCACCTGGTATAAGATGTCCCATTTGAATTTAGCACCATGCTTGCTGATCGTCTCATTTGTGTTACTAAGTTTATTCTTAGGAGCACAGTGTTGTAACTTTTAATTTCCAGTGCTATCCCAAAAAGCATTTTATACGAATTTAAACTAAATTCTTGAAGTACCTACTTTCACCGTGAAATGAATATATCTTTAAAACGTACTGGGTAGTTTATCGGATTGGAAGCTTTTCGTTAAAACTTTTTGGACTCGAATGTCATAAGTTTACCGCCAAAAACATTAGTAACTAAAGAGCAGAGCTAGGAAGTTCGTACCGATTTCCTTGAGCAGTGCAAGAGCGACCAGGCATGGCTATACAATGCATCACTACTAACAAGGGCAAGGTTCGTCGTAGAATGCAACTCATTACTGCAAAACAGGTGTAACTGCATGAAACAGAGCAAGTTGCTATGAAGACATTCGAATAACATTTTTGTTATGCTTCAAAGATAGGTAACTAAATTCTCTGTACAACCATTGTATGTTTTCTAGAAGTGTACTTATTCATGATCTTATTTACTTCATTATTTGCATTTACATTTGAGTGGGATTCTTCAGCAAACATGGAAAAAAAGAGAAGCCAGATCGAGAAACTAAAGTAGAAATCATTCACGAATTTGTAACAGATTATCAATCAACTAAATCTAGTTTTACGGGGCATAGAATGACTTTTTCACTTGAAAGACTTCAGAGGTACATTATTGTTTTTAACAATACGGCCGCAGATGAGTAAATTTGCAGTAAAATTCCTGCCTTGGCATTTTGTCTAGCAAGAGTCTTCAGATGGTTAATAAATTAATTTTATTTTTTGGATATTATTTTACTTTCGTTCAGGAAGTGTTATAACCCGCGTTATAATTGCTTGGGTGTTGCCACAATGTGCCTATATAAATAATGAGATCAGCAAGAGGCAAACTCGCATGTACTATATAAGAATTTGTATGTTGTACATAAGCATCTAAATAGATATGCATTTACGAATGTCTCATTAGTTTTTTTTCTCTCTGGGCAGCTGGTTTCAATGCCCCTCCGCTGTGCGTTCCTTATCTATAACTTGTTTGGGTGCCGGGAGAGGGTCGGTCGCAACTTGCACAGGGAGCGGCGGGCGGTACGAAATTCCTAGCCCTGGTAATGAGTAACACATTATATACATTTGCTGCTCATATTCAAGTTATGATACTCGTTATACCATTTAGGGATATAAATTTTGAATTTTCACACAGGTGTACTAGAACACTGCATTTATACTATACTTCGCGTGTTTCAAATATTATCGGGCTTTAAGTGGGCCGCGCCGTGGTTCAGTGGTTAGACCGCTTGGCTCTCACCAAGGCAGCCCGGGTTCAATCCAAGGCGACCGCAAAGTGAGATTTGTGGTGGACAAAAAGGCGATGGGACGGGTTTTCTCCGGGACCTACGGTTTCCCCCGCCATCTCATTCCACCGGTGCTCCATCTTCATTTCGTGTATCATCAGTGTCACCGCATACGGTGCCGTATGTAGTAAAAGCGGGCGTTAAACACTACACATTTCGGGCTTTATGTTCAAGTATAAGCTTTATCATAGATTAGTGGCAGCACAAGTAAAAGGAAAGGTGAAGGAAGTTCAGTCGGTGCGGTATGGACTTTCATTTTCATCCTGTTTGGTTTTTGGAAACAAGCTTGGTATTGTTTAAGGTCTTCATTCAGAGCGGCAAGAAATATTGTGAACAAAGTAACAACTTTAAATTTAACTTGACGTCGAAGGGTGTCGCGGAGAAAACAACTTACTGGAAATTATATAACGATGTAAGGGGAAAAAATTCAAAGGAAGTGCAGAAAGGAAGAAAGGAAACAGATGAGAAAATAAAATTGTACTTGCTTCACAGACGCATAGAAAGTAGTAACTGGAACTAAGTTATCATCAAGGTACATAGATATGCGCATAATATTTAGACGCCTTGATATTGTTATTATTTTTAACAATTGTAAGTTAGAATATTGGATTGAGCTGCAATGTTTTAAAGACGATGTTCTCTATCTGTTTTGATAAACGAAAATATGTTAGCCTCAAAAGTTAACCGTGACACTGTTTAAAATTAGAGCTTCCAGTTTTAAAGATATTTTTCATTCTAGATTATGTTAAGACACAATTTCCTCTTGCCTCTTTCATAAGGTTGGGGATATCAACACTACAAGTTTTGAAATTTACATCTTCGACATCCTTTTTGGATAATAATAATGACGAAATAGCTAACGTTTTATATAAGCAAGTGGGATTGACTCTTATCCGGCATTAAGGGTTAGCTTTATGCTGCTCTCATACGCATACATACGAACGCTGTACACACATCCTCGCATGCACACACATACACATAAACCTTCTTCTAAAAGTGTTTTCATTTCATTCATGGGAACTCAAAACTCACATTCGCTGTGAAATAACTATGTGGAAGTCTGTAACTAGCACATTTTGGACCCATACTCGCTGATAATTGTATAACTTTTATTTTTAAATGGTTCTATTACAGCTTAAATCCTCCTGCACAGAGGAATCCTTTGAAAATTATTTTCTAAGCAAACTTTCAGAGAATTTTAGAATTGCCGTAGGAGAACTACTAAGAGATATGACAAAGCTGCTGGCCTGTAAAGAAATATCTCATAATTTTGTAATCACTTTAATCGTCTTCGTTTTTTTTTATCGAATGATACGTTCATAACTCAATTTCCAAAGGCGCCAACCGTATTACAAGCTCGTTTATTTTCGAAAAACGTCATGTGAATATCAGTCTTTAACGGTGGAAGTGCTCTTTGACGTTATACCAGTATTGGTGATACTGTACATGACCTCCTTTATTGTGTTTTATAATATATATTTTAGATATAAAGCAATTGTTTCGTTGTAACTTTGCTCCCGTCTGCATTAAAGTATACAATACTTTAAACGTTAATATACTTCCAATTATAAACCGTAACATAAACTTTAATGCAGAAGACTGTTAGAAGTTTTGTTTTTGTCGATGAAAATATGAAATGAGTAAGGCAACTATTAAGGTCTTATGAATTTACATTTGTTTTCCTTTTTGTAGTTTACCTCCTTTAACTTTTTAAGTCAGATGGGACGATGAATGAAATGGGTGAAATATGCTCAAATGGGCCCAGGATCCATGGAACTTAGAGTTACCCGATACTGGTCTTTTAGGATAAGGGAACACCCCGGAAAATGCATTGTACAGGTAACTCACCCTAACCGATTAACTCGGGCCTCTTGAACGTGAGGCAGACACGCTACCATCTACGCTACCGAGGCGGGCTTTACAATTTCCAACACATTGCAACGTTGATATGTACCGTTTGCATTTGCGTACTTTATATTTGCTTATTTCTTAAATAAATGAGGAGAAAACATAAGCAGTGCCATCTACAGAGATATCTATTGAAATAGTTCTGTTCCGTGTTTGCAGATGGTATTAGTCATTGCCAAGTGAAATATGGGAAGTAACAGCCAAGTCTCACCTATACCGCCTTGAAATTCTACAATCTCGATTCCTTCACATTACCACAGATACCCCTTGGAAGATCGCCAATCTAGTTATCCGACCAGAACTACGTATCCCCACAATAACAGACTACGTCCATACCCTCTCACGTTCCTTCTATCAAAACCTCTCCCACCACTTCCACTTCCTGAACGGCGGTTCAGGTCAGTATGACATCGATCATGGAGAGCGTTACAAACGCCCGAGACTGCTTCTAGGTAGTAATGTAACACTTCAGATGGCTCATATAATAATGATGATGATAATGATGATGATGATGTTGATGATGATGATGATGATGATCATTTCCGCACCCTATTGGTAAAAACCAGCACTTATTGGACTACTACCCATATTACGCAGTGCAATAGTTTAAACTGATTCATTACCGGCATCCGATCAGATGATTCGATATAGCTGTTTTTAGGGTCCCTCGAAACCTATGAAAGCACTTTTAGAAGCTTTTCTGTGTACGTTTGTGCATGCGTGAATGGGTGTGCTGACATGCGTATGTGTGTATGAGAACAGCATTAAGCTAACCCTCTTACTTACAGAAAACGTTAATCTGTCACCGGGGCTTCAAATATACACATCTTCAAAACGAAATTTGTTAATGTTTCTGAAGCCTTAAGTGTAAGAGGCAGTTCAAAAATGATATTTGCTGTCTCTTGAGATCAAATATCAAAATAGGGCATGAACAACCTGTAACATGCTACCTGTACTTATTATTTGTGTTTTGCGTCTTTCACGCTATCTGGCGAAGGCTGTGTGCAGATGTGAGTATAATCGTGCTGCTAAAAACGTTGAGTTGGCTATATAGCTGTTAATACAAACATCTGAGATGTTGGAAAGATCAAAGGGGCACCGGCACGCTTCTCCAATGTGTGCCAAGCACCAGTGAACGCAATGGAATGCGCAGGTATCACAAATGACAGATAGATGTTATGTTCACGTGGAGTGTGTTATCTGAGTGGTTTCTGTTAATAATGATAAAGCCAGGGTGACAATTTGAGCAGAAGGATAATTCAGGATGTTAGTGTATTGCTTAATATTGTAGTGATGTTTCTGTGGCTTGCCGAGTTCGCCTAGCTGAGCTTCTTCTCCTGCTCATCACCACTGTACAAGACAACAATATAAACTTTGGCGAGTTCGTGATACGGTACCCGTTTCCAAGGCAAAACATCTGTACCATCGATCAACTATGATTGTTTCAATTTGAGGTATTTGTCCTTTTAAATTCTTTCAATAGCCTTTTTTTGGGGGGGGGGGGGGTTAAAGCTCTAGATTATAATATGTGGCGAGGCTTTAAGAAGTATGTTATAGAATTTTAACGTGTTCTTGTTTATACCAATTCATCCTCATATAAAGGGGATGCCTTTCATATATGCTGAAATGATATTATTTGCAGCTTCCCTACCACATTGTTGTGCTTGTGTCACAGGTAATAGTTGGATATCGAACATTTAAATATAAAACAGGACAGTAATCTGCATTGTTCGAAAAGAAGCATTAGGGTAAGTCTATTTTGTAATTGCTTTTGCAAATTATTGTATTTGTTAAAATGCAAAATATATTGTGGCTTACTTTGAACCATTTAGGGTGTATTTATTAACTTGACTCTAGTATGACTCTACTTCAATAGATGGAGAGACAAACAGATATACGCATTTTATTTATTGCCAAGTACATGCACATGTATAGCAACGTATATAACAAAGACACATGCACATTTAAATTCAGCAAATACAATAAAATCCCTGGGCTTTAAATAGGGGATATTAAACTTACTCTTCAAGCTACTAATTGAAGTGTTTTATGATAATCACGCAAACTGTCAAATAATTGACATTATATATTATCACAGCTATTTTATATCTTGGTGAGCTTACATCTCCCAAGGTATAAATTATTTGAGGTCTTTGTAGAATGCTTACGAATAGCATTACAGTAGATAAATTCGTGCAAATTTTCCTTAACGCACAGAAGATAGTTATAAACATAAATGCAAGGAAGTGTATGCAAGAATCACCAGTTCAGTAAATACTGAACCAATAAATGGCTATTGAATTCCCAATGCGAAGTGCAGTTTCAATATTAAGAACAATGTCTTTGTTGTATCTCCTCACCTGTGATCACGCAATGTCAAGCATTTCCAAGCGCTTGTTACCATGCTCTCATGGAAATGCAGTATAACAAATAAGTATGTAGTATATTTTACTCTTCCTTAATTATCGTCGAAATTAGGTTTAGTTTCATTACACATTGACTTTATTCTTTAGGAATAAAATCAGCATAATTTCATAGATGTTAGTTTGTAAGGAGCAAATTTTGGGCCCATAGTTCCCTGATAATTGCGGTATTTTTATTGTTATGTGGTTCTGTTACAGCTTTAAAACTCCAGTGCAACTGAATCCTTTTGAACAATAATTACAAAGAAAACTTTCAGAGAAATTTAGAATGGCCTTACCAGAGGTGCAAAGAGAGTTGACAAAAATATTTGTGGGTAGGTTTGTAAAGAAATATATAATAGAAATTTTTTTCATAAACGTTATTTTTGCAGTCGTTGTAATACCCTCTGTTTTCTCTATTCAATGACACGTTCATAACTCATATTTAAAATACGTCAACCGTGTTAGAAGCTGGTTTCTTCAGAAAAATGTCATGTGAATGTGAGTCTTTAACTGTTGAAGTGACTCTTTGGCGTTAGGTTTGAATTGGTGACAGTATATCTACACGACTTTCATTATTGTGTTTTATGATACATTTCAGATATAGGTGAACTAGCACTTAAGTATACCTTAAATATGCATACTTTAAATGTGTGTATTTTGAGTTATATTACCCGATTCTCCATTCGCAGCAGTTAGGATGCACGTTGACTGTTTCCAAAACACCAGTTGGGAAGCCAGATGTAACAGGGTTACTTCGTTCTAGTTTGATTTTTTTTTTTTTTTTTTTTTTTTTTGTAATTTACGTCCCCCAACGTTAAGTTATATCGGACGATGAATGGAATGGGTGAAATGATGCT
>JAUKNK010000166.1:2140000-2242500 GCA_030765055.1 Mantis religiosa
CTGCAATCCACTAACTTCTCCCAATATCACTGCTGCTCCATTGTAACACTGACCGACCCATTTTTAGCCACGTTTAAAGCCGTTCGTCATATGGAATAGGTATTCTGCTAGTGCCTTAGCACTGCGATCTCTGCTTACATCTGTAAAACCCAGAAACCTTTCTTGTATCTCTCCATTGTCAGATATCAGTCTTGTAACAGTTGAGAGTTGAGAGTGAGCTGATATGTCAGTAGTTTCATCAATAACTGCTACAAATGCAGAGTGAAATATTTCTATTTTCACTTCATTCAGTAACCCTGTGGTTACTTCATTAATGTAATATTGAATATGGTTTGACTGACACAGAACACAATAGCTTTCCGTGAATGCCATGCGAGAGTTACTTGCTTAAAACAGTTAGAACTTTAATATAATTTCCACGGTTCGCAAAATCTGTTGTCTTCGGCATGCCCCCTGAAGGGAAGTTCTTGTTTTGTCAAGTATGCTACGAAATCAATGAGACGCTGAATAACTTTTATTTTACTTTTCACAATTTCGGTATGTCTTTTTACGTTAAGTTTCCACTGCTCATCTGATTTAAAATCTATTCTATAACTACCTAAAAAGCTAAGTAGAATTTCGGACCTGATACATATGTGCTTGTGACTGTTGGTGGCGCTAAGTTGCTTTTAGCAGATTATTCGTATCATCGTAACCTGAAGTGATCTACACACCCTTCTCGTCTGAGAATAAAACTAAAGACAAACAATAAAGTTTTATTGATTTCTTGCAACCAGATAACCATTTTTAAATGCTAGGAATTGATATGGCGTACGCATCGTTTTTTCTTGGTTTTCACATCAGGTAACTCAGGCATTAGTCTAACCTCCCCCCCCCCCCGAAATTAAGGCAGCCTTTTCTTCAAATTTCCTCGAACTCAGTCCCCGCTGGTCACCGCATTAGAATTGTTTCTAAGACGCACTCCCATGTTCCTCCCTCCCGCATCACACCGGGGTCAGTTTCCATCCTTGTCACTCACTGACTGATTCACACAGCCCACAGCGTGGAGAATGAGGGTTCGGCATGCATTCCCTAGCAATCAGTGGGAAACAGTGATCTCTGTATATTATGACGATTATCTTTATATGGGAAGAATGACTACATAAAATTAATTGCATTTATTAACCTTAATGAGGTATGATAATGATATTCCCAAATGACGACGAAAAGAACAATTAGAAACAGATTTTTGTCACTAGAAACTATACTTGAGAAGTGTACGACTGGAATGAACAGACACATTTCAATCCACTTCCGACTTAAGGTTCGCAACAGATCAACTGTATATATGTGAACTACCTCCATGCCGTGCCGTCTGTTAAATTAGTCGTATAACATCATATTACAATATACGCAACATAGAGAATACGTTATCACATTCATAAAACTGATGAAATAGAATTTTAAACTAAATTTATTGTTCCGAAAATTAAAAGAAAGAAAAACTTTTATCGAATTCGAAGGGAATGAGTCATTCCCTTCATTCCATTGACCTAAGGCCACTGATGTCGTGGAGTACTTTGGTTATGCGGTGTTGGTATTTTCAAAGATGCACGTTTTCACTTTTGGCAAAACTACAGCCACCATCATCATACCTGTCATTCTCTACGCCGTTGTTCTCAGTTTTACTCATTCAAAGATCCTAGTCATGCACGAAGGTTTTGTCTTTGATCCATGGTATAAAAACAAGAATGTGAACATTATAAAACAGTGCTTACAAATTCATTGTTTCAAAATTAAGAATCCCAGACTTTTGCAAGTAAAATAATTATTATTTGATTGCCACACTTTTTAATGCATCTTTTTTTATTTCAAGTTATAAAGTAATCCTAACTAGTAATTTTATGTTGAGATAGAATTAGTATTCCTCAGCTTGGGCTTTTCACATGGGCTTTGCGTTCAGGAGGTTACGTGTGTCATGTAGGAATATTTCTGGGCCTGGGTTTCAGAGAATCTTTTAACTGGGAACATTCATAAATATTGCTAGACTTTGAAGCAAAATACTAGTTATTTGAATACAACTAATTTCTCAATAGAATCAAACTTCAGAGATTAATGGAACAAATGGTTCAGCATGAAATGTATTTTGTAGTTAGCACAAATATATGACTGTTAGCAAAGGGGCACAAAATAAATTAGGTAATCTTATTTGTTATGTTAAGCAAGTATAAATAATACAAAAATTCTGGTTTATGGCCTTTGTTACATAGTTGCCATCTTTGTTATTAATAAAGAGGAAAGAAGTATTGTTATGTAGGAACTTTCTGCACACGTTATAGAAATGTGACTTAAGCTACCTCTAATATTATAATAAACATAGTTGTAACATAACAATCATCCACTCACAGCTAGTTGAGTCAATTCCTTGCTGTGGTGCATCAGCAACTGTAAGAAAAAGTTCCATGTTTTATTTGTGCATGGGTATTTAAAATTTATACAATTCACACATTTGTATACATTGCTTTCGAAACTTATTCCATTACATTCATAAGGCCTCAAAATATTTAGTGTGTTTTCTTATCTTTTGGTTCCCATGTTATGCTTTGTGTACTTAGGTAAATGGTAAATGAAACAACTATAATAATTTCGTAATTTACAAATCTTGACTGTGGAGATTTCTCAGCCAAAATGTTGCGAACACCAAGAAATGCAGCTCTACAAACCATTGTCAGTGCAGCTAAGGGGTCTTTAGAAATGTGTGAATGATTCTAACATAACCTGCCATCATAAAATGGTTGAGTGTGATTGTGTAGAATATTTAGTGCACCTCCAAACAATTTAAAATTCCACAGTATTCTACATTTATGTTGAAAAATGTCATTACATTCTAATAGTCTATTACGAAAATTTCCTCGGAGTGTCATGTCCTCGGTGTTACTGTCATGTCGGCATGTTGGCCATAGTAGCTCAGATGGTTGGAGCAACCGCACGGAGAACGGGAGATTTGTGGTTTAAATCCCGGCTATGGCATTGCATTTTTCACTTTGGCTCTACTCATTTAAACCTTAACCTACACACAGCTAGTGTGAAAGAAATGATTATTTCGATTAATTTACTTAAAATAAAATCATAGTGGTTTAACTACGAAGCCTGGGACTTAAGTACATAGTAAGTTGCCACAAAAAATGCATGTCTCATAGCTTATGGAAACCCCTAGAGGTTTACCGAGAAACATATGAGTCAGATGGAGAATCTATTGAAATGTCGGCATGTTAGCCATAGTAGCTCAATGGGTTAGAGCAACCGCACGGAGAGCGGGAGATTCGTGTTTAAAATTCCGGCTATGGAATTGAATTTTTCAGTCTGGCTCTACTTATTTATTAGAAAAATTGATGGAAATTAATCGTTCTTCAACACTAGCCATGTGTAGGCGATAATTTGGATAGAATCAATATGAAAAATTCAATGCCATAACCAGCATTTGAACTACGGATTTTCTAGTCTCCGTCCGGTTGCTCTTAATCATTGAGCTAGTATGGTCAATATGCCAACAAGACATTAAATTCTCCAACTAACTCATCATGTCGTTTAATGTCATGTTGGCATGTTGGCCGTAGTAGTTCAAAGGTTAATAGCAACCGGATGTACACCGAAAGATCCATGGTACAAATCCCGGCTATAGCATTGAATTTTTCAGTCTGACTGTACTTATCCAAATCATTGCCTACACACGGCTAGTGTGGAAGAACGATTAATTTGACATGTTTGCTCAGACACGCAAATTTTAGAATGCCTTTGTTACTCTGACTACTACAGTATTCTCAAAGCTCTGGTTTCAGCATAATTCTGAGTTGGGTGGGCGGAGGGGGGGGGGCTTTCGAACTGATGCCATTGAGTTGCTTCGCTTTGGAAACCGTCGAACGAGCTGATTATTCAAAAGTAACTACTCCAGTTCTATTTATTTCCTCATTCTATATCGTTTAGAGGGCAATTCAAATGCCGAGCTGTTTGGCCACTCACAGACCACAATGTCTCTTTTCACCCAATTACAAATGTGTAAAACAGCAGCGATTAATGTACCAATGGTATGATTCATTCTAACCATATTATTACACAGTGTAAATATACCGAAATATCGGATCTTAACTAAGTAACCCAATACCAGTTTTATAAGGAGAGGAAAACTGCCTGGTTGTTAATCTCGAAAAACACTCACTTGACTTTGAATATAACGGTTATGATTTTGAGGGGCAAATTTCATATTTTAAAAGGATGGGAAAGGGTGCTAAATAAGGTATGGTAGCTAAAAATTGTGCTATTTTACTCAACATATTTAAAATATCTGTATTATAACAGGTTATGTACATCAAATGATTACTCACAGAAGTAGAACAAATATAAGAATCTGTTGTATTTCGGGATATTGGGCATCTCTACATTCTCAAGAATAAGTTTGTTTCTGTTAGGAGATGGAACGTCTTTGTAGATAATATAACTGTATACCCGTGTACCTCATGATATATCTGTATACCTCCGAAGGCTAGAGTAACGGTGTCTTTGGGAAAGCCCTCTAATGGCCTGTCTTAAGATCTCCGGTTAACGTGTAAGTTAACGGTTAACTTGGAGGTCACGCCGATGTCATAATTACGATCTTCGGTTAAGGACTAACTGAGCGTTATTTCTATAGGTAAACTAAGCCTTAATTGCTTCCCCACTGAGATAAAGATATCCCATTGGTTTTCCTTTCCGCGACCTTGTTCTTTCAATTATTTATAGCTTCAGTGAGGTACTGATTGGACACAAAATAGTTCTGTCCGGAAATTATGTATCTTTTGCAGTTGTAGAGGATTTTGGGCTTTGGAAATAGTACCTGCGTTGCCTGGACCAAATGAAAGCAGAAACTCCTCTAGTTTATCAACATTTTCGCACAACATAGCAGCACAGTGATTTCCGATCCACAGCGAGTAATCACTGGGAAATCTGGATGGAGCCAGTGATTTCCTTGTAGGAACAACACGACTCTGAGCTTTTCATAGATCCTTTTTCAGGGCAGAAATTCATTTGCGACTTCTTATCCATTCCTTATGGATTTACAATCTCTGTGATGGGCATAAGCTAGGCATCTCAGAGAACAAAGGCTTTAATTGTTTTATTCCTCCAATCTGATTAGTAACTTTCCTTCAATCTGATTTGTAACTACTAGAGGAAGTGTTTTACTTGGTCATAGATTCTCACAGATGTCAGCCATTGAGTACATTTCTTTACTGACATTTTATTTGTTCAGCTCATGTAAATACACAACTGTGGTTGTCAGTGTCTCATTCTATTTTGGCCATGAGAGACCGCTTACTTTTGCTGAGTCATACGATTATTTATTGTTAGTTCCAAACTTGCACTTACGAGCAACAGACTGATTTCTGTGGAATTAAAAATAAAGAAGTCAGAAAACCAAAATTATTTTCCACTTTTACAGGTATTGAAAAATTATATGTGCGTTTTCATTGTAGCGAAGAATTTGTTTTGGTTAAGTGATAGAAGGAGGATTTACACACTCACATCATAATATTTTCCATTGTTGCAGGTGGGCTTTTATTCCCGTGTTTACCAGAAGCAAAACAGAATGAAACTCACAACTCACATCTCGTTATAGATTATAAACTGCCCTCAAGAATTTTACTGAAAAGCTAAAATTTAAGGGAAAGATGGAGATTATGGAAAACATATGATAAAACTATAAAGGAAAGGGAATATAGGTGTTAAAATTCGTCCTTTCCCAGCTTGAGAGAACATCTGACACCATGTTACTTTTTCGAAGACTTTAACTGTAAGATAAAAGGTGCATATAAAATCCTAGATCTGTCGAAAATCTTTCATCATTCGAAAGCATAGTTCTTAATAGTTGACATATGGAGTGCAATATGTTCAAAAAACTTTAAGTTGAAAAGAGGATAACTTAGGTAGAATTTCATATTCATCACTCAATTTCAGTTCCGTTTCGTTGATCAGGAATATCAACAACTGTTGTGGCAAGTTTTTTCTAACTTGACAATTTTTACCGTCTGCAATTTAAAGGGTTAAAGGGTATTTTTATTTGACTTATCTTGTGTCTCAGAGTGTATTAAAATAAATTATTTATGTTTTTTAGTGTCAATAAGAAATTTAAATATATTGATATATTTTTTTATATTTTTTTCTACAGGTCATGATATTTTAAAATCAATTTACTAAGAAATATGTTGTAATAATTTTCGTGGGAAAGGTCTCCACATTATTTAGTTTAAAATGTAGCAAAAGTGATAACTGATAAGCTACTCTACACTTTCAAATATATAGTGCTCTTTCTTTAGGTGTGTTCTATTTTCAGTATATCAAAATTGTACTCTTCACTGTTTCAGAGCCTAACAAAATCTCTTTTGCCAACTATATGCCAAGGGAGTATTGTGCAACAGTACGCTTTGCATCCAATGTTTCAATGTTTAAATCTTGATGACCATATGGGTTTTTCCTAACGGGGAAAACAAGTCTCTTTGAGAGACCTGGTTTCCCTATCAAAATGTTCAGTAGAGCATTTGCTATTTAAGTTTTAGTAATTGCGTTCATTTACTCAAACACCTGTCGATAATTACTGTTTGGTTTACATCTGGAAGTCAAAGCGTTTTCTTAAAACTCGAAAAATCCTTCTAAAAATGTCAATGTAATCTGTAATTAGGCATAGCTACCAACTTTTCAGCAATTAATTAATATGGTACCCAGATTGATATACCTGCTGCTGCTGCTTAGGGATCCTTTTGTACTATTGCCAGTGAACCAGTCACAAGGCGGCACAGTGAGGAAGCCACCTTCACAACTTCACAACCACCTTCACAAAAGCACCGACGTGCTTTAAGAGCTTGTGCAAACTAATCTGCCATCTACTGACGAGCCCTCGTTATTCAAGGAGAATAAATGTGTATTTTATAGAATAATTTTCTTGGGACTGCACATTAAGGGAACAGGATCACAAAAGTTCATATCTGTAGATAGCAAAGTAGCTATTAGTCCATTATGCAGTTTTTAACGCCATTAATATCATTATGAATTAGGAAGGAAGGCTGTTACTTCAAAAAGCATAAGAGAAAGTGTAAAATTTAAATTAAAAAAAAACAAAGGCATTATTACACTGAGTTAATAATGCTGGAAGTAAAACAAGGCACTGAAAAATAAGGGAGTCCAACAAAGAAATATGAGGGGAGCAATAACGAGGAAGAGGGATACACAAAAAGTGAGAAGTATGTGAAAATTAGCAAAGAGATAATGAAGGCAGCAGAACAATGAAAAATTAAAATATGAAGAGAAATGACGCTTAAATAGGGATAAAACAAGCATGATAAAATGAAAGAAATGGAATAAAAGGGAAAGGCGACGGTAAAAAGGCTCCTTTGCAGTCAAAGAGATGTGCTGATGCAAATTAACGGTAACCAACGAGGAAAATTCAGCTAAATTCGAAAGATTAAAAAACTGTCAGTGATAGTCATAATTTATCTTGGTAGTGGGGGAGGGAAACATTCAAATTAGCAGTTTCTTTTTGAAAAGATGAATGAAATACGAATAATTTTCACGCAATTATTTCCCTCCCCTCATTATAAGTTACACGGTTTTATAAGCCAAAAACGTCAAGAATATCAGTTAACGGTTATGCCTCTATGATTTTTATCAGTTCGTCGAATTTAGTGACTGACAGTACACTATTTATGTGTGCCGCTCAGTAGTAACGTTATGCATCATGCATCAACATATGTCTCATTAGAGTCATTTCTATCCACTACCCTAACATTCACGTATTTATGGAAGCTATTTTCTTTGTTTCGTGCTCTATATATAATTTTATGTTACAATAAATATTTACTTAAAGAAGTTGATTTACGAAGGGTAGAATCACATTTATAAATTCGTTGCTACAACGGGGATTTGAAACACGAATCTTTCGCTCTACCCGCGGTTCTGTAACTAACTGAGAAGCATTAGGAACAGGTGGCTAAGCCTTAAAGTCTCCAACCGTGTAGCATATTTCTGATAAGCCACATATAGGCATATAAACATATAACTATTTGATCATTAGGTATAATAAGTACATGTACTACAAAACTTGGCCAGCCGGCGAACGGCCCGTGTGACCGTCACTGCAAGTCCCTCTGTCTACAACAAAATTTGCTACAAATGTCAGCCTTGCGTTAGTTTTGCTTCTTTTTCAGTCCAGTTCACAAGTAAACAACATTAGGAGTATTTAAAAGTGTTTTCAAAATGCCTCGATCGCATTATGCAGTGCAACAAAGAGAGTTTACGTACGATAGGCATGTGGTTTGTAGGGAAGTTCTAAGGCAATTTGAAAGTTACTTACTTGACATCCGTTCCTTTGCTTCCACACAAATCCAGGGAGACGGCATCAGTTGGTGATAGGAAAAGAAGGGTAAAAAAAGACGTGTTCTTACAGAGCAGAAATTAGACGACATCTGAAAAAGGCTAGAACGGTCACTCTGAAAATCTCTTAGGCGCTCTGCACAAGAAACTGATATTTTATAAGCTTCCGCATGGAAAATAAAAAATCTTTGAAACTGAAAGCATACAGTCTTGCTGTTGCCCAGAAATTTGAAACTGGTTTAGCTTTATTAAAAACTATTTGTGATTGTAGTGGATAGGAAACGAGGCTATGGAACAGAAGTGAAAGTGTAAAAGTGGTATGATAAATATAAGAAAAGAAAATTTATGGATTGATTTAATAACAACAAAATTAATGTAAATTTTGAAGAAATATTATTTTTAGTGTTAAATAGTGTGAATTTTTTTGAAGAAAATATTTAAAATATTATTAATATGTTACAACGAACATTTAAATGCCGTGGAAAACGAACCTGTGGGTTAGTGCCCGGAAGTCTGCAGAAAGGACGCGATGCGCATGACATTGCGAATGCACCATATTTGTTTTTAAAGCATGTAATATCAATGTTCACAAAAATTATATTTTCTTTCATTGAATAAAGGAGTTATCTAAAAAAAATTTAATAAAATTAAGAACAATTTAGCTAAAAAACGTCTTTAAATATTCCTAAAAATCCATCATCGCTTCTTATTCATGACCGCAACCTGAAAATTGGATTTCATGTTAATACGGCAGCAGTCGTGGTTAAGTTCCAGAATCCAGCTTTGAGAAAATCAACGTGTGCCATTACATCGCATCATCATCATCATCATCATCATCATCATCATCATCATCATCATCATCATCATCATCATCATCATCATCATCATCATCATCATCATCATCATCATCATCATCATCATCATCATCATCATCATCATCATCATCATCATCATCATCATCATCATCATCATCATCATCATCATCATCATCATCATCATCATCATCATCATCATCATCATCATCATCATCATCATCATCATCATCATCATCATCATCATCATCATCATCATCATCATCATCATCATCATCATCATCCCTGCATCTCTGCAAATGGAAGAATTCCATTTCAAATTGCTAACATGTGATCACTGGAATGGAGTAACTTTCTTAAACTGTATTTTGAGAAGTGTTAATGATGGAGCAATCGATCCGGAATTAGTGCTTTTTGATAAAGAAGCATAGTGTTATTTACATGGTCATATATTTTCACAGAAAAGGCTGATTTCTTGCATGAAACCTCCCTTGCATAGTAAAAATTCAGGTTATTGTACGCAATAAATGGTTGCAGAATAGTAAGGCCTACTCTTTAATGTACCATAAACGCGCAAAAGTGTACAAAGTATCTAGCACCAAGGTTCGGAAAGATGACTGGCTTTGAGTGTCGGTCTGGATATTTCTTGCAGGACTCTGCCACTGCGCATACAGCTGCTGTCATTACTTATTGAAGAAATATTAGAGGATAGAATTATCAGTAAAAGTTTATGGAAGTTAAACTGTTATGTGTTTCAAATGGGAAGAGTTCTGGCTTGTAGCGAATCAAATGCATTAGGGCCTTTAGCGTTGCCACCTCGTCACTCTCACTCTTTTTATATTTCCCTCCCTCTCGCGCACTCTTGCGAGTCTTCTTGGCGCTAGACCTGAGGGAACGCAAACTGAATTTTCAAAAGCTTTATAATAATGCAGTGTTTCGAGTCACAATTATTACAACATGTATATTCCTAATATTACGCACATGTTTTAAATATATAGTTTAAAAATAATTATAGTTTATAAATTACCTATTTCTCTAATCCAACGAAACTGCCAGCGGTGCATCCATATAGCTATGAATGTCACTTCCGTTTAGAGACAATTTGTCATTGTCACTGTATTCATCGTCTGAGTTGCAAGTTCATGATGATAGGCTCCAAAATCTCCGCATGTGCTATTTCTTCCCAAAAGCAGTGTTATTGTCGTTTACCTGCATGTCTCATGCAGTCTTCCTAATCTTGTGCCACCCTGCCAATTTCTTGGTGAATAAGACGTTCAGCGTCAGTCAGTTTAAAAGTACTATTTCTGTTTGCAACATAATTTGAGTCCATATTAACTCAATTGGGTTGTTCTGGCAGGGGTACGGGGGAAGATGTCTCATTTCAATTGCAAGCTGATCCAGCTGATACACTTTCCCTGGTTTTTAAACGGGAGAACAACTGAATAATACTGTTTTGAACTCTCTTGCGTAAATAGAGATTATGTACGATTCATAAACAGACATATAGTGTCACATTCAATTTCACGTGTACAGTGTCACAAGTCACGTTCTACCGATGCACCATTCTACAGTTCGGCCACTCTTTCTCCAGCTCTGACACTTCTGGAGAGGGGGAAGCGGACTGTTGCGAGTTCATTAGTGGGAATTTCAAGCAGAGGAACAATGCGTAATTTAAATATTTCGCGCATTTATATATTTCATGAACCAGTACCCATATTATTATAATAGCAATAATAATAGGACTTACGAACACTAAAATGGGAATTCACGCACACAAACTGTAGCAGAGAAGGTTCACCAGCTCAAGCAACTAAAGCCACGTGGCTCAAACAAATTTAAGGTGGCAACACGGTATTGGGTTCAGAAGCAACGCCTAGGTACGGCAATGCTGATTGGAGCTAGCAGACAGTTTTAACTTCCTGACCACAATACCGGATGTAGAGACTCCCAGTACTGCCAACATATGCAGTTAGTGTGTGTGAAAGGTGTGAGCCAAATATTAGAATAGAGTGGTGATGTAATAAATATATTGCATAATAATGAATTTGAAAGTTGGATTTCAGTGTTTTAAAGCTAACATAGTACTATATTTTCATTTTATGGATATGTTTTCAATTACTCATTACTGTATGTTGGTACTATTAACCTTCCCCCTCCACATCTTGCATCCACAAAACGTCAGAGTCAGAGATACAACGGCCGTACTGTACAAGCCAGCAGGAAGTGTATTGTTTCCTCTTGCTCGAATTTAACAAACACGTTAGCTTACTTAAAAGTAATCCTTTTATCACGTCATGTCAAACGTTTACGTTTCAGTTCTGAGTAATTGCCAATATATGTACACGCATATATGCCAAACATTAACGATATCCGTTATAATGCAGACGTGATGATGCATTGTTATAATATAATAGTGCTTTATTTACTTTAATTATTTTATTAGGAACAATATTTGAGCTAAAAATATGGGGTTTTTGCGGTAACGTTAGATACATTACTCTCTACCTTCCTCATGGATCAGTTTTTTCAAAACCGAATTTTTGTCTTAACGCGAATAGTATTTATTAGAAATTGATTCGGTTGGCGTTCGTCACACACCAGTTAGGAGGAATGCCATACGACAACACCGCAGGATTCCGATTGGTTGCTCGCGATTGGTTGCTCGTCTAGTGGTGCTCAAGGACAAACATCATCACATTTGAAACACATAATAATGCGTGTAAATGGAAATTTCCTTTGAAGACGACGTAGATGTGCTGTTGCAGATTTCCGACAACTCTTGCCATATGTTACATGTTATCCAGATAATTTTTAATGTGTAAAGGCCGAAGGCGAAGCGTTTTTCCATAAGTATACTGCACATGGACTATATTAATACAACTCGCGAATGAAAACAACTGTAGGTAGGCATAGCCAGACCATGACAACTGTTTCACTGCCAGAGGAAACAATACAGTTGTGTTGTACCCCACCTTGACCTTGACTCTGCATACGCTTGCAAGGCAATGCTTCACTGGTTCGTAGAGTACTACGTTCAGTTGTTTTCGAAGTTTGCACATTTGATGACCGTGCTGTACTACTGACGTCATTCATACTCTGTTGTCCAGCTAAATAGTATGTGAATGCACATCTCTCCGGATTTTATTAATGTGACTTGAGACTTGATTTTACGTCCACATAAGTGACCAAGCAACAGGCCGTGAGCCTTCAGCCCAAGTTTCGTTGCATACGTTCTATAGTAGAAAATAACTGTAATACTTGGGATTTATATAACTTACAACGCTGTCAGTTGTAATTAAAATATTATTTCCTTTAGATAATTTGACTCCTTCCTGTAGTTTGCCGTTAGGAATGCAGGTCACTTGGGCATTTGAATGTTGTGTTAATACGTTTCCAGAAGGCTCAGATAGCTAAAGCAAACCAGCGTAGAGTAAATGTTTCGTAGAGCATAGAGTAAATGTTACCTAAATACACCGATGTACATAACGTTCACATTTTTACTTCGTTCAGTGTGAAAGTCATGCCACATCCATATTTGAACTTTTAAAGAATGTTTCTTCAACACCCATTAGTTTTAGCATTCAAGGGAACTTTTTAACCCTTCAAATTATTTTATTACATGCCGGTTTCCATGTGCACATTCAGGAGCAGGCTAAAGCAAGTGGCTCGAATAGCTGCACTGTTCGTCATCAGCTTAAATTTCAGCGACAGCAATCAAAGGAAATGAAGGGGAAGACCTACGTAAAACAATTGGTAAGATGATATTCGTTTGTGATGATATGGTTTCATTTGATTGCTGTTTGACTTGATTGGAGTTTTCTTCCTTTCTCAGAAAAAATGCGCTTCAATTTTATATCCTATGCTTAAATGCGTTCATTTGTTCCAAGAAATCCAAATTTGTGGGCCTTCCAATTCAGAGCTATTGAAAACACCGTTAATGAACTTTGGTTTACATGCTTAATTTTTTAAAATGACATTCTAATGAATCTCTCTCCATGTGTTAAACGTTTAGAAACAGTGGCTTGTTTAAATTCATCATCTCCTCCAGGATAACAGTTGGCGTGGAACTAAATTCCATTTTTTCAGATTCACTAATAAACATTTATTTCATGTTGTGAAATCAATACCTACCACCCTGAAGTGATATTCAGTTGTCACCGAAAAGCATCTAAAATACTAACCCAAAAATTGATTTCACATATTCCCATTTTCTTTCTTACGTATCTAAATATTAGATATTTATTTTACATCTAAATATCGTAGAAAAACTAAGTATATGCAAATAATATAATAGTAAACAATGGTGAAGTTTTTGACACTCACTCATGATTTAATATCTTGCATTACAGGATTGTTGCATAAATAGTTAAAATATAAATGAGCCTAAAATTCCTATTTTGTATTGGTAATTGCTGGTATAGAATAAGATAACAAAAGACATCTTTAAAATATTTTAAAATATTTCTAAAACTTATTTCTTGAAGCAACACGGGGTAAACAAGGGACGTTTTCCTCCTATAGTCGCGCAACGGCCTTGACCCTCATTCATTATTGTACTTACTGGTTATCTTCACTAAGGCAACACATAACCAGACTTACCAAATCAACATATTATTTAATAATATGAAAAAACTTACGTGTTTCGTTCACGGACTTTGTCTACTCACTCTTCAACAAACTCTTCTTTCAAAGTTTGTTCTAGTTATTGTTAATCGAGATAAACTTTCATTGCATTTTTTCACATTTTGAGAAGAATTAACTAAGCTGCAGCCCTAATCAGATTTTTAAATACCGAAACCCTATATGCCCACACAGAAATTACATGCGTTAAAATGCGTAGTGCTTGAAAATTCAAATTAATAAAAGGTACCTTGGACATGGATAACTCTACAAGTATTTGATTTCACTTAAGTGTGTGCCTTAAGGAGAAGTTAAATCTGTGTAGTAAGTTACGGTTCAGTAGTCACAAGTTTAAGAATTTACAAAAATCACTCAAGATGGAGAGGCCTTTCCGTGCTATTCCCATAAAGTCCAAGATATGCATTTACTTTGTCATGAAAATATCTTGAACATATTTTGTTAAAAAGAACTGCTTGAAAAACTTTTTAGGTGTAGAGAGTCGTATCTAACTTCTTCTAAATAGCAGCTCTATTTAAAATTGGCGAGAAGCTTAAAAATCAATATAGAAATAGCAAAGAGCTGAGACCCAAAGAGATGAGAACATATGCAACCACAAAGATAAGATAAGTTAATATGATAACAAAAGTTTTTCAAATACTGTAGACAAGTTTATCATCGCCATGTACATCGATAAGCTAAGAGTAACTGCAAGACAGAGCCACCAATTTTCTGTGAGTTAACTCTCTCGCTGCTGATGTATTAACAAGCTCACTGGAACTGTTTGCTGAATTTTTAGATAAACATTACTTAGTATATTCCTTAAAATATCATGAAGAATTATCATAGAGAATCCTGAATCACTCACCGAAGTTGCTGTAGTTGAATTCCGATGTAACACAATTAAAAAATAAAACGTTTTAAAACACACGCTACACACTTTACAAAGGTTTGTCCATTGGACCAAAATAGGAAATATTAATGAGAAACTTTCGACTTCCGCAGTGATAGGGTTAAAAATTACTTTCCTATTGTAATTAAATTGATTTATGTTTGAAGTGTGTAGTAGATTTGAAAGTTTGTGACCTGCGCTGACTTTCATTTGGTGTACTCCATACGATAATTTAGTATTCTGGAATAATCCAAAATAATAATATTATCTTTGCTGGAACTTAATTTTCATTGTGCTATCTTTAATTATGGCACTAATAGACTATGTGTATCTTTAAGTTTCTTCTACTTCTTCTTATATCTTGTCTTCATTTTAATTAGTCCCAACTGTTCCTAATGCTTCAAATGCACTACTTTACTCTAGGCTTGAAAATAGAAATGATCCATGGTAATTCTTTACGAGAATATGCCCATTCTGGGTATATGTTTTTTTACAGTTTTGTTTATTCTCCAATATTTTTTCATTTAACTCAAATATTTTAGCTCTTTCCGTATACTCTCATTTGTTATTTTACCCCTCATTGTACAAATTTTCACCTTCCTTAACAATCGCATTTCAGAAGCTTGTATCTTTCTTTTACCATTTTGTCTTACTATCCGCGATTCATTTCCATACATGAACTGTGGTACAGCCCTTGTTACTAGAACACTAATTTTGTATCTCTTGGTGTTTTATTTTGTAGTGTTCTGTTTATTGTCCCACATATGTGCTAGAAGTTATTAATTTTTTTTTCTGAATCATTATCCACAGTAACACTAATTATTTACAATGAAAGACTTGCTGTAAGCATATTCCTTCAATACATATCTTTGATTTCACAGGATATATGAGTAGTGTTCCATTATTTTAGTTTTATTTGCAGATAGTTTTAAGTTATATTCTTTTGCCTAATTGATGTAATCTGCGCACTTATCGCTACAGATTCTCTCCACTGCCTTGCATAATTATAACATATCGGCACAAAGTGGATATTCACATGATTGTTTTTGTCTAACTTAACTCCGTTGTTAACACCATCTTTCAATTGTTTAAAGAAATCATTGAAATATATATTGAAGAGAGACAGAAACAGACCGCATCCATGTCTAACTCCTTTGTTCGGTTTAATTTCTTCTGTTTCTTTCCCCCCTTTCTACTCACTGCTATTTAAGTTTTATTATGTATATACACTTCAATGCATTTATGATATGTAAGAGCAAATCCCTCTTATTCATCATATACCATATCTTTATTCTATTCATAACATCAAAAGCGTTCTCAAAACCAATAAATGAAAACATAACTTTCAAAATAGACTTTTCGTTGTTTTTCTAAAATTCTCTTAATGCTAAAAACATTATCGCTACAGGAACGGTCTTCTCCTCTTCTTCTTCCAGTAGTATTTGTGATATTATTTTAAGACATTGTTGTTAATTACTTTTGCATACAGTTTATAAGCAGTGTGTAAGACACATATTCCTCTGTAATTGTTACAGTTATTTTGATTATCTTTCTTCAAAATAGGTATAACTTCCGCTACTCTCCAGGATCGAGTTATAGTTTCTCCAGCATTCGCTATACAAATGCTACATGCTACTGCAAATAAACATTTCGTAGCTATTTAATAACTATTTTCCTCTTATCTTGTAGTGTGCAGTAACAGATGCTCTAACGTATATGATCTCAGAATTTTTAGCAATTCGTTTTGCTTGGAACGAGACACCTGTAATTAATTATTGCTCTACCTTGGGCTACTCGTGTGATCGACATCTATGGAGTTTTAGCTGTGAATAATCTCCTCTTAAAATTAATGTACCAACACTGCAGTCCTATATGTGGAAGATTATCTCTCCATAAAGTCATGCTTGGACGTCGTTTCTTACCGCATCAGAAAGGAAACAGAAGCAAGTTCAGAATTACAGGAAGGTGCGAAGTCCTCTAGAGATTAAGACGGAAAGCAGGTGATGAATATAACTACCTACTTGGTGTGGAGAGACAACTCACGGTATAGGGTTATAAAGAGAATCATTTGAGCACCTGTACACTTCCATACTCCTGGGAAAATTACAACTCCCCAAACTTTGATACGCAGCCGTTCCACCTGGATGCCTTTACTAAAACAAGCTTAGGTTCATGAATAACTGATAATGTTCCGTAGAAGAGCTACGGCAACATGTTTAACTTAGCTCCCTCTTTTAATATTCCGCTTTTTATTTAAAGTGATGTAAACTGCCTTTGTTCTACCGCAGCTGTCCAATTAAATGATGCGCATATAGGTTGCTAAATATAGGTTGATAAGTGGATTTGAATTATGGAATCCACTGAAAAAGTACTAAGCTAAATGTGTAAACATTGACGAGCTTATTCTAAGTATCAAGATGATAGGAGCATTATGACAGACTTTTAATGTCTCAACTCTTGTTCCAGAAGAGAGAGAGAGAGAGAGAGAGAGAGAGAGAGAGAGAGAGAGAGAGAGAGAGAGAGAGAGAGAGAGAGAGAGAGAGAGAGAGAGAGAGAGAGAGAAATATCTGATATTTTCACAAACAGTGCTTTCATTCACTCTTTTACAAAGGCTTATTCTTTCTTGCACCACAAGTTAATCGATATAAACGTGTGTAAAAATGGTATTCTTACGTATTTCCTTGTAAGTTGAAAGGGAATAAAAGAATGCGCTAGTTTTAAGCGATGGTCCAATCTTTTAAGAGCTGGTGTCTATTTGATAACTTTGAAGCTACATTCTCTATGATTTAAGAAAAGTATAAAATTCAAACCATTAACAAGGACTATGCTTAAAATGGTTATCTTCACAAAATAATTGACATTAATTGGGTAAATGAACGAGATGAGCTCTTTTTGTGTAGTAAAAAAGTTTGTCTATCCCTTACGGTTTACCAGTTTTGCAAACGTTATGCAAAATGAAGAGAACTTCAGAGGCTATTCCTAAAAATTTACAACTTATATTTTATTTGTCTTGAAAATGTTTTAGACATATGGTATATTAATCAAGATCGTTAATTTTAATAAAAATGACCGTTTTTGAGCATTCCTCCACGAAAGATTGCTTAGGTTGTAAAAGCTTTCGCATCGAATTCTTGGAAGATGCAGTATATAATTACAAAGTTTAGCATTTATCACATCTTTCATTTTTTGTTTAGGCTCTTCAAGCTAGGACACACTTTCTCTCTCTCTCTCTCTCTCTCTCTCTCTCTCTCTCTCTCTCTCTCTCTCTCCCTCTGACACACGCACACACATACATACAAAGACGGGAGTGCACAAGGATATTTCCTCTAAATGCTTTCTACTTCAATTTCTTCAGGAGATCTTAGAACCTTTATTTTCAGTGAAATCTCGGTGTTAAGTTTTTTGGACGAAATGTACCTACATATACCTACAATGTAGTGGAAGTTATATGCAATTTTCGTCTCATCGTATTTCACATACGAAACGATTGGGCAAGTATTCTTTAAGCATATGAAGGAACAGAAGCTAATGTGCTTTTTCGTCATTTGCACTGCCACCGTTATGCTAATTTAATTAACGTTTAGACATCAATTCACTTTTGTACATTAGATCAGTTTGGATTCTACCACGGGACAACTGACAACCCACATGCTCACACAGCCTGTGTTACGGATTCACCTTCGCTAGGTAAAATGTTGGTTATGAACCATAAGTTCTGTTTTCCTTTTTTTTCCTTTTTGTGGAGCTAATGGATTTCATTTCCATTAATTTGTTTATTTACATGGCATCCATTATTCTTATGTTTGTTCTAAACGTTATTCCTAGAAGAACTTAATCGAAAGTTTATACTTACAACAAGTAGCACTTGAAATATTAGTTTATTGAAGAGTGCGAAGAGGAGTGTGTAGAAAAAAAAAAGACTTGTGAATGTAGAGGGCCAGCTCTTGCATTCTTTCTTTTTCATGCTCATGAAAAGAAAACAGAATATCAAATTTAAAGATGATTTGTACTAAGTTTTACAAGATTTGACTACGACTAATTAACCCTTTTAGTCAGGAATTATTTTGCTGCTTATGCCGTTCTCCCTTTAGTTCAAAGCCGGTTTACATTAAGTTGTCTAGGACACTTTCAGGCAACTGACATGAATAGCCATGATCCTTACGGCGACAAGAATTGGACTGGCCATCCACTCAAGGCCTAAGTTCATGGATTAAAGTCTCGGCAACCGCAGTCAAATGTACCTGTAGTAAGTGAAGGGGAGAGCTCAAGTAAAATAATCGCTGTGTTGGCACACATGGATGATGACATCATTTGACTGTGGTTGCGTGGATTTTTATTCTTTTCAATTCATAAAATCTCAAATGCATACTGTCGCGAACCCGTTATGTACGATCGCGCGGCTTGTTTACACAAAGGAACCGATAGGCGGGCAATGTGAAAACAAAGAGCCGGCAGATAAAGATAGCACGCAGAAAAAGGTTTGCCGAAACAAAAAAAAAACTGAGATAAATGGAAGTTTCTGGTTCCTTCTTGACTGATAGAGATTATTCGGTTTCTGGTTTATTTTAGAATAGTCTAGAAATTATCAGTGAGGTATTTAAAGAGGTGACGACTTGCCAAGTCATTAATATGTAATCATAACAATTATAAGACGTCTGAAAACATAGTGATTTAGCCCTCACGTACTGGTGTTTCCCAGGGGCCTACTTCGGTAGGTACGAGTTTGGCGCACACGGGGTCCCGAGCCAACAGTCTCCCTCTTGTGGGCTCCTCTTCGTGGTTGAGGGAGACGGTCAACAGACCCACCCACGTGTAGGCCGTGCGTGGAGACCCGTGGAGAAGGTTTTTAGATTCTTGTCTAGTTTAGAGTTTAGGATATAGTGAACGAAATTTTTAGTAGGTTTTGTTACTCTTGTATAGATTTTAGAAAGTTTTATATCAGGCTTTTGCCATGATTAGGTTTTTAAAGGGCGCTGATGACCGCTGTAGTTGAGCGCCCTTATATATATATATATATATATATATATATATATATATATATATATATATATATATATATATAAAACAATTATTGATCTAAGGCTAAGGGGTATTCTCCATGAAATGTTATTGTCTTGTATTTATTGGTGGATATTATAATATTACAGTTGCCATTTCGGTTTTTACAATTCATTCACCAGTTTTCAGGTTTCTAACTTTACCAGATCATCTGCGTATAAAACTAATTAATGAATCCCTCATTACCAACACATATATCCTAATAATTTTCAGAACGCCATTCTGGAGTACTATCGTTTACAGAATGTAACTAAATCCAGATCCTTAACTTCTAAGAATATTGTAAGAGATTGCTTTTAAACATGATCATTGTTTAAATATAATTAAAGAATGTAAAGGATAAACGCAGTTGCAATGTGACTTATGACTCATGTTTGAAAATCACAAATATTCGTATGAATCTTACACATCAAGGCCCCATAATAAAATATTTGTGCTAAGATACCACTCAGTACGACGTTTTTAACTTAGGCTTCGTGGCGTAAATGATTTTGTCTGCTGACTTTTAGTGCGCCCTAGTTTTAAATGTATAATACAACACGTACACAGGAAATGACACCTATTTTTTTAATTTGGAGTAAAGCGGGAGGCTTTAAAGAGTTTTTTTCAATAATTAGAAACAAAAATATTGAAGTATTAGTAACGTGGGTGCAGACAGACAGAATATTTTGACCACGGCGTGAATTCACCAAAAATTTGGATGTACGGGTGCATTCGGCTGGTCTACATGACTCGAAGGTTGAGTAGTGGATTATGGGTAGGCAAGTAATAGTTCAATGATGAATTGTAACTGACCAGTTCAGTTTTGATTTCTATTTCATGGATCATTGCGTTGTGCTCTGAGTGCATGCAACAGCATCTAAATGTAAACTTAACGTTACGCTAAGAATCAAAGTGATGGATAAGGTGTCTTTAATAACAGCTGATGTTCCCATTTGTTACAATGTAAAGAGAAATATACAAAAATGCGTGATTTGTTTGTTTTGCTTATTGTAGGAAAACACTAAAAAACTTTAAAATTTGTTTAAAAATACATTTTAAAGCCAAAACAACTTATAGATTAAGGGTCTAGCAGTCCCTGTAATCCCTTCTATTCCTTCAAGAAGAGCGTGCGCTTAATTTTGCATGTGGTTTTATATATGTGCCTCCCAGGAAACTTAGTACCTGTAAAAACTAAATCCTACTGAATAGCTGAGTAATTTAAAAACAACCATTGGAAACAAAATTATTTGAAGGGTGAAAATTAGTCAATTATTTAAAATATGAAGATTTAATACGATTTTACCAAATTATTATCAACTGTGGAAGTGTTTATCATGATCATTAAGTTCTACATAGAGAAAAAGATAAAATCACTCCATGTTAAATGCACGCATGGTTTACAATAGAAGTTTCATATATTGTCTTGTCTTGTTATAATAAAATTAGAAATTTTTATTTCCATGCTTTTGTTATTCAGAACTACCGTTTGGGTATTGGTCTCGGTTGTATGCAGGATGTTAGTAAACTACACTGAAATATCTTCACAGCAAGTGGAAAATAAGTAATTTGAGATAAGAGACGTATGGTCTGTTGCTTCAAATGTAGAAGTTAGTGCTATAAGTTTCTAAAGTCCCAGTAAACCACTGCTAATGTTGATACCACTTGAGTCTACAACACACGAAAATGAAGGGGCTTATCGCAGCATTCACTCTGGCGCAATGGCTATGACATTAGCTTGCAATCCAAAGATAAACGGGTTCGAGTCTCCTTCAACTTTTAGTTGTTGTTTTTTTCATATTCCCCTAGGCTTTTAATAATTGTATAAATGTATTACTTTACGATCTAATTTCACCTTATCAGTGCAATGAAACACAATTCTTTCTAACAAAGGTTGAATCCTACTTAATAGTTTCACATGCTCTATGTCTAAATTACAGGTGGTTTAAAGGATGGAGGAACTTACATAAAATAAAGACAGTGCAACTCTCTACGTAAGGTTTATAAGAACTGTTCAAAATGGCTGCCTTCGTTTTCAATACAAAGTTGACAGCCGCGAAGGAACGACTGACGTACTCGGTTCAAAATGCCCTGTGTGTGTCAAATAACTTCACGTGCTGTTACTATCGGCAGGTATGTCCTCTTCTGAGACACGTATTAAAGAAGTAAGAAAAAAGTTAACTACATGACAGGAACCGAACCAATATCCTTAGAAAGAGCATTTTTCGGCATTAAGCATTGGGCCACCAGAATATTGAAAGAAATATCACTACATAATACAGTGAAGCAGTTAATCGCTGTTTAGTGTCGTATTCGTAGGTGATCAGTTCAAGATGTAAGAAATCTTTGAGGCATTACATTTTGAGAACATCAATAACGAACTGCTAAGAATCGATGTTTCTATATTCGGAAAGCAGTTAATAGACATTCTAAACCCATAACTTCACCAACCTTGTTTAAATATCAACTTATGAGCCTCTTGTGCCAGTTAATTTTTACACAACTGACTGCATTATATTTAGCCCTGGGCCATTCATTACCTATCTCAACTTGCTTATTTTAGTTACGTCTACAATGGCTGAAACTATTTCGGTTACAGTTCATTAATAAAAATAAATAACATGGCGCGACAGCCCATAAAGGGCCAGTGCCTGCCAACCCGACTGCCGGCCTCACTCCCACATACGCAAAGTAAAGTTGGGTGATCGTCCAATCGATACAGGAAGGAGATGTTGTCAGCATCTCGGCATCCCCAGCCTGAAAGTTGACTTTCTTGACCAGGGCCGCTTACCTACCGTAAGCTCAATTTCCTCACTATGCTGAGTGGGAACCAATCCATCCGCTTTCCGTGCTGCCTTATGGTTCATTAATACTCTGTATAAATAATAAAGGCCAAAGAGAGCGAGATATGGTTTCCTGGTTATCATGTGACTCCCGTTCAGGATCTCCGGGCTTGAGTTCCGTCGTAGTCCAGCCTGCCTTTGGAGTTTTCACGGGTTTCCATTGCTGATAGGCGAATGTTGAAGTAGTTCCTCAGTAGCAGGTAGTTCACTGCTCTCGGCACACAGCTCAGAAATGGGACGGATATTCAAACCTGAAACCGTTAGGGACTTCTGCGCCTCTCTGCCAGTGGCCGGCAGTGTCAACTGGTTCCTTCACTTCATCCTGGAGACGGTAGCCACGGTTCACTTAAGTAAATCTAAGTGTGCGACGTATCCTTCCTGTATAATGCTAAATTTTAAACAGGAATTTGGCGTTATTGTTTCACTTTCTGCTTTGAAATTATACTTCATATATGCATTTACTAAGTTTATAGGCCGCAACGTAGCCAAGCGATGGCTTGGCTCACACCAAGGCGGTCCGGGTTCACCCTAAAGTGAGATTTGGGTGGAGAACACGGTAGCGGGGAGGGTTTTCTACGGAACCTCCGGGTTTCCCTGCCATTATTCCACCAATTGCTCCATTATTATCTTCCTTTTCATTACCTTCGCCCTCATTTCGTTCATCTACTTCCCCCACTCTCCTTCCAAAGACCTGGTTGGTCCCCTATCCCTGGATTTCTCTCACTGATCCATAGTTGTGTCTCCTCACCCGACGCCTAAAATGGCATAACGGGTAGAGGACCATAAGTGACCAGGACTGTGTCCTATACCAGGAGAAGAAGACTAAGTTCATAACCCAATGTTTCTATGCTAGTGTAGCATTTTGATTGTGTGTTGTTCAAAAGAAAGCAATCAAATATTTATTTGTGCGAGAGGATATTTCTTCACATTGTTATACTTTACCGTTGCCAACCCTTTTAACGTAAATAATAAAGGCTGAATGTTTATAAATGCTAACCTTTATTCAGCATTACTTTCAGCGAACATATATACATATATATATATATATATATATATATATATATATATATATATATATATATATATATATATATATATATACGATCATCTACTTTGTTTTTCCTAAATAAATTAAGGTAACCCATGGCGTAATTGCCCAAATTGTGCATCGAAAAAACTTATGAATCAATTTTATTAACTTGCTTAAAACTAAAAAAATGAACAAAATTAAGTAACGCAAAACCAGAGCCCCCCCCACCAAAAGAAATTTTTGCCCAAATTTGGCCTGAGTCTACCAACCCGACTGCCGGCCTTACGCCTCCATACGCAAGGTAGAGCTGGGTGATCTTCCAAACTATACGGCGTAGGCATCTCGACACCTCCAGCTGGAAAGTTGGCTTTCTAGACCATGGTTCGCCACCTAGCGTAGCTCCTTCATTTTCTCACGATGCTGAATGGGCACCGGTCCTATGCCCGTCTAAATGAATAGATTCTTACGTATTTTCAAAGTAAAGCACGTTTGTTCATAAGTATTAACATGGCCTTTAAAGGACTAATTCCCACTACTTGTGGTTGTATATTTCTTTTAAAAGTAAAGTTATACTATTGCTTCATTAGAGCATACGAAAAGAGACTGCTCCCTTTACAGTAGGTTAAAAAGGAAAACTGTGAAAACATCGGCAGTAGAACAAAAAGTTTAACCCGTTGCGATTAGCATAATATTGACAATCAGAGCTACAGCTTTTCGGATGGACTACAGACCAAGTTCTGCAGTTTTTCTAAGCTGTGCGTTACTCGGTGTTCAGTCCATTTTATCTTCTCAATTTCGAATAGCTCACAAAAACTTTGTCCCCACTAAGAAACAATACGTAGGCGATACAGAAAATGTGTCTAAATTCAAACTCTAGGCAAAAGAAACAGCGTAGCAAATTGTTAACCATGGAATTTTGTAGTGAAAGGCAATTTACTGGGACACACTGAAACAAAAGGCTACAAAACAAAGTAGTAATTGTCTTCCTGTTCCATTTATTGAAATGCCTGGGTATTCATTCCTAACTTCGTACACAGTCTCTGGAAAATTTAATTTGGGAGATTTGGGAAAGACGATTAATGAGGGACGTTTAGGAACGAAGCAATTCCAGCCGTTAAACCCGTAAATCAATTATCCACATTTGATTAAAGCTTAGTCAGTTTTCTGGGGGGTTGGGGCAGTTGTGTTATCACGTGACTTCACAAAACAATATATGCATATATGAATATGCATACATTTCAATAAGAATGAGCATCCACGTGTGAATGTATGGAATTATTAGCGTGCGGTTACAATAACTTTGATGTTTACGTTATTAAATAGCAAGCTTTTGCATCCAAATGTTTCAAAGATGGTTTACCCATGTTGAATGTACCCTTTAGTATTTGGATCATAATCCACATCACCAGCAATTGCAATTTCATCACTTACAGCAGAAGAAAAATTTATTGGTTTTGATGTAGACGTAGATAAATTCCTGGCATTGACAACTTTTCATATTCTCATATGCATTTCCACGTCTCTTCTTCCAAGAGATAACAAGACTGCCTGGTTGGAAAACATCTTCCTGAGGGACATGCGGTAGCTTTCTCTTGTAGGTTATACAACGAACGAGCTGAGGCGATACACTGAGATGTACATCGATCAATTAACGCTACCACTCCTCAGGAGGAACGGATGAAGTGCAGACAGAGCGCAGAGACTTAGCAAATCGCTGACAGTTCCAGACCCGAAAACCTATCCCGCTGCTTACAAACAGCTTAAAGCTCTCCAATCTTCACACAGTTGCATCATTTGCGTGCACAAGAAAAAAAGCCTAACAAATGAAAGAGAAAAACTTAATGAAGGATAGGAGGTCGTGATAAATGAAAAAAGCCCCATAATTTGTTTACAGATCCCAGGCTAGAGAGATCAGTCGACGAGAATGAACCCGTCGGGGTTACGGTTTCCCGAATATGTAAACATTTTGGTCGGTTCCATATGCAAGAAGCATGCTACAGGCCCACTTTGAACTATCATATGAATTTGGGATGCTCTTCTGTATCTCTTTTAGTTCCATATACCTTTCTTTCTAATCATGTCATACAGCGGTTAAAATAATATCTGATAGTCTAGTCTCCTATAACATTGCAATAACAAACTATACGTTTTGGTGAACAAACCATCCAAGGGACCCCACAGTAATTTTAAAATCTAAATCAGCTGGAGATGAATAAGTAAAAGAGGTAGAAGAGCCTGAATATGTACTTTATGCGTTTTCAACAGCATAAAGTCAGGAACGGTTATTTTAGCGTAATAGCTTTTAAAATTTTAAAATCTTGTTTTAGTATGCCGGCAAATTCTCATTTTCAAATCACTCTACAGGTACTTACTTCCCAGTATGAATTAATTAAATTTCATACCTTCTTATAAACAACAATTGACACTAATTAGATAAATACTTGTTAAAACGTGTAATAGTGACATTAAGCAATACTATTCGTCATTGTGATATCTTTAGGAAAATGTTTGTTTCAATTACCCCAATTAACCAGGATAATTAAAACATTGTGTCATTTTCCAGTTTTCACTGTCGCTTAACTGCATCTAGTTTAACATTTGACTGTCTCTTCACTTGCTTTGCACTTATGTAGCGGTGTAGTGTGATACGATTATATAATGGGGGTGGCGCACAGTTCCACTTTCCGCTACAGTTTGAAGCAAATAGTGTTTAGCTCAGGGTGAAGCAATGGAGTTTCTCCCAGGGTATGCGTGGGTATGTATGAGAAGGATAGTTCTAATGACACTGGAATTCCTGTTTCAAACTGGATTGATGACTGCTTCTTTTATCAGAACATCAAACGTGAAGTTGCCGACCCATGGTTACCGATATCACTGTTTAGAGTCACTGTTTATGAAATGCTTACTACTCGATAAAACTTAATTCATTGTTCACGCACATATGAACCGACAAATATCTTCTCTCATCACTTCTGGTCTGCCCTCGACCAAGACAAAACCAGATAAGTGCCCTAATCGGCTTCACGCTTCGGACTGCATGTCCACAGCTGCGCGTGGGTGTGACCTTTACTTTCTCGGAGCCCTATTTTCACACAAATATTCCTTTTGTGACTATATTTGTCCATTGTCATTATAGTGTAGCTCATGCCATTATTAAGGGTCCGAAGAACCTATTCAAACGGAGTCAAGTACTACCCTTTAGAAATCTGCTAAGGACACTGTTTCTTACGTTTCTTTTGTTAAAACAGCTATTCACCCCAACTGCTATTCGACTCAACTGCCCCTGCACGTGTTGCAACAAACAACCATAATTCCTTTGAAATTCATCATGATTCTTTACTTATTTCAATCCTTTAATTTCGGTATTAAGTGAAATGTGCATGACGTAGCCTCCTGTTCTGGACGGTTAACTCCAATTAGGAGTCGAAAACAGGAGTATTGCAATATTTCCTATACCCACTCTCTTTCCAGTACAAATTAATTAAATTTCATACCTCCTTAAAACAACAATTAACATTAATTAGATAAATGCTTGTTAAAACTTGCATTAGTGACATTAAGCAATACTATTCATTATTCTGATATCTTTAGAAGAATGTTTGTTTCAATTATCCCAATTAAGCCGGATAATTAAAAATTGTGACATTTTCCAGTTTTCACTGTCACTTAACTGGATCTACTTCCATATTTCACTGTCTCTTCACTTGCTTTTGCACTTATGTAGCGGTACAGTGAAATGCGCATGATGTAGCTTCCTGTTCTGAACGGTTAACTCCAATTAAGAGCCGAAAACAGGACTTTTGCAATCCTTACTCACAATCCTTTCTATATTCACTCTGTCCACCTGAAATTTGCTAAGTTCTGTATAGAACTTCCTGGAATAATAAAAAGGGAAATTGAGCTATCTGTTGCTAGCGCTCCTCGCGTTTAGACTAGGCCAGAGTCCAACGACGTCTACTTATCTCAGTTTGTCTCTCCAAAAACTTGTGTCCTATATATTATTCAGTCTTAACACAACGATATATATATTTAGTATTTATATCCCACACTAAACAGAAAATGAAGTTTGAAAGTCCTAGAAGTAAAATATTTCTCACTAAATTAGTTACATGGATAATTGAAAAGAACCGTTTTTATAACTTCTTATCATTCATGATATCAAATTTTGTTAACAGAATCTGTTATGAATACAAATTACTTAATATTCCTTGTAAAATACAGGATTAATCCAAATTACCTTTTTCCCAACTAGGGTTCCTCGTTTGCTCGAAGAAATTGAGTCCATTATAACTGTTTTCGTAGAAAATAATTGTTCTTTCACACTGGCTGTGTGTAGGCTGAAGTATGGAAAGATAGTCAGACTGAAAAATTCAATGCCATAGCCGGAGTTTGAAACACGGATCTCCTGGTCTCCGTCCAGCCGCTCTAACCAACTGAGCTACTATGGCCAACGAGGCAACTTGACATTAAATTCTCTAACTGACTCGTGTTTTTGCTGGTAAACCGCTTAGGAGTTCTCATAAACACATGGGAGTACCACCTGAATGGCAACTTACCACGTGCAAGTACTTTAAGGCCTGGGATTTATAGTTAATCACTATTAGGTCAATTAATAGAAATTAATTGTTCTTTCACACTGGCTGTGTGTAGGCTAAAGTATGGAAAGGTAGAGTTAGACTGAAAAATTCAATGCCATAGCCGGGATTTGAACCACGGATTTTCTGTTCTCCATCCAGCCACTCTAACCATTCAGCTACTATTGGCAACGTGCCAACATGAAATGGGTCAAATTCCGGCTATGGCCTTAAATTTTTCAGTCTCACTCTACCGTTCCAACTGTTTTCTTATTTAACTTAAATTAATAAGGGCTACGTTTGCGCCAGACAGTGCTTAAGAGGACAATCACATTCGCACAAAATCTAACTCCAGCAATAACTTCAAGCAACGACGACGTCAAATATGAAACTAGGAGATATTAAGCAACATCAATAACTTTCACAGTTGGTGTTCTGGCCGCACGTTCAGTTCGTGCATTACTGGTCATTGCTGTCATTCGTCCATCAGTCTGGATTGGCTGCTCTTCAAATGGAGTTCAGAATAGCGAGTATACAAACAAAGGTGTGGCATGGCGTGAAGGCTGCACGTAACGAAAAATGCGACCAGTAATTGATGTTGAAATATTACCAGTGCTGTGCTTTTAAAGGATAATGAAGTAGAACTGCAAATAATGGCAAAAATGGCGATTCGGAAAAACCATTCACGTGATGTGTTGCATGCTCACGCATTGGGGAGCCATGTTTCAGGAAGTAGTTGTAAACGTAAAATTAAGTCAATTAAGATAAAAATACACCAAAGTAACAGGTTTTTAATTTCATTAGAAAACATTGCTTTGAATTTGACAGTAATAAATAGTAAAATAGTTATCTGACAATTTGAAATAATTCACTTTGTGGGCGGGGATGATAAAGTTAGATGGTACATTGGTGATGTCAAGAGTATTTTCTAAACCGTACACGGTGCAGACAATACTCTATTGTATTTCCAGTTGTAAAATATATTGCTCTATCCATAGTAAGTCAGCCAAGTGTTACGAATACGAATAAGTGTAGAATATAATAAACAGAACATGCAATAGTCGAAGGTAACTACACAATAAGACTGAACATAAGGCGGGGCTAGGCGTGGGCGTTCTATGGCTATTAGCCAATGCGGTGCGTGCAACATTGTACAGTTAAGCACGCATACTGGCTCGCTTTGCCGAAGCATGTCGCTAATTTTTTGCGCGCTCTAAAGATACGAATTAAAGAATTATTTTGTTTTTCCCATGTTACAGAGCTTTCTTTTTCTGGTGATTACTGTCCAAACCTCATATTTGTAGGACAGCTGGTGTCGGAGAATTGGAAATATAAGTCGCCTGGCTAGAAAGAAAAGAATTATTAACTGTCAGTGAAGAAAAGCACACAGATGATATACTGCAGTTGCATTTTTACCTTACCTTCAGTAAAGTGGTGATCTTTCAAGAGCTCACATGCGCCTTTTAAAGTTAGTAAATATGCCGCTTAGCAAGCCTTGTACTGGTGCCTCTAGAAGTAACTGCGAAACAAATCATAATATTTTACATATAGACTACAAATGTATTTGTTAATGTGTGTTCCTTTTTCAAGAAAATGCCAAATAAAGACATTTTCGAAAGTACAAATTTCGCTCAGAGTCGAGAATTAATGTTACGAGCTTGCCACGTGAGTGCTCATTCTGTGACGAACATTGTTAAAGAAGGCAAGCAGTTTACCAAATTATGAGAAGTTTCCATATTTAGATCTCCAGGGAAACATCGGACAGCTAGAAAACGTACTACCAACTTAGACAATTTTCAAAAGTGAGTTTCACGTGGAACAATTTATGATTTATATGGCAAGGGTGAATATTCAACTGCCAAAAAGCTGACCAGTATAATGAGGGGGAAAATAGAATATACGGATTCTGTATCGTCTATGCATAGTATTCTGAAATATCTTGCGTTCAAATATAGGAGAACCAATGATGGCTGCAAATTTCTGCTTGGAAGAAGCGATATTGCTGCTGCAAGACTAAAATTTCTGCGCACAATACATAACATTAGTACATGATAAACATGTTGTAAAAATACTTCATAAATACACATTCATTTCTTCCGTAATTATTAAGTATTTTAATGAAACAAAAATTGATTTAACGCTCATTACAGGCAGTATACAAATATGACATCATTAAAATAGAATCTGTATTCAGAAATCGTTGAAATGCCACCATTTTGTTACACTGTAGCAAACACATCCTTTCGTAGAACGCATCCAATACGAATCACTTTGTTTTGTGTGCATATGAACGATAGCTACGTAAGCGAACTGTTCTCCAGTTCAAGGTTTTAAGGTTCAGATTACGCTATGATCATTGTGTATGTTCTCACACACGGGCTGAAATATTTAGCGAAATTCTCTGTCAGAATTGCATCACTGTGCATCTCAGCATCTGTATGATATTTGGTAGATTGAGACAAAGATAGATATGCCTATCTTCTACCTCTGTCGCCCGCTTGCCGTGGAGCTGGCAACACCAAGACAGTAGGATAACCGTATTGGTTGAACCCATGTTCATTCTATTTTGTAGATACTCCAGTTTGCAATTTCTTGCCTTCAACATTTATTTTGGATTTTAAAGGCTGTGAAAAAAAAGTCTCCGAAGTTTACCCTGGAGTTGAATTACGGTACACCAATTTTTATTTAAGGGGATCATTTTCCTGCAACATTCATAATTTCGGTTTGAAAGACAGTTGCGTAATCCAAGGCTTCTTTGATTTCCGGTGTACCTCTGAGTAGAGAAACCACACGCACACGCACGCACACAAGTACACGCACACATCAACATAGTGATATGTTATTGATAAATGTTTTTGTTGTAACCATAATGCTTGATGCTTATAGCTATCTTTGCAGCTTCTCATAAATTTCATATTCTTTCTTTTGTGTTATTGGTAATTACGTTTGTATTTAGAAATCAAATGTTGCGTTCCACCAAAAGTACACACTTTGCAAATTAGTAAACACAATACATTTAAGTAAACAACATGGTTTATGATTTCTTTCTTAAATCCTGGTACAAGCGTAAATTACAATGTTTACCTGTCTGCTCTAAGTTGGGTTATTAATAATTTTGCTTTTAACATCTCTGAAATTAACTTACAATTAAGGTAACATTAATTCGGTCGTCAAATTATCATCAACCAAAGGGTAACCTTAATTGTTTTTATATTAGCCTCATATTAGCAATATAAATAACCACAACCATTTGATTACACCACTGAGGTCCTAAACTTCCCCTTCCCAAAAGAATCTTAAATATAGTTGGTGACCTATAGCTATGATAAAAATAACTTCATAGCTGGTTCAATCATCTAACTCTGGATTACAGTAGTTGTTCTTACAGGAGAAATGGAAAATGATTAAAATATTGTTTAGTGTTGTGATTCCTGTTCTCTAATTCCACATATTACTCCATACCTATGTCCTATGTAACCTTCAGAGACACTAAGAAAGCCAAATGGCCCCGAAGCGTAGCATCGTCACTTGAACTATTATTCTGCTCCAAATGCTATTCTGTGCATGTGGCGGTAGATATTTTGAAAGAAAAGTAGAAAGAGGTATAGCGACAATTTAGTAGATCAAGCAGAAAATAACAATAAAAAAAAGCACCCGAACCTTCTATATGCGGACTGGTTACAAGCAAAACGAGATCGGCAAAGTGAGGTAAATAATTTGTTTGGGACACGTTTTAAATAAGCAAAGATTTTCTAATGGGAAATTACATTTTACTTCTTACTAAGAGTTCTTATCATTTTAGCTAATAATAAAACCTCTATGTCAAATAACGACTTTGCTTCCAGGAATAACATATACTCCCTCCATCCCAAAATAATTGTCTGGTCCGTTGAAGTAGCATTACAGAAATACTGACAACGAATGTTTTGGATTTACACGCGTGCAGAGTAGTTCAGTTAACACAGAGTGCTCACGCGACAACATCACGATGATCCAGAAACACCGTCAAGACAATTAATTATCAACAGGGGACGTTGATTTTCATAACACCTGTGTGGCGCTGTATGCAGCAAAGCACGCTGGAAATCGTTAGTCGAGCACAATCTTACGTCTGTAAATAAGAGTAACAGTAATGACAACCTGAAGAAGGTCTTTCTCACTTTGCAGTCCTGTGTTATTCAAATAATGAAAGTGCTTGGTTGGAATGGTTACAAGATTGCCCATATGCATAAAGTACGCTTGGACCGTCACAACGTACTGCTATGTCGCTTGGAGTGCCCTCCAAACGTTTACAACGACGTTTCAGCAGCACTGCAGCAGCAGATCTGTCGGGGCAAGGCAAACTGTTGGATTGACAGCCTTCCCCACTAAGACAGAGTCTACTGTATGGTAAGAGTAAGGTACTCCATTCTGTTTGTTGTTTTTTATTTAATTTCATTTTGTACTGATCCTGGAGCAATATTTCTACACTATGGTAGAGTATTTTCAGTTTCTACTGATTCTGGAACAATAAAATTGTGTGAATCATTCCCTTGTTTTATTTGCGTCCTACATGTTTCCAACTACCATTGTCATAGTATGCGAATCAATTACTGTGGGACAAAATACATACGCCTACTGAACAATTAATATGGGACAAATGCATAACGGACAATAGTTATGAAACAAACGAGGTAAGCCTACCGGACTATTATTATTATTGGACGGAGGGAGTATTAGATGGTGTCATTCAATATGGACGATCAAGTTTACATCAGAAAAATTTCCAATTATATTAAAATGCAAAGGACCACTACAGAATAAATATTGTCCTGCGGCTTACATATGAATACAGTTGTTTTATTTAATATTACATTAACCTTATTATATATCCACAAACCCACACTCAACCATACCCACAGCTCCACCCACCCACCTATATACACTGATATAGTCTACTGTTTTCTAACAGCGCGATAAGCGAAGTAAAGATGCCGCTTTTATAATGTTGCCATATAGCCTTTTCTTTAGGGGCTTTTACTGCTTAAATTAGCGCTTATATTCGACGGCCACAAATTAAGTTATATAAGATGCTTCATTGCAATAAACTTGGTTATTGTTGAGTAGAAAGCTACTATTTACAAATAAACGTTTCAAAACCAGAACTTTTGGCTTCGGGTATCAGGTAGTAACAACTGAACATCAGCTATCCATTTTCAGTGTAAACTTACCTTACTTTCAATTACAGTTCTATCTTATACATATAAGCTTTATGGCTTTTCAAAAACGTAAAGCTAACCAATTTCACCAACTTTTATTAAATTACACAGAAAAATTATGTAAATTACATGTATTATTCAACGGGGATAAATAAAATAAGTACGTAAATAGAAAAATTTATGTTCTTCACAAAGGTGTGTACAACAATTTACTATCTTAAAAGGAATGGAAGTCTTTAAATCTGTATACAGCATTTCCCTAATGTGCTATAATTTTTATTTAAAGGATGCAGGCTTATAGCTCTAACACAGCGAAAAAACAGTATCTAGTCTTCCAATTTGCCTATGTGCTTTATGGAAGTTTGTTAACATGGTGTTCTGTTTAGTGTTAAATATATGATATCCTAACGTCAATGCAATAATTCTAGATTAAATGAACGATAAACTTTGTCCTTTATGATCAAATTATTCTTAATAAGCTACCAGTTTAGCCTATCATAGCGTTTGCATGAATCAACGAAGGAATGAGCGAACGAACGAAGGAACGAAAGAACGAACGAACTAATGAATGAATAAATTCCTGTATTTCTTTTAAGTGGAACATAGGGCCTTCTGAACCACGCAACCTTGAGGCCCGTAGGCAATGTGTTCATAATCGGAGGTTTCCTGATCAGAGAGATTACGGGATGAGTTATGAGCCCAACACCGGAAGTTAAAGTAGCGAGAGATGAGGTGATAGTAGAGATGATAGAGCAAATCGTGGAATGCTGGAGGACCCGGAAAAAATCCGCCCCAATGTCATGTTGTCCACCACTAATTTCATTGTGGACACCTGGGATCGAACCAGGGATAGGAGCTGTATCCGTTTAGCATCCACAGGAACCGGAGAAAAACACATTTTATACACCATAAGTCAAATTCCACCTTAATAAGTAATATGATGGAAATGATGCCCTCTCACATAATATACTTTGGTTAGAGTTATATAACTGAGCTCGTCTCCTAAGCGCAGGGGTAGCTCAAATGCTTACCAAGCAGGAATCCTGGGTTCGATAAACGGCACCGCTGGGATACCTGGTCGGGATGTACTCAGCTTCGTGAGGACCCGGAAGGCAAATTAAGAAGGTTGTTGAGGTAGAAGTAGAGGTTGCAGGCGGCGAAGACCACATTCACCGGCCCGGAGGTATTCAGAGAGCTGATATACTCCCACCCTCCAATACTGCACCCTACTTATGACGTCCGGTGTTGGTAGAAGTGAAGAAAACAGCGGTCAGACGGTATTCCTCTGTCCGACATCAGTCTGTTGGGCAACAGAGTAGTGTAGTTTTGGTTGCAGAACACTGAACACTGTGGAGAACACATTATATTCTTAAATTTACACATTTACATTGTCATTAGAGTTACATTGCAGCTACTACCCCCCCACCCCGCCCAAAGAAGAGGAGATATAATGAGGAACCACAAAAGGCTACAGGCCGCAGGAAATCCATAGAGGATGTATGGAAGTTTCTTAAAAGTTACAGCCTCGAAAACACTGCTGAAGCTCCCTGGTAACGACGGTGATCTAACTTGTTAAACAAGCATCTTTCTAGTGTTTACGGAAAGTACTATTTCCTGTGAGCAGGCATTCGCGCCATCTGTTCGGCACTGCCATATACCACGTAACCTAGATGCAGCAGTGAAAGATGAAAGTGAACCTAAATGCAAGGGAAATCATGAAAAGTAAGCCGTCATAGATGACAGAAAATGCCAGATTTTGCCTAATAATGAGGTAAAACCTTGAAAAGCTCAAGATACAAGTGGGTGGTCCAAAGGAATCGAATACGGTATTCCCAGAAACATGTTACCGCTGTTTTCTCCCTTGGTCACATGATATTATAACTAATTACGCTCTTTTAGCAAAAAAAAAAAAAAAAAAAAAAAAAAATGCATTTTTCAATGTTATCGTTTGTTGACATAGTGTATCAGCTTTATTACCACACTTATCTAAGGCTTCCCTTACTTCACTTTAGAATTTTTAGCAAATTTTAGACAGCTCACTCGTCAGGAATTAGCGTATGCGGATGTAGGCACGGAGACGGTATAATATCATTTGCGTGGAGCAGTGATGAAACTCGAATTATTTTTTAATTGATTTTATTCGTGACATTAAGATACTTTACATGTTAAAAGGAAATGAATATATTATATATAGGTACAAATATTATCTTGCCTTTCCGTTTCAGCTTGAAGTTGTGTTTAAAAAGCATAACGTTTGCAATAGGTAACTTTCCCTATCTGCTCAGAATACACAATTTTGGTATAATGTTGGCTCTTATGCTTTTATAATCATAATAATTAGTACATGTGACATCTCATTTCGCTGCGTAAGCGGCATATGTTCTTGTGGGAATTAGCTATCTGAAATTTCTCTCTCTCTCTCTCTCTCTCTCTCTCTCTCTCTCTCTCTCTCTCTCTCTCTCTCTCTCTCTCTCTCTCTCTCTCTCTCTCTCTCTCTCTCTCTCTCTCTCTCTCTCTCTCTCTCTCTCTCTCTCTCTCTCTCTCTCTCTCTCTCTCTTACTGCACAGTACTGTATAAGTTGCTATTAATGAGTCATCTGTGTATATATAGTCAGTTTCAAAAGCTCCTATATTCTTTATAACGAGGGAAATACTTACCTTGAATTTGTAGATCAACTTAGGTTACTCCTCATCAAATGCCACAGAATGTCCTCATAACGGCAGATATATTTTTCCATATTATAGTATTGATTAACTACATTGCTCAGCGCTACGTTACTAGTATTCGAGGTTATCTTCAAATCAGAAAGATAGTTACAGATACTAGCCTAACAATTCCAACTACGTATTGATATATACGAGATAGATTGGATAATAGTAGTATTTACAATCGTAATACTAAACAATGGCTTTCCAGAGTTTAAATCACCAAACTGCAAAGTAGTCCTAATATACATTTTAAAAGAATTGTCATAAGTTAATTTGACTTTTGGTTGTAAAACTTAGAAGCACAGGTTATACATTTATCAAAATAAGTAAACATAACTAAACTTCAGAAAAAAATTAAACATTCCACATATTTAAAGGTTTTAAAATACTCTAACCCGCCGACATAAACACTGTAAATTGTAGCATACAAAAGCAAAAGGTAATAAAATAAAAACTAATTTCTTCTATAGCTTTACAAGATGTCATCGCTTATATCGTCAAAGAAATTTCCTAATAAAAGAAAAGGCTATAAATCTTCAATCTAACAGAAACAATACACAATAAACCATTGAAGATGACAGATTGCCCAATTATTTCAAACTGGGAGCCACATTAAGCGGCAGGGAATGAGACGCGGGCGAAGTCACATAAGTTTGATAATGGAACGACTAAACTCACAGGCACGAAGTACACAGATCAGGTTTGTCTTCAAACAGGAAATTCTATTGAATTAATATCTACATTCACATACTGATAACTAATAGAAAGAATTACTTCATAAGTTACTAGTATTTCATTCATGGTCTCATGCAAGTGTGACTCATAAATGTTTAATTACTCTATTTGTTGATATAATCAAATAACAGTTGCAGAAAGTTATTTCATATTAATAGCAGTTCATTTTCAATTAGAGGAATAAAACAAACCTGTTTTGCTTTATATACAGCTGTCTATGATTCTGATTTCGTGCTGTCTGTTATTAAAATGCATAGCAAACTTGTGATATATAATAATAATAACCCATGGCGCGACAGCCCTTAGAGGGCCAAGATCTACCAACCCAACTGCCGGCCTCACGCCCACTTACTCACGGCAGAGGTGGACGATCATCCAACCGATACGGCGAGGAGATGTGGTCAGCATCTCGGCATTACCCAGCCGGAATGTTGGTTTCCGTGACCAGGGCCGCTTACCTAGCGTCAGCGCCTCACTTTCCTCACGATGCTGAGTAGGTAGCTGTCCTATACCTGGGACTTAAAATCCCAACCACATGCGTGGGATCGAACCCGGGCCGCTTTCCGTGGCCAGTGACCAAGGCATGCTATCTTAGCCCGCTACGCCACGGCGCAGGACAGCAAACTTGTGATATTTTACTTAAATTACATTTTAGAACATGTAGTTTTACAGATATAATTGCTGCATAACACTGATACTGGTTTTCGTGCAAAGTGATTAAAATGAGGAAATGAGTCGCTCTATAGTCAGTTTTCGAAAATGAAAAAAACAAAGGACCAAAAAAAAAACAGTCATACTGCTCGCTTATTTGTTCATTATGCTGTATAGCAATGAAAAATCTGAATGAAGCCCCTTATTGTACTTAATTTTTCAAAATTTGTGTTCTAATCAATCTAATATATATAAATAATACATTAATTTGTTCTATTTATTATTTATTTTGCAATTTTTAGACAGGTCAAACGAAAACATCTTGGTTCAGCCTCCAGACCATCGTTTGGCAAACCGTAGCCTAAGTAAGTGCCTACTGTCACAACGGGGCCAATAATTACAGTTCACCAAGAGCAAGATTAATCGATGACAAACTTGAAAGATGGATAGATGTTTAGGCTCAATATCTATAGCTGAAGAAGAAGAGAAGTATATACATCATGCTAAGATAATTAAATATTCTATCTCCATCATAAAGAAAATCTTCCAAATTAGCATATTTACTATAAGATATTGCAACTTGACTTGGTTTTCTGTTGTGGCATGTCGGGGTGTCGGGGCGAGTATTTCCGCGCAGTTCAGTTCAATTATTTGGCAGGGGCTTGACTCCGAGGGTTGTCAGCATCCCTAACAATATTTGAAGAATATCGATGTCCTCGGCTGCTCTCGGAGTTATCCAATTTTTTATGAATATAGGATTTTTGGCAAGGATCTCTTGGTACAGGGCGTTCTGGGTGGATCAATTAGGGTACTTGGAAAGAAACACAGGTTAATTCTCTTATGACGATCCATTGTATTTCAATTACTCTCGAAATACATGTTAATTAGGCGAACTCTGAATGGTAGGTTTCGCGTTTGCGTGGTAGCACTCCCGTGTGTATAACACGAGTCATCGGATTAGCACCCCGCTATTAACTAGCTTTAATCAAACGCGATTTCTTTACCTTACTCGTCCGTTACTTAAAAAACGCGATATCTGACTTTGTGCTGCTGCACGACGATCGAACCCGACCCCCAGCTAGTAACTGATTTAATCAATGCGATTTCTGTCGGCGCGAGTTAGCACGACAATCTCGGTCGACTCCAAGCCACCGACTGATTTAATGAACGTGATTTCTTTCTGCGTGCGTTAGCACGACGAACTCGGCCGACCCTCGGCTACCGACTGACTTTAGACATCTATTTGTTCCCGGCTAGGCTATATGACACTTCGCTTCCCCCTTGAGCTCATTATTTTTAATTGGTTGGTCGGTAGAAAACATATGGAGTCCCAGTTACGAGAATCTCCCTTTAGACCACCTAAGATGCCTCCTTCCTGTCAACTATGTTTGAAACTAACCGCCAGCTGTGACCCATCAAATTTATGGCTGCGGTCAGCTTTCTTAGGGGATGAAAAATCCCTACCGTTCAGAGCTCGCAACAATCTTGACATTTCACACAAAATATTTCTTTCAGTACACGTATATATTTTCCTTTAACATTCAATTAATCTACTACTACCGTTTCACTGTGTCATTTCATATTTAATTTCCTTGCTGGTAGAGGTGTAATGAATCACGTACGAATGGTCATCTCCCTTCTTTGAATCGCTACCTGTCGCTATCTTTCTTCCCCTTTCTCACTCGGTCGCTCACTGGACTGTCGCACAGAATTCCTCTTCTCTCTTCTGGTCGCTGTAAACGCAGGTTACTTTTCTCTTAATTTAGTAGCACATTGGAATGTCCAGCAGTTTCGCTCAGAGAACACGTTGAGAATTACATCACCTCAACCAATCCGGTCAAGCGACAGCAAATTCGTCCACAAGCTTTCTAGAAACTTTGTGTGCCAACAAGAAGGAGAGGAAACTGTTTTCGAAGTGTTGCCATCGTTCTCAAATTATCATTCAAGATGCTCTGGAGGCCTCTCATCCCTAAATATCTCCTCTCATTAACTGCGTGGAGGTTTGGATACATCACAATATCCATATATTCAAATAGTCATAACTTGCCTACGTTTTCCCTGCCCTAGTACATTTAAGGGTTTGTTTTATTCTTCTGTAGAAACCAGGGGCTACAGAGGAAGTTATGACTAGAAAAGTATCAGCGTTTATATAGGATCCTACAGGTATGTAGGAGGTACGGAAACGTTTCCTATTCCCTTTTTATAAAAGTATATACAGTCATGGACATTAGAGGGAATGTGAGCAGCTAACAAAGCTGCGCACACATAAATATTAAGTTGTACAAACAGATGCAGGAAACTGTGTCAACAAAGATTGTTTCTTTAATGCAGTCTTAAGCTCAATCTTTATGGACACCACATGCTGATTGATATGAGAGGTCTTATCATTTGAAACTTGCACAAAAGAGAAAGAGGACATTTTTAGAGTTACAATGAACATGAATTTTGTACCAAATAGAACTGATACCTAATTTCGTTAGATTTTTCTACAAGTTGGATAATTGCGAAGATTAGATTACCAGTTTAATGCAGAATTCAGAGAAAACTGTTTTCCCATCACTGATGAGTCCGGGTATGCGCAGGATCCCTTGATATATCAGAGCAGTTCTGGAAGATTTCATTTTCAAAATTTTGGTACTTTATATTTTATTGCTGTTTACAAAAGCTTATTCATAAGCGTACTACTGTATACTGGTACTGCAAAAGGCCCACTTACGCAATAATTCTTAGGAACGGTGTTACGAACTTCTTTTGTGTTCAAAAGTGCAGTATTTATAATGACTTGCCTTAAACGGGGAAAGTAGAGAGAGCTAGCGCTACATACCACGCGAGCTTGGACAATCACTGGTACAACCCCTTTTTAGAACGGCTAGGTAAAACAGTCATTCTCAATTTATAGCCCTTTATAAATTAATTAATATAAACACTTAACAAATTTGGTTGATGTTTCATGCTTAAGCACTTTCTTTGTCCCAGTGCAAAACCTCTTTTAAATTCACGCACTTTGTGCAAGAACACTGCACTTCCCTGCGGTCAAAAACTTGTTGACTTAAATTTTTGCAATCAGGAGAGCAGTTTTAGAATACATTCACTTGTTCCCGAAGTCTGTGTCCTGTTACTTCTTAGTTATGTACAGTGTATCAAACTCTGGCTAAAAATTATTTGACAATATGTGACAATTTCATAGCTTCTGTTTCTTATACTACGGCATTTTAGGCTTGAAAACCATGAAATAGGTACATTTGGGCAAAATAGGCTCCTTCAGGTACAGTAAAACTTTCAAGGAAACCATAATTTTATATGAAACGTGAACATATACGTTTGTATTTTGATTATTTAATTATGAAAAAATAGGCATAACAACTAAAATCGGAAGTCTAGGAATAATACAATAATCTTAAACAGACATTTCCTGTATTGCTTTTTCATGACTTCCTCCACTCAAAAATTAAAATATTCTAACGAAATCTTGTTCTTCCATCTACTTGTTAATCAATAAAATAATTTATTTCATTGTAGGTATAAGGTGCATTAGACTTAAATGATGACCAGATTTTTAAAAAGCGGATCACTATGCAATGGCTTTGAAATTCCCTATTTTATGCTTGTGAGCAAGAAAGAAAAAAAAACTAATAAGTACTAATAGGAATAACAATAATAACAAACAATAACATTAACAAAAAGTATTTGAAAATTCATAACAATGAAGAAAGAATATCTGATGAGCGATTAAGGCCAGAAAATCGGTGTTGACATAAATTGCGCACTTAAGTATATAACTACACTTTTGTGAAATAATATTTTGTCTCTCTCGCGTTTTATCAGTTACACAAAATAGATTAAGAATGTAGAGAGCCAAGAGGACTACAGAGATTATTTACATAATATTTGAGATGTATGCTGCGTTTGCCATTAAAATATTTTAAATACAATATGAAAATGACAGCTATTTTTGATAAAACAAGAAAGAATAGAAAATGTCAATGTAAAGTGTAGGTATGGTTGAAGTATTTTCTCCAAAATAGTCGTATTGTATCTTGGTGAGACGCTGAACTTGAATATCAGGTATGATTAGGTCTACTGATATAAATTAATCCTTTTTCCACACTAGCCGTGTATAGTCTAAGGTTTTGGTTTGGTAAAGATATATCCGTCTTTTAAATCCCGGCTATGGCATTGATTTCAGTCTGACTTTACCTATGCAGTTGTTGTCCTGCACACGGATTGTGTAGAATAACGATTAACTTCCATCAATTAACTTAATTATAGTGGTTTAACGATGAAGCCTGGGACTTAAGTACTTTAAAAGCAAATCGCCACTAGCGTATCTCATGGTATATCAGAACCCTAATGGCTACCGGGAAAAATATGAGTCAGTTGGAGCATTTAATGTCTTGACGGCATGTTGGCCATAGTAACTCAATTATTAAGAACAACCGTAGGGGGACCGGAAGATCCGTGATGAAAATCCCGGCTATGGCATTCAATTTTTCAGTCTGAGTCTACCTATGAAGTTTGAGATTTATCTTTCGTTTGTTTTTTCTTTTAGTTACACTGCTCACAGGCAAAAAACATACTTAGACGTGTATTTGCTAGAAATGTTTTTCCTTTGTTTTTTAATAATTCACCTTTAAAATGTGTATTTCTTGTGAAATATCAATTTGGCATATTACTGTGAGAACGCTTACTGCTATGGCCGGTATAGAACGAGTCAATGCGTGGGGTTTAAGAGCCCATCTACAAGTAGGACATTTAAGTTCTATTTAGTATAGACAAATTTTCAGATCCAGTAAAAAGAGCTGCAGATATACAGGATCGTTCAAAAGCTCTCTTCAAAATGTAAACCGCTATAAATATTAAAATATTTGAGATGAAATAAAACAAAAGAAGGGAGTACGTTTTTTTTTTTTCAGTGGGTGCACCTTTGTAGAATAAAACATCAGATATTTTATTCAAACTGATATAAGAATTGGTAAGTTAAAAATCACGGATTTCTTACTAAACGATAGAACATAGCTGATCCAATGCTATTGTGAACGTAACTGGAATTTGCCTCAAAGTCTGAGAAAATGAGGAACTCTTAAGAATTTAAGAGGCCACCTTCCATTCATAGTTATGCGCATTTAATTAGAAAGTTTGAGACAACTGGTTCTGCTGTTAATAAGAATAAATCTATCTGGAAGGGTAAGGCTAATCAATGATGTCACTGCTGTAAATAATAAAGTAATTAGAAATAATAATTAGGGAGTTAGTGTAGAATGGAGACAACTTCAGATGAGTAAACCACAGTTTGGAGAATTCTAAGAAAATATCTCACCCTGTACCTATATAAACCAAAACCACCGTTTGGACTAAAAGAATCTGACAGGCAGAAAAGGTATGATTTTATCCTAATTTTACTTGCAGAAATTAAATCTAATTATCGGTTGGATAACACTTTTTGACAATAGATACCCTTTTCCTAATGGCATAACTAACACACATACCTGCAGAATTTGGTCAAACTTAAATTTAAGAACGTCTTAATGACTTAGAAGTTACAAAAATATGTACTTAGACTCAATTTATTATTCGACCTTATTTCTTCGAAGAAAACCACAATAGAGTAAGACAGATTGTTACTGTTACTGCAAGTGATGAATGTTATTAGGATATGCTATAAATTTTGTCATCCATTGTCTGAGGAATAACGAATACATGACCCATATGTAAAATGGCGTTCCACCTCATATCTACATCTCTAAAATAATTAATTTCTCAGAGCCATATTGATATTGTCATCAATGGCCGCCGTGATCACCAGGTCTACGAGTTCTCTTGAGACATTCAACAACCCGACAACAAATAAATAAAAAGTGCTATTTCATAAGAAATTTCGGATATTTGGTACAAAATTGTGTGCATGGAGTCACAGAAATAACATGGTATATCTGAAGAAGATAACGGAAGACATCTTCCCTACGTTTTGCAAAACCACATTATTTGCCCTGTATGTGAGTTTGTTTGTAGTTTTCATTCCTATCTCAAATACAATATTTTAAGGATTTAAATACTGAAGCGAGTTCTGAAACAGCCTATAATTCTGATGGACTGCGGTAAGTAGTTCATAAATGGGCGTCCTAGCACAATAGAATATCTAATTTGCATATAAATTGATAAGGGGGTGGGGTGGGAGACATGTTGTAACATGTCTGGAATGTTACCACCCCCCTAAGCTGTCATGTGTAAAAGTGCAGGTGTGTTTCTTTGTAACATTTTTCTTATAATTAATGGGTCATAAATAATTCGATGATTGTTAAGTCCTTTGATGTAGATATGATGCCGACCAGATGTCACCGAGCGCTGGCGTCAATGAACTAAAGAATGTCTTTCCCCCCTACTTTAGGGTTTGTGCCAGTTGGTACATGTTTGAGATGAAAATAATTTTAACCTCCCCTCCCCCTGTTGCCCAGGTGGCCAATGGTTGGATGGAAGACTCTCCCTTCCACTCCATCTCCGGCTATGGGTATGCATCGCTCCCCGCTCCTGAAATCCCCCCCACACCATTGAAAGAGTATATAAGACTCTCGAGCTTGGAGCATCACATTACTTCGTGAATTTTTTTTCCAGTGTATTTATTTGCCGTCTCTGATATGTCAGATATCGACAGTGAGTGCGCAGCGGAGGCGTATCATTACGCGTATTACCACAAAGAGTTATGCAATGGTCTAATGCATTCAATTGTTTGCAATCGGCCTTCATACCAATATCAGATGTCTTCTCGTGAAGTATGCACAGAGAACTGTCCAGTATACAGAAAGCGATACATGTAAGTACAATAATTATTAATTTTCTTGAGAATTCATTACTGTTTTTTAAGCAGAAAGAGTAATCTGAAACATATTCGTTATTCTAGGCAAGGGGCTGTTCATGACCAAGAACACATCGGAGTTGATGACGTTGACGGATTTGCTTCAAGTCACGATGCTATACATCACTCTGAGTTTTGTAATGGTGATACTCACGCTACCCTGTGCACGCAGCCTGAGCTTCATGATCATATGTACTCTTACTTCCTCTGCAATGAGAAGTGTAGCGTGTATCAACTCAGGCAGAGACAATCAAAGTAAGTGGAAGTGAAAAAAGAAATTCACGTCTCTTTCCTTAGTGAATCATTGAAATATCTAATTCTATGGATAACATTATTTGTTACAGGCTTCGAATGACAGTTCGAGAACCTCGGCCTGTTATTGATTCTGACATCACCAGTGATAAGGATGAAAACGATGTTTCTATTGCGGAGCGATCTACTCAGGCCATAGATGACTTCCTGGTAGATCAGGGTGGTGAAGCTATTGAGAATGTTACTCCTGTGCGTACCCCGAGCACACAATTGGAACGCCTCAAAACATCAATGTAAGTATTCTTGTCATACTCCTTAAAGAAAGAAACTGTTTTACCTGTCAAATGCTATTCTTTCAAGATACCATCTTTTTTCTCTTTCTAACTAACACATGCAATGTGCTCTGTTTCAGGACCGCTATCAGGAAACCTCGAAAAAAGGGAACCAAAAATAACTTTGCAGATCTGCAAAGGAGGCTGACACTACTAGAAGAGCGAATGACGTCTGCTGCAACCCCAGAGAGGCATGCAAGTAGCTCCCGTGTGCCAAGACGACTCAGCCTCTGAAAGCATTACAGGGAACGGACTCATTCTTCTTTATAAAAATCTAGGAAACATGTCACAAGCAACCATGCTCCGCGATGTTCACATTTCCAAAAGTTATAGTGTTAACATAGGACTATTCTATCACATTCCATCTCTGATCATTAAGAACAGAGTCAGTGACAACTTCGTGTTTCTGTCAGCACATGACTGGGAAATAATTAGAAATAGTCTTCATGTATTCGAAGCATTCTTCAAAGAGAAAAACTACGTGTGTTGTGATTACAGTGAGAACATTGTATATTCGTTTAATGTCACTGTGTTTATGGAAGATGAGAGGATCAGATTTTTGAATACAGTTCTAAATAGCGGTGAAATAATTTTAAATTTTAGTGAATTTTGTCAGTTAACGAGGTTGGAATGCTATATACAAAAGCATTTAATAAACCTAACTCTCTGTAAAGAAATGACACATGTAGGAACAAGGAGCTGGAGAAGGATGGTATTCGAAATGTACAATGATATTAAATAAAAAGAAAATGATGTTCAACTTATATATCTTTTTATTCACTTGAATTCCTTTACATATTTCTTATATTCCTAATATCCTTCATTACAAGAATTCCTGCTGGAATTAGATTAAGGACTGCATCACATGAGTCAGGGGCTTGCATGTGAAAACTCTGTCATGTATTATCAGACAATACAAAGTAGTCTGTGCGGGTATATTTGCACTAGCTTGAATTTCAAGTCTGATATTCACAGCACCATTTACAATCTCCTCAGGTTGATGTGAGCAGTCTATGATGAATAATGGCGCATATTTGAGAAAATCTTTTCTCTTCAATAGAGGGTAATTGTCTTTCCCGTAATATGAGTTTTGGAAATTTGAATACATTTCATATAAAGCTGCAAATCTTGAGTTCTCAAAGTCCAAGTTCATGTCGTGATAGGGATAACACTCACTATTGAGATAAAGCCTCAAATTTGTTATGTTACAATGATCAAACTCGGAACAGTCCATCGACGCATTATTTGTTCTGGACGTTTGGGCTCCCACAATAACAAATCTCGGCTTCTCCGGTTTCGACGTTGTTGCGACGTTCCATGTAAAGGATCTAGTTTGCGGAATAGCAGGTTGGGTATGTAGATACATGGTTCTAAATGCAAGTAGCAGTGCTCTATCAGACTTGACGATCTTGAGGATTGCTACCTTTTCAGCGTCTGAAAGGCGAATTACAGGCATCCTCCATTCGATGCGAGTTAGTTTAACAATGGCATTTCCTTCTCCCTCAGGTGTCAAAATGCAGTTCTTGGAGTCCTTAGATCGAATTAGCACCAACTCAAACTTGCTATTGAGAACGAGGTCCTTGTGGTCATCTGCAAACCCCAGAAGCATTGACAGGGGCACTATGGCATTGAACGCTCCGCTTGTTGAATGCACAATATCTACATCCTCCCCGGGGTAGCACCATCCGGCATTGAGCAAACGATTTGATTCCATAGGATTGAGAGCAGCATAGTTGCGCATAGTCGATGTAATACCTGGATTCCTTGTTCTGTCTATACAAGTTCCATTCATGTCCAGTCGAATCTCATCAAACATAAATGCCAGAGCATTGTTAGTCAGCTTCGCCAGCGTAGGTGTTCCATTAGGCTTAGAAATAGAGCCCTCAATGTAGAGATAACTCCGGTTAGGCACAGTATATAAATCTTCAGCTTGACAAGGGATCCTAATCTCATCATTAGCATCCAGAGCCGATGTATTATATGGGAGAAACACATGTTCCTCTTCTTTAGCAATTTTATCTTCAAATGAAGGAGTTTCGGTCACATTAAAGATGTCCATTACAGAATTCTGAAGCCCAACGTTTCGAGGAACTTCTTGTTGCTTGATGTTAACTCTCTGAGCGTCAAAGGGAGAGTACGATAAATCTGTGATTGTCCTGTCTTATTATATCTTTTGCGGTGGTTTCTCCTTCTAAAATCTATTCCCATTTCGACGAATATGAAGACGTATGCTTATATCCTCGTTTCTAAAGTTGATGCTATCTCCGTTCTGGTCGACCACCCGAAGAGTGATTTGATCGATAAGGTTAGTGTCTATGATGGGTAGGTAAATGGTGTTTGGAAGCTCTTGAGAGATGTGATATCCCGGTGGGACAGAAGGGAAGAATTCATAGATCGAGTGTCCTCTTTTACCATCGATGAAAGAACCTGTCGCAATACTGCACTCGATTCGAATGATGCTCACCTTAAATATGTTTACTAGGAAATCAGACTCAGTCACCTGATTAGGAGCAATAACTTTGTTTTCATTGAATCCTAAAAGAGATCCAATAGAGCTTCCCCTAGAAAAATCAATAGGAAAGGGGCACTTGATTTCAGCCTTCATTGTATTATTGTTAGGGCGAATAAAGAAGTCGTTTTCATCCAAGTTTAGCTTATCTTTGAGGTAAGTATTAATATCAGAAATTTCATATGTCCCATGCGGAATATCGATGACCTTAGTGGTGTCATTGAAAATGTAATGGAAGAGATTATTGCTCTCATCCACATTGGGAATGGAATAGAAGGTTTCAAAATTCAAAAGAGCAATTTCATAATACCCTTTAGGATCAATCCTCAGAGGAGGATTCAGGTAGGTGGTAAGATTTGAATCATTCCCGCTAACAGCAATAGTGTAACTCATTGTGATAGAAATTGCAAGCACAGGTGCCCGCAGATGACTGAGCTAAAACTCTGAACTCTTCTTGTATTATACATCAACTTAACGCCCTTGAGATAGCTTTCCACCTCTTTTGGAGGTTTCAAGTTTCCAAAGCTGTCGAAATAAAACGCGATATCACCTTCCTTCTTTATAGCCACCCAATGTGATCCTTCATTATCAGAGTAATCGAGATTGACAATAATCCTCTCTCGTCGATATGGCTTTGAAGGTAACTTATCGAGCATATATACACCTCTAAAATGGGGAATTCTTAAACGACGAGCATATAGTGCAAGATCTATGTTACTTAAGGCTTTTTCCGGGACAAGTATAGTCCCCGACCCGAGTTTTTTGAGGTCTGTCTATTCTGGGAATTTTTCCTTCTCTTCAGGCCGTTTCCTTTAGTAGTCTTATTTCCTTTTAAGGCTCTGGCTATTTTGGAGGCAACTGCTAAAGATGCGGTCAGTGGTAGCATTGGAAGAAAACCGCCAGTTCTCTTTTTCTTAATCTTCTTATTACTTTTTCTCCCTCGGAGACCTTTTCCTTTCGCTTCCATCTCTCTATTATGGCGAACCATTTCTGCAAGCTGTTTATCTGCAGCTTTTTTCTTATTCACTGCTGTAGCAATTTGAGCCGCACCTCCAGCTGCAGCACCTAAGGCTGCAATAATGGGTATGAGGGGTAGAAATCCGCCACGCTTCTTCTTCCGGGATCCTGCACCGATAGCTATCTTACCCTTCATAATTGATGTTACCAGCCGTGCAGCCAACTTTTCCCCGAGGCTAGCGTCCGATGATTGAACTCTCTTCCAGGCCTTCTCTGCTAAGATTTTATCAGCAATATTTCGTGAGACGGTGTCCTTGTGCTCTGCGTATGCTATGTCATGATTTTTACAAGCCTCATCCAAAAGTTCTATTGCGGAATCTCCTCTCTTGAGGCGTTTTTCCAGTTTTGTCCCGGGTCCGCAATATCTGTAGCCGGGTAAATGTACTTCAAACGGTAGGCGGTTAATGACGGAGTTAAGTAAACCTGATCCTCTTGTGGTCTTATTGCTCCTACCTCCCATTATAAACTAATCTATTTTATGATTTACTAGCGTCTTATATACATTTTTTCAGATATAGCCCCTCCCTTTGAGGAATTTGAGCGCTCATAATATCCCACATTTTTCCGTTTATATACTCATTAGAGATGATCCTAAAAGTCAGTCGCTAAGATGGAGCTTGTGAAGCAAGATTGCTCTCTACCTATTCAGGTGCTAGACTTTGAAAGTGATTTCAAGCACGAACGCCACGGTAAGCTATTTCCTTCTAACGTCAGAGCTCTTATTCTAGGGAGCTCCAGTGCAGGAAAAACCAATGTACTACTGAATTGGCTGCTCCATGAGAATGGTCTGCGTTTTGAAAATGTACACATATACTCAAAGTCCCTTTATCAACCAAAGTATCAATATCTCATAAAACTGCTTGAAAGCATTGATGGTATCGAAGTATATACGTATGAGGATGGAGAAAACGTATTACATCCCACCGATGTTAAAGAAAACTCAATCTTTATATTTGATGATGTCATCACTGAAAAGCAGGGAAAGATTGCCTCATTTTACAGCATGGGTAGGCATCGTAACGTAGACTCAATATACTTAGCACAATCCTACGCTAAAGTCCCGAAACATTTAATTCGTGATAACACGAACATGATCATTCTCTTTAGGCAAGATAATTTAAACTTGAAGCATATATATGACGATTATGTAAACACCGACATGACATATACAGAGTTTAAAGACTTGTGCAAAGGTGTCTGGGAGAGTGGAACAGAAGGAAGAACTTTTGTAACGATAGTTCCTGAATTCTCTATGAATGACGGTCGATATAGGAATGGATTGGATGTATATATTAAAGTAGGAAATAAGGAAAATGTCATTTGAAGCTCAAAATGAGCATTGACAGGTTCGGAGCACGAGGAGCTCTCCCAACCAAAAGATCGCTTCACCACTTTATCATAAACAGAGATGGAGAAGGTAACTATCAGTTCAAGAACAAGAGACTATGCATTGTTCAGGATCCTGAAACAGATAATGATGCGAGCACAAAAAGATATGTGGATGCACTCGAAAAAAGGATGATTGTTTCCTCACAGCAGAATACCGGAAGACTTGAGACTAACTTTAAAGCTATGATCCATGATTTGGTTTCAAAGTATATTTTCAAGAGAGACCAAGAAAATAACATTGTTATTGATAATGCTAGATTAAAAGTATTATTAGATCCTGTTCACGATAGTGATGTAGCAAATAGAAAGTTCATCACCGAGTATATGAACTCTCGCATGCAGCCGCAAGATAATAATGGCAACATTATATTCGGTAAGAAGCGAATCATTGATATAGCAGATCCTGTCGGAGATCTGGATGCTGTAAATAAAAGATTTCTCCGAGGCATGATTATTCAAAAAACAAGCGAAACACGGAATCAGTTAAACAAATTTGTTACTAGGGAAATTGAGACACAGGTGGACAAGAAGCTGAAAACAATTAGAGAACATTTGAACAAAACTGGCAATATGGTAGATACACTTACGCACTCCACAAAAGAAAATAGGGATTCGCTGAGAAATTCTATTACACAAGTTCAAGAAGTCCGTCAAGCACTAGAAAATAGATGTAATACGCTATCAAGTGAAATGAATAGCCAGATCAATGAGATTAATACCAATTTTGAGCGTGCAAAAGCAATTACCGAACAGATCGCTAAAGCAGTGGATACATTGAGAACAGGGATATCATTAATGAGAGGGCATCTTATTATTCAACTTCAAGCGTTTCCAATCAGGTCTGGTAACGGTACGTACATACTTTCTACTGCCGCCGGACACTATTCATTTACAATAGACGGAAATCTCTTATCGTGCGCTATTACAGCGCCCGAGCAAGAATTGAGGAGTGGTGAGCGTATACTTCCTCATCACAAAACCGATATTACAATCTCAATAAATAAGAACACAATTGAAGCCTTTCCTGTAATCATTAAAAAGGTTGATCGCATATCATTCACTCCACCTACAAATCGTGTATTGGATCGACGTACTTTACACATAGAGTTAGTGCTTGAATATAAACTCTCCCCTGCACCTACACTATAAATGAATATAATCTCTTAGTACGAGGCCATTTGCACAATGAACAGTGAAAGCATAACATTAAAGGAATCTATAGTCAAGCATTCCAAGGCTATACGCGAAAAGTTGAGGGTATTAAAAGGCCACCAGTTCGATACCCAGAGAATAATGAGTGAGGCTCTTCAACCAGTAACAGAACCACTGCATGATATATTACAACTCCAAAAAAACAATACTGATATAATCAAGGAAGAAACCATGAAAAAGAATATTCAACCTAAAAGGGATAGTGAAGAGAAGATCTCAAACTACCTACAGAAAGTTCGAAGGAAGGATAAAAATGAATTAGATGCATCATACGGTATAAGATACGAAGATGGCAGCTACATGCTTGGAAACAAGGTCATTGACTTTATTAATAATCGAATTCGAGTAGGCGAAGAAGCATATGAGGTTACCCCTGGATTAAGTGAACTCATCTTAAAGAGGATCCCTGAGATGCATGTCTATACAGAAGAGGATTTGGATACTTATTGCAAAATACTGAAAACAACTCAGGTGCATCGACGAAACTTTAGCAAGCAAGGACAGCTGAGGGCGGGCAATGCCTACAAGTATAAAAGTGTTATACGACCATTAGTGAAGAAACACAAGGGCTTAGGATTGGAGTGGAAGGAGCTTCGTCCTGGCGTAGAACAAGACTACATCTATTGGAACGACCCCAACGAGTTGGTAAATCGTCTAAGACTTCTCATTGCATCTAGGGACGCGGGGAATAACAATCATAACCAAGAAATTGAGGAGATAATTCAAGAACTGAAATCAGCTAAGATTATAGCATGATCCAAATAAAGCAAAATATAGCTAGCGAGCTTCATGCTCCTGCACGGAGAAACTTTCTACGCCGCAAGATTATCAGCAAAGGACTACATGATTTGGTGCAGATCGACTTGGTGGAGATGATACCACATGCAAGAATCAACAAGAATTTCAAATATATCCTTATTGCTGTCAACTTCTACTCTAAAATGGCATATGCCAAACCGTTAAAGAGCAAGACGGGACTCCGAGTTTCAAAGGCTATGGAGGATATACTACAAGACATGAAAACACCTCCCAGGAATATACAGAGTGATAACGGGAAAGAATTTTATAACAAACACTTTAAGAATTTAATGAACAAGTATAATATCAATCACTACAGTACCTATACGGATGTGAAGGCTGCAGCTGTGGAACGGTTAATAAGAACTTTAAAGAATATGATGTATCGAGAGTTTCTAGCTCAAGGATCCTACAAGTCGTTAGATCTCTTACCTAGAATCATTGCAAAATACAATGATACTTACCACACCACTATCCGGATGAAGCCTCGTGAAGTGCAGAATAATGATCTACTTTTGTCTGTTTACAACTATGATCAGCCAGCGAGTGAGAAGAGGAGTGCCAGGAAGTTTAGTGTTGGTGATTATGTGAGGATATCTAAAAATAAAGGACATTTTGAAAAGGGTTTTGAACCTAACTGGAGCGTTGAAATCTTCAAAGTTGCTAAGGTCAAGCGAACCATTCCTACCACCTACATTCTAAAGGATAAGGACGGTGAGGAAATAAAGGGAGCCTTCTACGTCCATGAACTTCACTCTACATTATTTCCTAACACTTATTTGGTTGAAAAGATTCTGAGACGCCAAAGAAACAGAATCTTAGTGAAGTGGTATGGATTCCCTAATAGCCAGTGGATTGACAGGAAGGATTTATTGTAAAAACTATTACTGAAATAAAAGAAGAGCAATATATTTCAAAACATGTGTTTTTATTTCTTCAATATACCATCTCTTTTCCTTTACATATACCGGTACATCAGTTTCCTGAAGCAACTTAAATATATACAAGAGTTAACGAGAACATTTTTCTTTACATACGTACATCAACTACCTTAAGCAACTTTTAATATATACAGGATTCAAAAGAATTGAAAAGAAAAAAACCTAACTGTCAGCCATACTCAGCGAATAGTGACCCCACGCTAATGTCTGGTCGGAACTTTCTACTAATTTTCTCTTGTCGTCACTTCCACAGAGTGCGACCTTATTCATCTCTATGGTTGAGACTTTATGTTTAAAGCTCCGAAACGTTGTTTGTTTTACAAATATTTGTTTTCTAATGTTATTTAGGCATTCGAAATAGTGTTCAAAATTTATGTTCTGCATTCCGGTTCTCTTAATGCCCTTTGCTTTCATGACAATTTGGTTCTCGTACCTGAATGCATATAACTTGGACCTCAATCCCACATATTCTATCATCGGTCTTCCAGCAAGCTCATCCTTAAACAGTCCGATAACTTTTCTATTTTGAGGGATAATACCAAATCTATTGTTGTTATCGTAATTTGATGTGTCAAAATATTGTTGATTTTCTTTTATGAACATATAAAAGTCAGTCGAAGTTTCAAATATGAATGAGTCAGTGTCCATGTAATTTAATGTTAAGTCTCTGAGTCTGGGTTTCATAATATCATAATAGAAGCTGTACATGATATGTTTTGAAATATCAAGGATGGCTTGACCAATATATATGGGTTTGTTCATGAATACTTCCTCTCTGGTAAGTTCTATTCCTACAAGATTTTCTGTGAAGATAATACTTCGAACATATGATGGTCGCGCAGTCAATTTCTTACACCGACCCCAGTTCGTGACTATTTTAAATTCTTTATATTTCCTAACATTTTCTATAAATTTACCATATACAGAGTTGTTCATAAGTTTCCATAAATTCTGTCCGAATTTGGAAGTTTCCCTTGCTCGTCTCTCTGTATTTAAATTAATGTAGGGCTTCAGCCAATCAGACTGTTCATATGCCACAACTCTATGTATTTTTTTCAGGATGAGACCTAGATCAATGCACTGCTGCAAGTTTCTATAGTGCAAGGCGTACTTCTCTTTGTCGTGTAATGTTGACAGCAGTTTCTTGTATTGGCCTTGTGGTGGTATCTCACTTTTTGGACAGAGAGGAAGATTATTGTGCTCATCGTGGAGATGCTCAGGGTATTCAAGGTCCACTTCAAGCACATATCCAACCTCGGATTCAGGGGAAATTGTTGTGAAATCTATTGCTTCGATCTCTTCTTGTGGCACCCATCTTAAGTTCCTAAACGGTAGGAAATTTCCCATTCCTTTACCATATAAATTATTTAAATCTATGTAAAATAAATAGTTGTCTGGTTGTGAAATATCATAATTTTTCATGTATTTGTTATTGGCTTTACCATACCGTTTAGAAACAGAGCACATTCCGCCCCTGATTCCGGATTCGAAGAATTCCAACATTTCCTGATCATGTATAAGATCTAACTTAACCTTAGTTACCTTAAGCATTGCATCAAATGCAAGACCAGGTAATGTGTAATACCAGCATGGGTCCAAATTATACACTTCAAGCGAGAGATCCCTGAACTTCTCTATTATATCGGCCAAGAGTAACGTATCCGTCTTCAAATACAGGTCACTGTAGTCTCCTAAATTCTTAATTTGAAAAACACTCCAGACCTTGATAGCGTGATCATATTCTTTTTGGGTTATGTTATCGAATTCGTTTATTGGAGGTAACTGTGTTTCATTAAATTTTGAAATACTGTCACAATAACTATAAGGAAATATCCCCTTTTCTCTTACCAGTGCCCTTTGCTCTGGATTAGAGTACTCTGAGTTAGTTATCTTGAATTCATCCTCACTTAACATACTTGCAAGGTTAGATAGCTTATCATTCAAGAACTTATAGCTATCTAGAAACCTGAAGTATATGTTCCTGTATTTTTTGCTAAACGAAATATATCGCTCAGAGGAATTTGAAATACATGAAATCGGTTGATCATCATACGACAAGTGTTGCATCAGGAAATGACTGTCATAATTGCTGAGACAATGAAAAAACATAGGTATAAAATTGGGTGCCTGTCTATTTAAATTGCATACATTATGAGCAGCTCCAAGGAATACTCCTGTCATATGGCAGTGATCACGAACCCGGACCTCTCCCATTTCAAACCCCATCTTACATATGTGACAATGGTGAGCATTATCGAAATCAGCTTTATCCTGGGTAGTCATGATCATTTCCTCATTGCGCTTATACTCTGTAATAACCATATCTGCAATGGACCTAAGCTCAATGAAGAACTCCTTGATTCCTTCAGGACCTCTAAAAAGCTTGAATCTCGACAATGATTCATCATGACGACATACTAGCTTAAGCGATATTGATACTGCTTCATGGTGTTGTTTAGCCCGAGTCCAGCTCATATTAGGAGACGGTTCACAGGACTCAACTTTGGCTAGCACACTCTCAATATCAGCATAAATAACAAATGATACAGGAACACCCTTTGAAAAGGATGAAAACTGAATAACTTCACCCTGTTTCGGCATTTTAAGGACTTGGCACTTCAGACACTTTAATTGATGTTTTCTAAATGTATCCCTGTTGGTAAAATGCTTCATGCATGGCTCACATATCCAGTGTTTCGCATGGTGCTTAGTTATTTGCCTTGTTGTTAATTTTGAAATATATTTTATTAGACAGTAGTGCGCATTGTTATTTTCTTCTATTCTAAGAAGGTTAACATTCAAAGATTTATGCTTTCTGGTTTGATATAGGGGGATAACAGAATTTTTACTATCAAGGCCGAATACTGAAATCGAAGTGTCTTCGTTTTGGTTTTCAAACTTCTGAACATCATGGAGACTAACAGGGAATTCAATACCGTCGTAATTAAAAGCTGTAAATAACTGTTCTATAGGGTATTTGTTCACTCTGTTCGGATTTCTATTTACGCGATACTTTGCAGCAAGCAAACACCATGCAAAACAGTATTCATCTTTATTTGTAATATTTACGACGGCATGTTTTCTTTGTATTGAAGCAGGTAACGGAATGTAACGTGACGCATTTAATGGATCATAAAAGCTAGCTCCAAAAACAAGAGCCCGGACTGCTAATAGAGATTTTGAACTACTTCTACCTTCAAAATTTGAAATATTTTCAATGATTTCATCAACCATAGAAGTGTATAAGGTATCTAAATTAGTAGATTGAAGCGCCAACTTAGTCTTGCTATTAAAAAAGATGGATTCCGTGTGCACTTCGTCAAGCTTTTGAATTAGAAACGTTAGTTCACATGAACTGTTAATTTTAAAGCCCGACGGGTTTCTGCTTAACAGGGAAACCATATCTTTCAATGCAAGATGGCGACATTTTTCTAGAAATTCACGTGGGTCAACTATTTCTAGAAGGTTGTCAATTCTGGTATTAAATACTCTGCCTTTAAATGCAGATTCAACAACCTTGATTTCTAACTGTGTATGGCTTACCTTTAGTTTTTTGTTGTTGTTCCTTCCGGTTTGCTGTCCAATATCCGATGGACCTGACTCCGCCTGTATGCTTGAAGATGATGGTTCCTGACAGATGATCGAATCCGAAAGCTGGCAGCATTCATCCGTCGACTCTTCTCGGTTCTCAGCAATGCACCCTAGGCTCTGCGACTGAGGTTCAGAGACTGTAACAAGAGAAATAGAACAATATTAGGTATAAGATAATATATATTTGATTTTATCTGTGAATTAAATGTTATCAGCAAACTAAAAGGATATACTTATGTATACATTAGGAATAAATGTTATCGAATAATTAGAACACTGTCGAATCGTATACATATATAAATTTTTGAAAATAACAATAATAATAATCATAATAATTATAATAATAAAATCGTATTGTAATCAAATGTTTTCTGAGCACGATTCAGTATAGAGAAAAGGGGAATGATTGCTTCTGATATTACAAAAAAGGGAAACTTACCCTGAAAGGATTGAAGCAAATCAATGAGAATTGTCTGGAAGTTGCAATTCTCACAGCAACACATTTGATCTGTAGTGCCAATGGAGGATTCTTCAACGAACGACAAAGACTCTGTAAACACAGAAACAAGTAATATAACTATCAGAAATATGTAAAATGTCATGAAATTAACTTAAAGTTTGGTAAAGTTATAATGTAAATTTCTTTCAAATATTAATTGAAATGGTGTTCTGAAATTTATTTTTTTAAATGGTTTTGATTTCTATGTAGATACTGAAACAGTTAAGAAGTGGAATCTATTGAAAAGAATAAAGTGTTAATTACCATTCGTTCCGTTTAGCAGCTGCATAACTAGGGTTCTGTATGTACAGTTTGTGCAAATACACAATCCCTCTAAACTATCACCTAAGTAGGCTGGCACATGATGTGTTTCAGATTCTGTAAAAGAAAAGATATATATTAACAATATGCTTCACATAGAAAATAAATGAAAGTTGTGATCTATAAAATAATATTTAATGGATAGAGTCAACATGAAAAATTCAATGCCATAGCCGGGATTTGAACCACGGATCTCCTGGTTTCCGTCCAGTCGCTCTTAACCTTTGAGCTACCATGGCCAACGTGCCTTCCTGACATTAAATTCTCCAGTTGACTCGTATATTTTCCCCAGTAGACCACTAGGGGCTCTCGTATCCGAGATACACCGTTTGTGGCGACTTACTATCGTAAGTACTTAAGTCCCAGGGTTCATCATTTAACTCTTATTATTTTAGTTAATTGATGGAAATTAATAATTTCCTCACACTAGCCGTATATAGGCTAAGATTTTTAATGGATAGAGTCAACATGAAAAATTCAATGCCATAGCCGGGATTTGAACCACGGATCTCCTGGTTTCCGTCCAGTCGCTCTTAACCTTTGAGCTACCATGGCCAACGTGCCTTCCTGACATTAAATTCTCCAGTTGACTCGTATATTTTCCCCAGTAGACCACTAGGGGCTCTCGTATCCGAGATACACCGTTTGTGGCGACTTACTATCGTAAGTACTTAAGTCCCAGGGTTCATCATTTAACTCTTATTATTTTAGTTAATTGATGGAAATTAATAATTTCCTCACACTAGCCGTATATAGGCTAAGATTTTTAATGGATAGAGTCAACATGAAAAATTCAATGCCATAGCCGGGATTTGAACCACGGATCTCCTGGTTTCCGTCCAGTCGCTCTTAACCTTTGAGCTACCATGGCCAACGTGCCTTCCTGACATTAAATTCTCCAGTTGACTCGTATATTTTCCCCAGTAGACCACTAGGGGCTCTCGTATCCGAGATACACCGTTTGTGGCGACTTACTATCGTAAGTACTTAAGTCCCAGGGTTCATCATTTAACTCTTATTATTTTAGTTAATTGATGGAAATTAATAATTTCCTCACACTAGCCGTATATAGGCTAAGATTTTTAATGGATAGAGTCAACATGAAAAATTCAATGCCATAGCCGGGATTTGAACCACGGATCTCCTGGTTTCCGTCCAGTCGCTCTTAACCTTTGAGCTACCATGGCCAACGTGCCTTCCTGACATTAAATTCTCCAGTTGACTCGTATATTTTCCCCAGTAGACCACTAGGGGCTCTCGTATCCGAGATACACCGTTTGTGGCGACTTACTATCGTAAGTACTTAAGTCCCAGGGTTCATCATTTAACTCTTATTATTTTAGTTAATTGATGGAAATTAATAATTTCCTCACACTAGCCGTATATAGGCTAAGATTTTTAATGGATAGAGTCAACATGAAAAATTCAATGCCATAGCCGGGATTTGAACCACGGATCTCCTGGTTTCCGTCCAGTCGCTCTTAACCTTTGAGCTACCATGGCCAACGTGCCTTCCTGACATTAAATTCTCCAGTTGACTCGTATATTTTCCCCAGTAGACCACTAGGGGCTCTCGTATCCGAGATACACCGTTTGTGGCGACTTACTATCGTAAGTACTTAAGTCCCAGGGTTCATCATTTAACTCTTATTATTTTAGTTAATTGATGGAAATTAATAATTTCCTCACACTAGCCGTATATAGGCTAAGATTTTTAATGGATAGAGTCAACATGAAAAATTCAATGCCATAGCCGGGATTTGAACCACGGATCTCCTGGTTTCCGTCCAGTCGCTCTTAACCTTTGAGCTACCATGGCCAACGTGCCTTCCTGACATTAAATTCTCCAGTTGACTCGTATATTTTCCCCAGTAGACCACTAGGGGCTCTCGTATCCGAGATACACCGTTTGTGGCGACTTACTATCGTAAGTACTTAAGTCCCAGGGTTCATCATTTAACTCTTATTATTTTAGTTAATTGATGGAAATTAATAATTTCCTCACACTAGCCGTATATAGGCTAAGATTTTTAATGGATAGAGTCAACATGAAAAATTCAATGCCATAGCCGGGATTTGAACCACGGATCTCCTGGTTTCCGTCCAGTCGCTCTTAACCTTTGAGCTACCATGGCCAACGTGCCTTCCTGACATTAAATTCTCCAGTTGACTCGTATATTTTCCCCAGTAGACCACTAGGGGCTCTCGTATCCGAGATACACCGTTTGTGGCGACTTACTATCGTAAGTACTTAAGTCCCAGGGTTCATCATTTAACTCTTATTATTTTAGTTAATTGATGGAAATTAATAATTTCCTCACACTAGCCGTATATAGGCTAAGATTTTTAATGGATAGAGTCAACATGAAAAATTCAATGCCATAGCCGGGATTTGAACCACGGATCTCCTGGTTTCCGTCCAGTCGCTCTTAACCTTTGAGCTACCATGGCCAACGTGCCTTCCTGACATTAAATTCTCCAGTTGACTCGTATATTTTCCCCAGTAGACCACTAGGGGCTCTCGTATCCGAGATACACCGTTTGTGGCGACTTACTATCGTAAGTACTTAAGTCCCAGGGTTCATCATTTAACTCTTATTATTTTAGTTAATTGATGGAAATTAATAATTTCCTCACACTAGCCGTATATAGGCTAAGATTTTTAATGGATAGAGTCAACATGAAAAATTCAATGCCATAGCCGGGATTTGAACCACGGATCTCCTGGTTTCCGTCCAGTCGCTCTTAACCTTTGAGCTACCATGGCCAACGTGCCTTCCTGACATTAAATTCTCCAGTTGACTCGTATATTTTCCCCAGTAGACCACTAGGGGCTCTCGTATCCGAGATACACCGTTTGTGGCGACTTACTATCGTAAGTACTTAAGTCCCAGGGTTCATCATTTAACTCTTATTATTTTAGTTAATTGATGGAAATTAATAATTTCCTCACACTAGCCGTATATAGGCTAAGATTTTTAATGGATAGAGTCAACATGAAAAATTCAATGCCATAGCCGGGATTTGAACCACGGATCTCCTGGTTTCCGTCCAGTCGCTCTTAACCTTTGAGCTACCATGGCCAACGTGCCTTCCTGACATTAAATTCTCCAGTTGACTCGTATATTTTCCCCAGTAGACCACTAGGGGCTCTCGTATCCGAGATACACCGTTTGTGGCGACTTACTATCGTAAGTACTTAAGTCCCAGGGTTCATCATTTAACTCTTATTATTTTAGTTAATTGATGGAAATTAATAATTTCCTCACACTAGCCGTATATAGGCTAAGATTTTTAATGGATAGAGTCAACATGAAAAATTCAATGCCATAGCCGGGATTTGAACCACGGATCTCCTGGTTTCCGTCCAGTCGCTCTTAACCTTTGAGCTACCATGGCCAACGTGCCTTCCTGACATTAAATTCTCCAGTTGACTCGTATATTTTCCCCAGTAGACCACTAGGGGCTCTCGTATCCGAGATACACCGTTTGTGGCGACTTACTATCGTAAGTACTTAAGTCCCAGGGTTCATCATTTAACTCTTATTATTTTAGTTAATTGATGGAAATTAATAATTTCCTCACACTAGCCGTATATAGGCTAAGATTTTTAATGGATAGAGTCAACATGAAAAATTCAATGCCATAGCCGGGATTTGAACCACGGATCTCCTGGTTTCCGTCCAGTCGCTCTTAACCTTTGAGCTACCATGGCCAACGTGCCTTCCTGACATTAAATTCTCCAGTTGACTCGTATATTTTCCCCAGTAGACCACTAGGGGCTCTCGTATCCGAGATACACCGTTTGTGGCGACTTACTATCGTAAGTACTTAAGTCCCAGGGTTCATCATTTAACTCTTATTATTTTAGTTAATTGATGGAAATTAATAATTTCCTCACACTAGCCGTATATAGGCTAAGATTTTTAATGGATAGAGTCAACATGAAAAATTCAATGCCATAGCCGGGATTTGAACCACGGATCTCCTGGTTTCCGTCCAGTCGCTCTTAACCTTTGAGCTACCATGGCCAACGTGCCTTCCTGACATTAAATTCTCCAGTTGACTCGTATATTTTCCCCAGTAGACCACTAGGGGCTCTCGTATCCGAGATACACCGTTTGTGGCGACTTACTATCGTAAGTACTTAAGTCCCAGGGTTCATCATTTAACTCTTATTATTTTAGTTAATTGATGGAAATTAATAATTTCCTCACACTAGCCGGCTAGTGTGAGGAAATTATTAATTTCCATCAATTAACTAAAAAAAATAATATTTGTTTATTACATATCTGTTTATTTAATATGTATAATTTGACCAAAGTTAGGGTTATATAAAAAAAGTAATCAATGTAAGTTGTATACACATAACGTCAAGGAAAAAATAATAAATGTACTCACTGTCCACTTCAGAAAATATCTCCTTCATCATAGCTTCGTGTGCACAATTGTCACATATGCACCCAGTATCACAAACACTCCCCTCAGCGTCCGGAAGGGGCTTGCGCACATTGGATTCTGAATTTCCTGGTGCACTTGGCTCGGATGATGTTATCAACCGACGTCCAGTCAAACTCAGGCGTGACGCAATCCAGCGTTTTAATATTCTTTCTTGTTTAAAAGATTTGGTGTTCTTCTTTCCTGTAAATTATATATACTTTTTTCAGCTTGAAATTTGTAGTATTCTATAACTTAATTGAGTATACAAGAATTATTTTTACTAATTATTTTTTCTAAGTACATTCATAAGTCAGTTAAAGCAAGATTATCAAATTATGATAACAGAAGAAAGACGGATTGAACTTAGAGCGAATATTTCAGAATGCATGTAAACTGAACTTGAAAGAATGAGTAAACATACGGTTGTAGTTCGCTTCAGTATGTGTTTTTAAATGAAAAGTACTGATATTATGAGTCGCTTTGAAGTTGTATTATCTATATAGAAATAATCACGATATTAATAATAAGCAAGCTCAAACTTTCTGTTCATTTAAAAAAATCTAGTGATAATATTTAAAAAATATCAATGAAACGTATATCGTGTGATAGGCTGTTTTCTAACACCTCTGAAAGAACATTCTCATGGACATTATATAATCTAGGTAAATATATATGTATATATATACATTCTTTATAAATATTTTTAATAAATGAATTCTTTGAAGAGAAACTAGATATCAAAGAACGTTAAGTAAACCCAAAAAGCAATATAAAAAGTGCTATAAACATACCTTCCATTGCTCAGTGTAGAACTCAATTCGTTGTAGATAAAAACACACTCGGTGATGGCTGTTGTAAATACACACACATCTACTCACTGTGTTGAAATATGAAATTTCATGTGCGTAGCATTATTTTATAAAAAATGACGCGAATGCGTAGTGTAAATTTCCATGAAATTGTCTACGATTGATGTTATTGGTCAATACTTTGTAAGGAAAAAGTCTGGTTTAAACCAATCACAGTAAGGTCATTGTCAAGAGACGTTCTCACTAACTCCGCCCAGTTGGTCATCACTGCTCACATACGACGTTAAACGGTTGTGTGTCGCTTTTGCACAGAATTTGAAGGTCTCTTCTCCGAACATTGTTTTGTTTCCTCTCTCACTCCCTCCCTCTCTCTTTCTTTCCCTCTCCTTGGTGCTTGCTTGTACATGAGTGTGTGTGTGTGTGTGTGTGTGTGTGTGTGTATGAAGCAACCGCTTCCAGAGTATACTTTTGAGTCTGATATATTAAGTAATTCTCTACCTAATTATCTCGTGAAAATCAGTTCGCAGATAGATCAGAAAAAAGCTAGCGCAAATGCTTTAGAATATTAGCAGGTATTAAGAATAATGTATACGTAAATGAAGTGTTCCACCTAAATTCAAACTCTGTATCTTTAAGTCCATGAAGAAAATAAAAATCGTTTTTTGTCATAAGCAGTTCTAAGAAGGCCAACGTTGTAATCTTAATAAACGAGAGAAGAAAACATTCGTAACGTGATTAAAAACAAAGTAAAAATAAGCAAGTGTGTGCGAGTGTCTATCTTCGTTATCCAAAATTTCACAAATAAAGGAATATGTTTACTCTCACGCTCTAGGTAGTCGTAAGCTTTATCCGTGAATATACGCAAAGTTATCACTAGATATTAAAATTCTCGGTTTTCCGGCTTATTAATGAAATTGGTTTAAAATAAAAAGATCTCATACAAACAATCTTATGGACTTCTTGTGAAAATGAACAAGTAAAGAAATATATTAGACATATACTTGAAATGGATATAATCATAACAAAATTATCTCGTGAAAATCAGTTCGCAGATAGATCAGAAAAAAAGCTAGCGCAAATGCTTTAGAATATTAGCAGGTATTAAGAATAATGTATACGTAAATGAAGTGTTCCACCTAAATTCAAACTCTGTATCTTTAAGTCCATGAAGAAAATAAAAAACATTTTTGTCATAAGCAGTTCTAAGGAGGCCAACGTTGTAATCTTAGTAAACGAGAAAAGAAAACATTCGTAACGTGATTAAAAACAAAGTGAAAATAAGTTTAAAGTATGTGTGCGAGTGTCTATCTTCGTTATCCAAAATTTCACAAATAAAGGAATATGTTTACTCTCACACTAATGGTAGTCGTAAGCTTTATCCGTGAATATACGCAAAGTTATCACTAGATATTAAAATTCTCGGTTTTCCAGCTTATTAATGAAATTGGTTTAAAATAAAAAGATCTCATACAAACAATCTTATGGACTTCTTGTGAAAATGAACAAGTAAAGAAATATATTAGACATATACTTGAAATGGATATAATCATAACAAAAGGTTAACAACCGGTAGGGCAGAGAACCACACCTCCAACTGTGAGGGTTGGGTAAACTTATGTGACGCTAATGTGTGTTACAACCCACAGTTTGGCGATTTCTTTTCGGAAGAGAGGGACCCTCATTCTCTCAATAGGGTTCACCTCGGCCATTGTCATTTGAATGGAGGTATTTTTCACGAGAAAAGCAAAGTTATTGGAGAGCATTATTAACAATGTCCACAAGGGTTCACTGGCATTTGTTACTTTTTTTCAGAAGACTGGCGCACAGGATTTAATAATAAATAACTTTAAATAACCTTCATGTAACCTATGTCCATGTCAGGAACTGAGATCGCTATGCTTACCTGGAAACAATTTATGTCAAGTGCCGATGGAAAACACAACATTATTAACAATGTCCACAAGGGTTCACTGGCATTTGTTACTTTTTTTCAGAAGACCTGCGCACAGGGTTTAATAATAAATAACTTTAAATAACCTGCATGTAACCTATGTCCATGTCAGGAACTGAGATCGCTATGCTTACCTGGAAAACAATTTATATGAAATACCGATGGAAAACACAAAGCAGAGGGTTGAAATATTTAACATTTTGAATGTAACCTGCATAAACCCTCATTCTTTCGATGGTGCCAAGAAGTCGGCTGCAATTCGCTCTTGACGTAAAACATGAATTCCTATTTCCAAAAGGCTTTCCTTTGTCGGTAGTGTTGGCATTCACCTGTATGAAAGATAATTGATAACTCCATAAAACTCTGGGGGAACGCTTTCTGGTTTTACTTCTGACAAACATAAGGGTTTGAAATAATCATTTTCATCTCAAGCATGTACCAACCGGCACAAACCCTAAAGTAGGGGAGAAAGACATTCTTTAGTTCATTGACGCCAGCACTCGGTGACATCTGGTCGGCATCATATCTACATCAAAGGACTTAACAATCATCGAATTATTTATGACCCATTAATTATAAGAAAAATGTTACAAAGAAACACACCTGCACTTTTACACATGACAGCTTAGGGGGGTGGTAACATTCCAGACATGTTACAACATGTCTCCCACCCCACCCCCTTATCAATGTATATGCAAATTAGATATTCTATTGTGCTAGGACGCCCATTTATGAACTACTGCGGTACATGTGAGACATTTTGGTAATAAAATGGCAAAACTACTAGGGTTGCGGTATGAAATGATAATGACCTAGAAGTATGCTACATAAAAATACTATAAACTGAAATATAAAATCAAATGCAAAGTATAAACTTCAAGAAAGGATAAAGAGAATGCAATCAATATTAAAGGACAAAATAACGAAGTACTATTTCCCTACAGTATATTACGCAATAGAAACAAAATCAATAATAAGAATGGAACTTTAAATGCATATTTCCTATGTTTCGATAGATTTAAAATAACTTACAACTCTTTATGGAAACGCAAGCACATTAAACGAATATAAAAATTAAAGGGTAAAATATGCTATTAATATCTGCATGATGTAGAGCTACAACAAATGTGAGCATAGGATATAACTCGTATATGTGACAACAGTTCGATAATCCCCTAGTGAGAATTGTTACCTGTTAACATGGGCTGTCAAATATGAGGACTGGTAATTCCTCGACTAGATGAGACTGGGGAGTTACTGGATTAGTGCTAGTATTTTCGGTTTGAAATGCTCAAACAGCTGCTGTCCGGAAAATTAATTTCTGTTTTCTCCCGTCTGAATCGAACAGAATTCTATCAAATGTAATGAACGAAAGCAAGCCATTCTTTTGTAACCATTCTTGGCTGTTACATGCTTCGTTTATTCTAAGGCAAACACTAATCTATATTTCCTTGTATGCATATGCTTTTAAATTTTACAGTAAGGTCTCTTCCAACTTCAAATAAAAGTTTCAATGACATTTAATATTCTTTTTAGCGTTATGTTTACTTTCTCTACTGTTTACTTATACTAAATAGAGGCAGTGCTACATTCAACCTAAAAGTTCTGTAGCAAGTTGTTGCAGTACAAATGTGTCTTGAGACTTCCTGAATAATAAAAAATGTATTTTAAGAAAATTGTTTGAGTGACCGAGCGTGTTTGACTGGGAGCAACTCAACTTAAAACGAAAGGTCGGTTCAATCCCAAAATTGCTATTTAATTTCAAAATAATCCAAGAATATTGGTCGAACAATTTAAAGAAACATTTTTTGAGCCCAAACTACACTTCAAATGGAAAATCTTCTGCATTTTTAATTTTTCGAAAACAACAGGAATATTTTTAGTTGAAATATCATATATTGAACATATTTCAATGATAGATGCACTTTAGGCGAACAATTGTAAAGACCTGCTCATTCTAAATTACTTTTGTATAAGTGGTAAACCTCAAAACGCACACACGTTTTGCCACATGAATTAGGTATAAACTGCTAAATCGCAAAGTCGAATAATTTTGCATGTTGTTAATCACTTCTTATATATTTTTATTGCACCAGAGGTTGGAAGACGACGCTTGCTGACACTCGTACGTCGTCGCTTGTGGAGCGATGTCAAGTTACACCTGTGAGGTGCTTTGCCTGTAGCGTCCACAACGAAGGCACCGCTGGCGCCTTTACAACAGAAGCCACCATAATCAACCCCAGCGCCACCAGCATCTCAGTTCAGCACATCGGGATTGACGTAATCAAGCTTTCGCAAACGGCGTCCAGGATCTTCATTCTGAGTTTCTGCAGCTATGGAAGATCGCATCCACGGTTCAGAGAGAGTCGTAGACAACACTTCAACATCACCACACTACAAAGGACGTCACTCTTCAGCAGCTAGAAACCACAGTCTGCCTTCTGAGGGCCTTGGAGGACTATTACGTCCAACTCCTAGTCCTAGTCTAGTGCGCTAAACTGGACACCCAAGCTACATATCGGTAACCAACCAAGATCACAAAAACATTATATGAACGAATGCTCCAAATTCAGGATGGACATCTAATGAAGTCATCGGACCGACAAAATAAACTTCCTTCAAATTTGAACCTCCAGACTCAGTGTAGACTTTTGTTCATGCTTATGTGTAGCCAAGGACCTATCCGTTACCTGCTTTCGTCAGGTACATATATTCATTGAATAGCTGAGGTCTCAGAAACTGTATATTAGAGACAACATATGTCGAGTAATGGTCAGTTGATTTAATAAAACACACTAAAATAATTCTTCATTATTTTAAACAAATTTCACTTGAGTCCAGAAGCTGCCTTAATCCACTTGTCCACCAGTGCGGCTGAAGAATCAATCTAAGAACTAACTCACACTCCAAAGTGAAGTGTACATAAGCTGGCCCTTATTTAGGTTACATATCTAATTGCGACTGTACACAACTGTGACTGTGTATCTTTTCAATGGTTCGTTAGTGTATACTTGACATTCTGTAAGGAAATATAGCCATGTCGGGCGAAGTTGCCTATACCAGCACCTAATTGAAATCCGGGATGCTGGTTGGAAGCTTACTGCCTTTCTTCTTTTGTTTTCGTTGTTATTGCTGTTCTTTGTAGCCTATATTTGCTTCCTTCTCTTACGCCGGGTCGAGCAATAAGGTTTGAATAAATAGACAACTTACCTACTGTTCGTCTGTAATTACTCAGTTAAATAAACAACGATAGTAAAACTATTGGCCCCTTGCGCATACTTGTTTATTATATATCTAGTACGCATCAATTTCTATTTCCCCAAATTATCGGTTCCCTAAAGGTACCTCCGATTTTGTCACGATCTGCATCTAAATTTAACACACCTTCCTTATCCCAGGTCGTAACGAACTGGACTTGAAATCATCATAAATAGAAGATGGTTTCTCAGAATCTCCCAAATTTCACGCGTTCCCAGGCAGAAGCAAATATTTTGCAGTAATATATGTAGGATGGTCGACTGATAAGTCCCGGGCCTCACAATGAGATGGCGCCATCGGTCCAGTTTGACGGATATCATTATGTAGTTTAACTCTAGAATATCTTGTATCCGTAGCTACAGGTAAATAGCTTGTTTAAGTTTTGAATCACAGCATTGTAAACAAGGCAACTGAAGAGGTTTCACGAAAATCGAGAATTTGGAAAAAAGCAGTGATTAAATACTTTCATTTGAAGGCTTTGCGCCTAAAGAAATCAAGGAGGAGATTGACAGTACATTGAAAGACTATTCCCCTTCATATACAATGATTGAAATGTGGGTTGCAAAGTTTAAAGTGGTACGAGCACTAGTAAATAGCCTCGCTCTGGACGCCCTGTGGAGTCAAAACTCCAAAGTTCATTGAAAAAAAGTCATCGTCTAGTATTGGAAGACCGCAGACAAAAGTTCACTGAGAGGGTAGAGGCTGCAAACATATCAAAAAATCATGTTTTGGGCTTTCACAAGGTCTGTGCAATATGTGCGCCGCGTTTGTTGACACCTGATCAAAAGTTGCAAAGAAAAACTTCCTCCGTTAAGAATTTGGAGTTTTATCGTAAAAATCCTAGTAAATTTTTGAGACGGCTTATTACAATGGATGAAACTTGGATACATCACAGTCAAAACAATTGATTGCGCCAGGTGAACCAACTCCAAAAAAGACAAAGTCAATTTTGTCAGCTAACAAGACTATGGCATTTTTGGGGAAGCGGAGGATATTATTTTTATTGATTACTTGCAGAACGATAAAACATTCACTGGTCACTACTGTGCAAGCTTACTGCAACGTTTGAGTGATGAGGTGACAAGAAAATGACGTCATTTGGCAAAGACGAAAATCTTGTTTCTTCACGACAGTGCTTAGGCCTAACGTTCAGCCATTGAAGTGGAACAACTGTGCGAGTTAAAGTTCGAATTGCCTGAATGGACACCCTATTCGACAGATCTAGCACCCATGACTATCATCTGTTCCTGAACCTGAAAAAAAATGGGGGAGGAAGTTTTCATAGCAATGAGGAGGTCATTGATGAGATAAAACGGCTATTTTATGAACCATTATGAATCGCACTACAGAGATGGTTTAATTAAATCAGAACACTGATATGAAAAAACGTATTTCACTTTCTTGAGAATATGCTGACAAATAAAGAAAAAAATGTTAAAATGATTTCTTTTATTGTAAGACCATTCAGTTGTTAATTACGTTCTTCTGCTGGACACCTTCCTAAACAAATGTTATTTTTATTATATTCAATTTTACATTTACACACATTAACCTAATGTTATACTAATTATTTATATATGCCTTCATACAACTCCTGTGTGTTTTCTGATTCTCTCTTGCTTCTTAACTAGGCCTCCATTTACCCATATATTTATTTTCTACCTTCGGTAGAAACTACATGCAGTAGCTCTCTAAAGAAGCTTGAGGTCTAATAAGGTGGAAAACCTATCACCGTTTGTGTCAATGTATTGACAACATCGAATAGTTTGCTTCTGCTTGCTCATAAGTTGTATTGATCAATGATTAGTGTGTCTATCTTCAAAAAATTTAGGATGTAGGCGAAGTATTAAAGAGTGACCTTGTTCAACTTTATCAATACTTTATAATGTTAAATCCTGTAAGTTTAAGTCTATTGATTTAACTCCAATACGCTCTCATTATAAGGAGTTAGCTTTTTCGTAATAATTTTCCTCTATCCTGTTGTTTATGATATTTATATTTGTTGTCTTCAGAAACTCTTAAAATACCAGTTCGCAATTAAATTTATTTTAACGAAGTGCCTAATTAATTTTGGTCCAGCAATTTCTCCCTCCTCCTGTCATTCACTGGGTTTATTTTCAAAACTTTTAACAACACTGATAGTTGAATTAATTTTAATAAAATAACTTGTATATTGAAGTAAAATACATTGTTGGAACACACAAATCAAAATATATTAAGACTTACTTAGAGTTAAAGCTTGTTTCTTACATAAAATCAAGTCGGTGTTGTCTGATTTGAATGTGTTTTAAGTAAATTTATATACCAGTTCATGTACTTTTTATGTCACCGTTTTATACTAAAGGATGATGATGATGGTGGTGGTGATAATGATGATGACGTTAATAATAAATATTGCCAAAAATATCATGGCATTAGAAATAGATTTATTCCTTCCGAAGTTTCTACATTAGTGGGTATTCTCTGAGTGACTTACATTTGCATTTTACATGCTACTTGCTTCAAATCATGCAAAATGGCTAGGAATTGTGAAACTTAATCTAAGGGAGTGCTTTAAATTACTGGATAAGCTACTTGTGAAATGTGAAGTAGATGTTATACCGTTATGGTAGCTGACTAGCTGATACGCTAGTAGGTCGGTTCACAGTGGCAATGCCCACCTCGTAGCGTAGATGTTAGCACGTCTGCCTCACGTTCAATAGGTCCCGAGTTCGAATCTCGGTCAGAGTGAGTAACCTGGATAAGGTTTATCCAGGGTTTTCCCTTATCCTAATAGACGAACGCCGGGTAACTCTAAGCTCCATGGACCCTGGACTCATTTGAGCATCATTTCACGCATTTCATTCATCGTCTGATATGACTTAACGTCGGAGGACGTAAATTGTACAAAATAACCAGCTGTTACTAGACTAAATGTTCGATCATTGACAGATTCTCATGGTTCAGCTACAATCTTGTTATCCTTCTGGCAATCCAGTAGACGTTATTTATACTGTCGTGGCGCTGGGCATAAACGTGTCGGCGCAAATCGATAATAGACGGTGGATGATGTTTCACGAGCTTGCATGAGCAGTTAACGATAACGCGGCGAAGTGATCACAAAAGGCGGCAAACAATATTATCTCAGATAAAGTACTCGCCGCCAAAGGTAGGCTTTCATGTTTGGAAATTTCTAGAGCTATCTCGATTGACGGAGAATATTTGTTTTCTTATTTTTGCGAGAATGGTCTCGAATAATGAATGACCATATAAAAGGGATTGTGACACGCCAGGAAAGACAATTGTGAAATGAGAGGTAGCCAGCTGTGTTGTTGTAACGAAAGCTAAAGATGTAATCTGCTGTCACTGTTTGTTATTGTGATCGACCTTGTAAGACTGTATATGTGATTTAATGTTCTTACGTGAGAATTGGGCAGTGTATTGCTACGAAAATAAAGGAGATTTTTAATATCTGCAACTCGGCCTTTTAGTTCTACGAACCCACAAGGTTACAACTGGTGTCAGAAGTGTGACATGGAGCCTACATTGGAAAAGATTTTGGAGAAGATGACAGAAATGAAGACGGCGAATGACAACCTCGCTGCAAAAACAGAGCCGGCAGGCAATAGCCTGGCCGCGAAGCTGGAGACCATAAATAACAACTTGGCTGCCGAACTGGAACAAATGAAGGCCGAATTAATAGCGAAGACGGAGGCGGCAAATAACAACCTGGCCGCAGAGCTGAAACAAATGAAGACGGCTAACGACCACGTTACCGAAAAGATGGAAGAAATGAGGACCGAATTAACAGCCAAGACGGAGGCCGCAAATAGCGACCTGGCCGCAAAGTTGGAGACGACAAATCACAATCTGACTACAAAGATGACCGAACTGACCACGGAAATTAAGGCTGCGAATAAGAAACTCACCGAAAAATTTGAAGAGCAATTGACCGGCGTGAGGGATGACGTTACTGAGCTGGGCAAGCGGATGGGTCAAGTGGGCGAGAGCATTAACGACCTAGAGGGAAAGGCCGACAATAACATCAAATCCCTTGAAAGCCTGGCAGACCGCGTAAACAACCAGGAGGGAAAGGCCGACAGCAACACGAAATCCCTGAACGCCATGGTAGAGGACATCGTCGGCAGGAGGTTGTAGGACTGCAAAGCCGACGCGCCGGCACCTGATACAACATCGGCGCGCGTCAAAACTCCTAAATACGACGGCGCGACAACTTTCGAAGTATTCCGCTGCCAGTTCCACGCACTGGCCAAGCAAAACAAATGGTCACCCGAGGAAGAGGCCACACTGTTAATAGCCAGCCTCCAGGGATGGGCCGCGTAAGTCCTGAACGCGGTACAAACAGCGGCGGCACCCAAGGACATCTGGAGCCGCGACGTGGCTCAGTTGTTAGACCGCTTGGCTCTCACCAAGGTGGCCCGGGTTCGATCCCAGGCGACCGCAAAGTGAGATTTGTGGTGGGCAACACGGCGCTGGGGCGGGTTTTCTCCGGGACCTCCGGTTTCCCCCGCCATCTCATTCCACCGGTACTCCATCTTCATCTCATGTATCATCAGTGTCACCGCCTGCGGTGCCGTATGTAGTAAAAGCGGGCGTTAAACACTATACACCAGGACATCTGGGGGGCCCTGGAAAATCGTTTTGGAAAACACCGCTTAGCCGCAGCGTACCGCAGCCAGCTAAAGGCAAAGCCACAGCAGTCAGGGGAGATGCTGCAGGTGTTCGCCCTGGCAGTTGAGCAACTGGCTAGCAAGGCCTTAGTCGACCTCCCACCAGAGTCCTTATCCCGGGAAGCTGCCTACACGTTCGTTGACTGGGTACGAGACACGGAGATTCGTCAGCGCCTAATGCTCGGCGATTATTAAACCATCCACGAGGCGCTAACGGCAGCATTAAGAATGGAGGCGGCCAAGGGAACACCTATCCCGACGTCGAGAGAGAGGAGTGTCACTACACCGGAGACAGAAGCCTAGCCGAGGAACGGCGGCGAGCACCTAGTGGCCTGTGTTGGGGGTGTGGACAGCCCAGAAACCTGGAGGGAGACTGCCCACACCCGGAAGAGCAGCCGGAAAAAGAGTAAGGACCGTCATGGAGAGGGGCACGTCAGCGCTATCACCACCATCCCCTCGAGTGACACCTCGCACCGTCAGCTGGCGTATGGATGAGAGCATCATTGCAGGCTGTTGGGTGAGAGGGAAGCCGTGCCGCGTGCCGGTGGACACCGGGGCAGCCGTGACCATCATCAGACATGAAGTGGCGAAGGATTTGCTGACAAGGAAGCCGAGCCGACCATACAAGCTTGTGAGGATATCGGGTGACACCTTGCCTGTGGAGAAGGAGGCCCTGGTAAAGTTGACCTTGGAAGGAGTGCCGTACGTCTGTGGGTGTTTGTCAGGAAAGTGGCTGCGGAGCTGATAATGGGATTGGATGCCCTCAGGAGCCAAGAGGCGACGGTTGACGTCGGCAGAAAGGTCTTGCGTCTCAATGGAGAAGAGGTGATACTTCGGCAACCAGATGAGCGCCTTGGAATCTGCAGGGTCATTTTGAAGGAAGTCGTGGTGGTCCCCGCGAGAAGTGAGGTGGTTGTGACGGCACGACTGGAAGATCAGCGGACGAAGAACATGATGCTGGACCAGATTACGCCTGTGTACGGACTCTGTGTATCCATAACGTTATTGCCGTGCCGAGAGGACGTGCCAGTGAGGCTCTTCAAACTGGCAGACACCGCTCACGATGTCCAGACCGGAACGGAGCTGAGGACGTGCGCGCCCGTGGTCAGCGTGACCGCTATCGTCAAAACACAGGAGCCGGTGCTGACGCAACAACTGGGGCCCCAACTGGAAGGCTTATTAGAGAGAGCGGCCGACCACCTGACCGCAGAACAGCTGGAGAAAGTTCGACGATTACTGAGGCAATACCAGCGCGTCTTCAGCCAAGGCGACAGTGACCTCGGCCTCACGGATAAAGTGATTCACCGCATCGACATCGGAGACAACCGGCCTATTCGGCAACCACCTAGACGGATTCTGTTGTCGAAACAAGCGGCAGTACGGGATATGGTAGACGATATGAAATCAGGGGAGTGATTGAAGAGTCTGACAGCCCTTGGCGTTCTCCTGTAGTTTTGGTGACAAAGAAGAACGGCGAGCTACGCTTCTGCGTGGGCTACGGGAGGCTGAACGCTGTCACCCGGAAGGGCAGTTTCCCCTTACGCTGGATTGACAACACCCTGTACACGCTAGCCGGTGTACGATGGTTCTCGACCCTGGACCTTAATTCGGGTTACTAGCAGGTGGCTCTATCACCGAGAAACAAGGAGAAGACTGTATTCTCGACAGGACAATGCTTTGTCAGTTCGCAGTTATACCCTTTGCCCTCTGCAATGTACCAGCCACATTTAAATGCCTCATGGAATCAGTAATAAGGAGGTTGACTTACCTCACCTGCCTGCTATACCTGGACGACATCATCATCGTCGGCAAGACTCGAAGACCATCTGGAGAACATGAGCAAAGTGTTACAGAGACTGCAGGCAAACAACTTGAAGCTGTAAGCAAAGAGATTACAGCTCTTCTGCAAAGAAGTTAACTACTTAAGCCACATAATCTCACCAAACGGAGTGATCACAGACCCGGAGTGACCACAGACCCTGAGAAAACCCAGGCTGTGAGAGATTGGCCTCGGCCAAAGGACAGGCGGGAGCTGCGCAGTTTCCTGGAGCTGTGCAGTTATTACCGCCGTTTCATAAAGGGGTTCTCCCACATCCCAAAACCCTTACCCGCCTGACAGAGGAATAACAACCCTAGGTGCGGATGGAGGACGCTGAACATGCTTTCCAGCACCTGAAGAAGACACTGTGCAGTGCTCCTATTCTGGGATTTCTACAACCAGAGTGCGCTTTCATTGTGGACACCGACGCCAGCGATCATTGCATTGGAGGCGTCCTATTGCAAATTCAGGACGGCCACGAGCGGGTGATAGCCCACTACAGCAAGACGCTATCCAAGGCAGAGAGGGACTACTGCGTCACCGGGCGAGAATTACTGGCGCTGGTAAGGACCTTGGAGCACTACCACAAGTACCTGTACGTTCAGGCATCCCACCTCAGGACAGACCATCCCGCCCTAACCGGACTATTGAGCTTTAAGAACCTGGAAGGCCAGACAGCACGTTGGGTCCAGAGGCTGCAGGAGTATGACTTCGCCTCTGAACATCATAGAGGGATAAGCCACGGTAACGCAGACGCCATTTCTCGAAGACCCTGCCCAGAGGAGTTTGGCCAATTCAAAAGAGTGGAAGAAAGGGTGCGTGCGGTAGCAGTCCGAGAAGTCACGGCAGTGTCTGCGGAGGGCTGGGATAGGGCAGGCCTCAGGAGGGAGCAGCCGGCGGACGTAGACTTGGAGCCACTATTGAGAGAATTGGAGGCAGGGACAAGACCAACCTGTGAGGACATCGCACCCAGGAGCACCACCTACAAATCGTACTGGGCCCAATGGGATTCATTGAAGACAAGAGAAGGCGTGCTGTTCCGGATATGGGAATCGCCTGATGGGAAGATGCAGTGGGAACAGTTGGTACTCACCCGAAGCAAGCTCCCGGAAGTATTGGAGGAAGTGCACGCTGGTGCTTCGGGAGGACACCTGGGAGCAAACCGAACGATCGACAAACTCCGAGAGCGCTTCTACTGGCTGAGGCTCCGAGCAAATGCTGAAAGATGGTGCCGTCAATATCACGCGTGCACAGCGAATCGCGGCCGCCAGACTAGGAGCCGGGGTCGCATGCAGCAGTACAACGTCAGAGCGCCATTAGAGAGGATCGCTGTCGACATAGCTGGACCATCTCCCGTGTCCGACCGAGGCAACAAGTACCTGATGGTGGTCGTGGACTACTTCACCAAATGGTCGGAGATGTTTGCCATTCTAAACCAGGAGGCGAAGACAATCACGGACGGCCTTCTGGAGCAAGTGTTCTGCCGATTTGGGGTACCACTAGAGCTCCAGAGCGACCTGGGAACCAATTTTGAATCCAACCTAATGAAGGAGGCACTAGAAAGGCTTGGGGTGAACAAGACGGGCACCTCACCTTTACATTTACAGTCGGACGGCATGGTCGAAAGATAAAGCAAGACCTTAGAAGAACACCTGAGGAAGGTCGTGGCCAGTCATCAGCGAGACTGGGACATAAATGTTCCACTGTTTTTACTGGCCAACCACTCGTCAACCACTGGGATGACACCAGCCAGTTTAATGTTCGGCCGAGAGTTAAGCCTCCCCTGTGATCTTGCTTTTGGAAGGCCCCCGGACGCCAAAACAACCAGCCACCGAGTATGTGTAGAACCTGGTGGACCATCTCCTCGACATACATGAGATGGCTCGTCAGAAAATCCAGAAGGCAAGCGACCGCATGAGGACCCGACACGACAGGCAAGCCAACAGCCAAGGGTTCCAGCAGGATTACCTAGTTTGGTTGTACCATCCTACCCGTACCAAGGACGATGCCCGAAACTCCAGCAACCATGGCAAGGACCGTACCGGGTGTGGAAGGGGATTAACGACGTGGTCTACCGCATCCAGAAGATGCCCCGTGGGAAGATGCTGGTGGTACACCTGGATCGTCTGGCCCACTACGATGGTGCTGTTTGGGACAACAAGCCTTGAGGAGGGAGCAGTGTCGCGGCACTGGGCATAAACGTGTCGACACAAATTGATAATAGACGGCGGATAACGTTTCACAAGCTTGCATGAGCAGTTAACGATAACGCGGCGAAGTGATCACAAAAGGCGGCAAACAATGTTATCTCAGATAAAGGACTCGCCGCCACAGTTAGGGTTCTATGTTTGGAAATTTCTAGGGATATCTCGATTGACGGGGAATGGTTGCTTTCTTATTTGTGCGAGAATGTTCTCGAATTATAAATGACCATATAAAAGGGATTTTGACACGCCAGGAAAGACAATTGTGAGATGAGAGATGGCCAGCTGCGTTGTTGTAACGAGAGCTAAAAATGTAATCTGCTGTCACTGTTTGTTATTGTGATCAACCTTGTAAGACTTGGACAGTGTATTCCTACGAAAATTAAGGAGATTTTTAATTTCTGCAACTCGGTCTTTTAATTCTACGATCCCACAAAGTTACAATATTATTGATCTACGACCAAAGGAATCGAGTTGAAGGCACATCGGAAAGTGCTCTTCGCTCATTATTGATTCCAGGTGTTGGAAAATGCTGGAAGAATATAACTGCTTACCTGGAGATACCACCTTTACAGTTGTGTGCCTAACAGAATTCACCTGATGTTCTCCACTCACTGTAGCTTATCTACTCCTGTTGAAACTTCTTACCCACATATATGCTTGTATGTTATGTTGACATAAACATTATGTTATTGATAAATATATTATAAATGCAAAGAGAATATGGTAATACAGTAGAATTCAAGCGATAGTCAAATTTTGTAAGAGCTATTTGCTCTGTGAATTTTTTTGCAGTTCATTTTACTGCACGTGACCGAGAGATAAAAAGATGAATAGTGATTTACCACTTGAGAAAAGCACAAGTATTTCAAACTTCAGACACATAACATTAAATATTTTCGAAATGGTTCACTCCACAAAAATTGCGTGCATTCACGAAATCTACATTTTTGTGTACTAACATTTCTCCATCTGTTACTGTTTCCGATGTACGTAAAAGTCGTCCAGAATGAGGAGGACTTCTGGGAAGTTATACAGAAAATTTAAGATATTCAATTAATATTTCATTAAAATACTGCAAACTTGTGGGTTTTAATCAGAATGTTTAGAAGCGCATTTTGAGAACATCAAAATTATGGAAAATTGATTCACGTGAAAGGTGGTCTTTGTGGTGTTGCGGAACTCTCTTATAAACCTTTGAGTGACATAATTGCAATATGCTGATTTAAATACCAGCATTTGTATTTAACTGACTTTTCGTTGTTGAGTTGAACTATTTGAACACACACTCATACACAAACGCGGTCGCACGCTTGTTACATTCTGTAAAAATGCTTTTTGTAGATTCACGGGTTCCCAAACTTTTATTTCCTCTGAACTTTCAAAATCAAAATTTTGGGTGAAGTGAAGTAATTTCCCAACTTGATATATGTATTATTGTATCTAAAGATTAAAGTCGCATGAATTAAATGGCCAGGGTGACAGAAAAGTTACACGGCATAAGTAGGGCCTCCGGGAAATGATGGTTGGTAGATCATGTTCATGTAATATAAAAAGGAAATTACAACTTGTATACATTTCGGAAATTAAGAGCACAGTGAACAAATATAATACATAACTGAAAATATATGGTATATCACAACAAGTTTTATCCCAGTGTGTTTTTAGTTTATTTATGTATTCTAATCAGAATATGAATGCTGAAAATATATTTCGCTATTTTAATGTGACCAAATTTTATATTTAGCACTTAAAAGCTGAAAAAACTGCAAAGAATATTTTAAGAACAGCAGATACCTATAGTAAAAAAATCAAATTTCAATTTTCGATGATTAAAACTAAAACAAAACAGTTCTAAGGCCAATACAATTTTTGAATTAAAGGTAATATATTACTATAATTTAAAGCAATTATAGGTGATAAATATGCATTTTAATGGTATTAACGCTCATCGTTTCATACCAAAGGCGATGGTCATCGTTGCTACATGAAACAGAATAATGAACGTATATGTTTAAATTATGCCATTGAGACTAGTACTTCCGCGTCATTTGTCACCTCCAATCTCAAAGATATACATAACTTTACCCAAAACTTAATAAATTATTCATATTGTGGAATTTAAAATTGTGCTCTTGTGATATTAGGATGCATTTTTAAATATATTTTTGTAGTTGTCCAATATTCAGTTCTGTGTACATATGATACTGTTGGTAGAGCGATTTTAACAGGCTGGAAAAGGAAATTTCAAGTGGTGGATAGAGTCAACATGAAAAATTCAATGCGATGGCTGGGATTGGAACCACAGCTCTCCTGGTTTCTGTAGAGTCACTCTAACCCATTCAGCTATCATGGCCAACGTGTCGTCCTGACATTACACTCCTCATTTAACTCGTATAATCATTTCTCCTTAGCGAGTCAAATGGAGAATTTAATGTCAGGATGGCACGTTGGTCATGGTAGCTCAATGGGTTAGAGCGACTGGATGGAAACCAGGAGATCTAACCAGGAGGATTTGGCATTGAATTTTTCATGTTTACTCTATCCATCAAAAACCTTAGACTATAAATGGTTATTGTGGAGAAATGGTTAATTTCCATCTATTAACTAAAATAATAAGAGTTAAATGATGAAGCCTGAGACTCAAGTACTTACGATAGTAAGTCACCACAAACGGTGTATCTCGGATGCGAGAGCCCCTAGTGGTTTACTGGGGAAATATACGAGTCAAATGGAGAATTTAATGTCAGGACGGCACGTTGTCCATGGTAGCTGAATGGGTTAGAGCCACTGGACGGAAACCAGGAGATCCGTGGTTCAAGTACCGGCTATGACATTTAATTTTTCATGTTGACTCTATCCATAAAAAACCTTAGCTTACAAACCACTAGTGTGGAGAAATGATTAATCTCCATCAATTAACTAAAATAGTTAACACTGTGCTTGTGACCAAACGAATTTGCACCACATGTTAAGTCGTAAAGGGAGGGAAATGTTTTCTTTTTTCGTCACTCAAGGATGTATCTAACTGGCGAATCAAAAGGTCACAAAACTTATGCATTTCATTAAAGCACTCGTAATTATGACATTGCGTTGGTATCATCTAATGGCAAGAACCCCGCCTCGGAATCGTGGTGGTAGCGAGTCTGCGACACGTTCAAGAGGTCCCGAGTTTGAATCTTGGTCAGTGTGAGTTACCTAGATAAGGTATGCCCGCGGTTTCCCCTTATCCGAAAAGACGAATTTCGGGCAACTCTAAGCTCCATGGACCCCGGGCTCATTTGAGCTTCATTTCACCCATTCCATTCATCGTCCGATATAACTTAACGTTGGAGAACGTAAATTAAAAAAAAAATAATGCCAAGAATAAACTCTCCGAACTCGACTTCATGAAGCAAAGGCACCAAGCCCGTTAAAATCACACAATGGAAAAAATATTCAGTTCATGCCTAAGGGTAAGTGCAACATGTACATAAGCAAACTTTTCTAAGAAAATAGCCTGCTAACCATTTGACGGACCGAGCAGAATGGCTCAGGCGGTTTTGTTTGTAGCCCGCATTCGGGAGGACCCGGTTCGATACCCGTGGCCGACCGACCTGTCCCACGGGGGTTTTCGGGGATTTACTCTGGTAGCCAGGCTAATGATGGTTAGCTTAATTATACCCCCCGAATTTCCTATCCCTCCATTTCATCTCCATTGTCATTTCTGATCATCTCTCATGTGGTAGCTTCTTTCAGTGTAGAAGTGCCAGCAGGTGTGTCGGGGTGAATGGCGGGATGATATGCTCCGAGTAAACCACTTCCTCCTGCGATAGGTCGGTTGCCGATCTCCGAAACGATTGCAAGGACCGCTTCCGAATCGCAGTAGTTGGGAATGTCCGTTGTCCTTGCCTTCCGGGAGAGGCCGCTCTCTGTCTCCTCTCGCCTCATACTTCCCCCCGGGGATGCCCCACTTGAGGGCATAGGAACAAATGGTCGCAGTGTCGAATTCTCTCCATAGTAATTCTAATCCTAACCATGCGAAGGATGCAAAACCCGCACTGCCATAGGTCAGGATTTGCTGTGCATAAATTCACCGTGAACAAAATTGATTAATTGATTATAAAATGGTACTCTGCTATAACAGGTAACCGGAGTGACGTTCATTAGCGACAGTGGAAGATAATTTCAACAACTGTGCCGTGTGAAAAGTCTCAAAGTGAGCGGAAGGAGAAGCTTCTCGAAATAGAGCACAAGTAGCCCTGCAGATGTATTCCGTTGTCAAGCGTTGCCGAGAGCTTCGAGCAGAGCATTAATAAGATTCACGTCACAAAATCTGAGAGTTGCATATCAGCACATCAATGCAGACGTGATCTTCATGAATATTTTTTGCTTCCTGAGTTGCCAGGAATGGCCTAAATGCTCGAGAGTGATCAGTCAGTTAAATAAGTTCATTAATATTAATTCCTTTATTTAGTGAGCGCCTTTTAAGCCCGTTTGTCCAGCATCAATGACCGCTGGTAGTGTTAGTGAAATAGATCCAGCTAACACGTCTTTCCTCTCCTCTGAACTTAACTAAATCATTAGCAAGGTAAGCAAACGCCTATCCCCATCCAACTACCACTTATGAATAGGATTCGAAACTCAACGAAGACAGCCGTAGAACTAGAAACCAATGGTGGGAACCTCAAACTGTACACCAGCAGCCGCCCCTGTCTGAAGGAAGAAGCATTGATTGCTTCACCATTTAAATTCTTTAACAAAACTTAGTCACAGTGGACAATATTGGTGCTGTTTGAACGCCAACTTTTGCTTTGGTTCTGTACCTTAAATACCTCAGCCATCCTCGGTAAAATATTTAGGAGTATGTTCGCCATAACTGCGAAACACATTTTAACACTAAATCATCCATGTTTCAGCATATATTTGCCACAAGAAACAGGAGTATAAAGTCTAAAGGCGGAAAAGAAACCAAAATGTAGTTTTATAAGCTTTTATTTGGTTTTTCTTAGTGGATCCGAAATAAGAAAACTGACTATAGCTAACCTAAAGAAAAGACTAACAGAATGAGATTCCTGAGGACTGTGATAAAATGATTTCCGTTATATACCTATAACATTACATATAGTAAGTATGGTGGACACGTGAAAGATATTTGAAAAAGAATAGTACATAAAGAGCGTCAGTGATGATCATGAAGTTCTAAGGTATATAGCAGCAGGGTGATTAACCTCTAGCTACTACAGTCTGGTGTATATATAGTGGGTGTTCACTGCCATAAATGTGTCACCAATGGCTGTGATCGAAGCAAGTTGATGAATTATGATGTCAGGTGGAATACTCTTAAAGAACTTTCTTATCAGGAAATATCGAAGGTGCATGATCAGGTACACGAACATATCGGAATAGACTCCCCCTCATCTTCTAGGAACTCTTCTTAGTGGCTGATTTTGGCGTTCTATTTTGTTAAGGTCTCATTTACTAGACTGACATTTATAAATTAAATCCTACCACTTTATAATGCGAAATAATTAGGTTGACCATCAAAACTCTCAATAATCAATACTGGCAATTCATTTTAAATGGGAGAAGCTACTCATTGGCAAATATGGAAACGAAATTCCTGAAAATTTGCCAAGCAAGCCACAGAGCGAAATGAGCATTGATGTACAACAAGACAATGAACACTGAGATAATAGAAACTAAGTGAAAGAATATCATGAAAACAGATAGGGGAAATTTAGCTAATGCACTGACAACAATCATTCCCCTTAATGCGAGAGAGACTGATGATTTTACTTGCTACTTACACGAAACTTTACAGCAATGATATCTGGGCAAGGTAAATTAATATCACACATCTAAACGCTCAGTATTCTTCAAAATGCAAAATACTCATGAGGGGTGCCTAATCAAATGTTGAATAATTTCCTCTCTGTGTGCAGAATTTTGAAGTGGAGCGCGATTACTTCAGTATAACGAGATTTTTAGTAGGAGATCACCAGCTAATGATGTTTTACACAAATAATTAAAAGGTATTTCATTTGCGAGCTTCGATAATATCTCAAAAGTTGAGCAGCTTTCATCTAAAGGAGTTAAAGAACTGTAAACAGAATTTTGAAAGTATAATCAACTGCCTACATAAATATTCATGTTTTAAATTTATTTAAGGTCGCTTTAACCTCCTGGGTCATATCGCGAGCATCTAAACAAAATAGTACAATTAATAGCATATATAAAAATTTACATTAAATATACAAGTTTACAGTGAAACATATAATATATGCACTTTGATAACATTAATTAGGAAAACAATTTACATTAAGTACAGATAACTGAAAACAAAGATAAGAACATATTCATATAAGTTAACAACAGTATTTTGCACACAAAGAAAGAGTTCCATTACTTTTCCACCATTGTGTAGATTATGAATTAAAATTTATTAAAGTATATTGTACATAGTTTATATTAATTTCCAAATATCTGTATCCTTTAGGTAAGTAAACAGATTGCAGCGTAGTTTGGAGCTGTTTAGCAGTATTCATTGCTTTCTATGAGAAGGTGGTAAATGGTACGGTTTTTATTACATTCTTTACACGTAGGCTGCGGCTGTCTTGAGAGAAGATATGAATGAGTTGAGGCTGGAGTAGAAGGGTGAGAATGACGTGTTCCTTTCAAGTAAGTGGCTTGGTTGGGTGAAGGGCGGTGGATCCTTTTCGTACTTGGTATAATTTTCCTGGTTGTTGGTGATTCCATTAAGATATCCATTTTTGTACTGGTATTGTGGAAACATGATTTATACCATTTGAATATGGAATTTGGACGTTCGTTTGTTGGGCGATGTTACTGAATAGTGTCTATGTGTCCTGAGCTACTTTGTTGTCTGTTGTGTAGTTATTCATGCTATGCAAGGTACTCAATGAGACAGAGCAAATTGTACAGCATTTGTTGTGTGCTGTCAGTATGTAAGTGCTTGATAAATGGCATAAAGTTCAAAACTTTAGGTGGAATAATTGTCAGGTAGCCGCTGCTTTAGAATTTTATCAGGAGTTATTATTGCACATCCAGTACCATGATCCGTTTTTGATCCATCAGTGTAAATAAACTGATAATTGGGGAAACTGTTCAACATTTCATAAAATAGTGTTTGGTTTCTGATGAAACGTTAAGTCGGTATATATCTTGGGAATTTTGAGTTTCAACTATGGTCCTTCATGGGAGGGATCCTTATGCTGTTAGTATTTAAACTGTTAGCAAGTCGTTGATAGAAATGCAACGAGTAATTTTTTGTATGACAGGTCTTGTTGCTCTCTGTAATGGGGAAAACATATGAATGGATACTGGAATGAGGACTTGCTGCTATTTTAATTCCGTATGTTATGCTTCATTGTATGGTCCTGGTGTTTAACGATGGTTGGTTGGCTTCTACCAGTAGGGTAGATACCGGACTTTTACGATATGCTTCTAATATAATCCTCATAGAAGGACTTTGAATTACTTCCGGCAGCTTTGGTAACGCCGGTGCTGCGGAGTTGTACACAATAGCTCCATAGTCAAGTTTGCTTAGGATTAAAGCTTGATACGTCAGTTGTGGGACATGTTGCTCAGCACCCTATTTGCGGTGTGATAATGTTTTCAATATGTTTAGGCGCCTTGAAAAGCCTTACTTTAGGTTCGAAATATCTGTTTTCCATGATAGATTGTGGTCGAAGATAAGCTCCAATAATTTCACTTGTTTGGTTCTTTCAATGGGTTTTGCATACAGGTGGATGGTAGGGTTTGGAAGATGCACTGAACTTTTGGTGAAGCAAATACATTTTAACATTTGCTGAGAAAAACTGAATCCTGTGTGTGATGTCCAAGTTTGTATCCTTGTTACAGTGTCTTGTAGTAAAGCTTGGGTGGTTGAGATGTTGTTACCTTTTCAGATAAAGGTCAGAGAATCAGCAAACATACACTCTTTTACAGGGGGATGAATAGTGTTCATTATGTCGTTTATTGCCAGAAGGAAAAGTGCAACGCTAAGCAAGGAAACTTAGGGGTACTCCATTGTCTAACTTAACTTCCTTGTGCCATTTGTACGTACTCTAATGGTGCTATGCTGGAGGAACTTCTTAATGAAATAAAACATATTTCCCGATATTTTATTTTGTCGTAGTATTTGAAGTGTACGTTTTTTCCATGTCATGTCATATGCCTTTTGTATATCTAGACTAACTAGTATGAAATATTGTTTATGGAGAAAGGCTTCTCTTATTTCAGACTCAATCGTAATTAAACAGTTTGTAGTTGAACAGAATTGTCTGAAACCATATTGTGACTCAGAAAGAAGTTTCCTGTTTTCGATAAATCATCGCAATCTTTTATTTATAATTTTTTCTAGAACTTTGCATGTTGTACACGTAAGAGAAATTGGTCTGTAGTTGTTTGGTAGTGTGAGGTCTTTATTAGGTTTCAGTATGGGTATCACTACTGCCGAACTCCAAAGATTGGGAAATAACCTATAAGGCCAGATATGGTTTAATATTTCAAGAAGATAAGTAAGTCCTTCTATGGGCAGTTACTTCAGCATATCATAATGTATATTATCCGGTCCATGGCTGGAGTTGTTGCATGATGCGAGGGCATTTCCATATTCATAATATTCGATGGTCTCATAAATGTTTTCGGTACTGTCATTTACAGGTTCGTCAGGTAATGAATCATTTTTCATTTTAAATGATTTAAATTTGTCCTCATAATTAGCACCTGATGACGTAGATGCAAATGAATTTGCTAACATGTTAGCTACTGACTGTGAATTGGTGGTAGTTGTTTTTGAGACAGGGCCTTTCAAAACGATTTCTGAGTTATATTTAATCCTACCTCTAATTTTCTGGATATTTTCCCACACTGCTTCCTGAGGGGTTTGATCATTTAAGAGTGCTACAAAATTAAGCTATGAATCCTTTTTGCTTTGTTTAACAGTTTTTCTTGCTTTAGCTCTAGCTTGGAGATATCTAAGCTTATTTAGTTCAGTAGGACGGCGTCTGTATTGGTAATAATATGCTTTATTCTTAAAATTAATAGTTTTTTGGCATTCACTGTTCCACCAAGGAACTGCTTTCTTGTAAGAGGCTGTTGTAGGTATAGAAATATTTGGAGATTTTAGAATAAGTGTATTGAAGTTTTTAATTATTTCATACAAGTGTGAACAAATTCAGTGGCAGGCATGAGCTGGCCTATTTCTTTGGTCATAAAACTCTTAAATGTAAGTTTCTCCTGCTTCTTATGTAAACCGGAAGGACATTTAGCTAAACAGTGCAAGTCGTCAGATGAAATAAATGCTAAGATAACTGAAACTTACTGCTAAGTTGTGGCAGTGGTGTTGAAGGAGGTTCAGACTGGGAGGTGCCATTTCCTTGTATAGAAACAGTTTCTAGTGACACGTTTTCTGTGTTTTCTGTGTCAGTTTCAATTATTTCTGCATTGTCATTAGTTTTTTCACTTACTGGCATGAGTGTGGTGTGTTTACTAACTCTTTCAGATGAGCAGCTAACCATCTTAGCATTTATTTCATCTGACGACTTGCACTGTTAGTTAAATGTCCTTACGTTTTACGTAAAAAGCAGGTAGGAACATCGGAAGAAAGGCATATTCAATAGCATGTATGCTCGTGATTTATCTGTAAGATTTCAGGTAGCTTGGCAAAGCTGAATAACAGGGCAAAAATTAGAGAGTATCACTCTTATTTTTGGTGAGAAGCGTTCTAATTTCCAAGTATAAGTTGTTCAGCTTTATTTTCGAGTGTTTATATACCAGTTCATCTACTAGCTTTTTGCTGGAGAGGTAGATACAGATTATGGAGTTCGATATTTGAGATGCATTTCGAATGTTGCAGGGGTTGATTAGGTTACCTATTGCTGTTACATATTGTTTAAGTGTTATGCAGTCGGGGGTCGATTATTATGGCTTGTTCTTTATTGGGTCCCGTTTGGATTATATCTAAATTACTAGGAGCTGTGTTATACATTATGTGGTTATTCACATTGGTTTTTTCAACATCTTGTTTTGGTAGGCCTAAGGCCGCCATAGAAGAGCAAAACTAGTGATTTTATGTGAATATTTATGCGAAGTTGTTTAATCGACAACTGGCATTTGTTTTCACTAACATCTGCCCTAACGCTGATAAAACGTTAATGAATAACAATTAAAATATAATTGTAACAAGGTTACCTTTATTTAAACAGCAACTGCAGTAGACGTTCTTGTATAATTTGTGGAATAACTACATGTAACACTGATATTCTTGAAATATAACTCTTAGAACATGAGCAATGCAATTTATGATAGGCCAAGGCCGCAACCTTCACTTGTTCATATAAATATTCTTTTGTAAGCATTCCCCTCTCCGCGTTTGTTTACGAGTGCTACCTTCGTGTTACTTTATTTTACCTTATTTAGTGTTCACATACATATATAGTGATTGTGATTGTGCTTCTTGTGTTTAGTGGATTATTTACCACTACGTAACACTTATTCTTCAATGGCTCAACAGTCGGAAGGTACCGGCCAACTTGTTCGATCAGCAATGCTTACTATTTATAAAAATGATTCTACTTCACAAGATAACTGTAAGTTAACGATGCCTACTGGTCACACGGTAATTCCATTCTCTCTCCACAACAATCTACGTTCTCTTCTCCACCAGTATTAATGAACGATTCTGTATCGTCTACCGATGCTAGAGTGAATAAATCTATTCTTCAACCTTGCCAGCTATCTACAACTCGCACAATTAATAATTCTGTTCCACATGATGACAACATGACATACTGTGTCCCAATGGATCAATCTAACGGGACATCCAATGTGCGCCATTCACCCGCTCAGTCAGCCGGTCATACCAAACGGCTCTGTACTGCTCCACCTTCCTCGTCGTATAACATGCCACGTTTATGCATATACAATCCCTACATCTAACCGTTTCCAGCCTTTAGGTGATAACCCTGATCTTGATACTTCATACTCAACTTCCGTTGCAGACAAAGAGAAAATTCCACCGATATGGCTACGTAAAGTTCACAATTATCAGCTAATTTTGCAAGATGTAAAAAAGTGTGTACAATCCGCTTTTGGCACTGAGCTCAGGGGCTCTATTCTTAAAATTTGTGCCACTACTTCTTCCAATTTCCGCTGTCTTACATCGTACTTCACCTCTTTTAATCACCTACAAAAATCCGGCAGATAAACTATTGTCTGTAGTCATCCGCGGTATTCCTTGCTCTCTCACCGATCAAGAAGTGTATGATAAGGTTTGTGCACAGCAATATCCTGTTGATCGGGTCACACATTTGCTTGGCAGAAACAGAGAGTCCATACCTTGTTGTGCTGTCGAAGTAACAAATAACGATGAAGGTGAAACATTATAAATCTTGCTCGACTGTTATATAGTGCCGTGAAGGTCAAACATCGCCGCCGTAATACTGATATACCACAGTGTACACGCTGCCAAATCCTTGGACACACCAAAAAATTACTGCAAGTTGGGACCTCGATGTGTGAGATGTTTGAGCGCACACCATTATTCTGAATGCACAAAACCTCCCACCACACCGGTGCTGTGAACAAGTACATCCAGCTAATTATCGCGGTTGCCCTCACTATGTGGCGCTGAAGGAGCGCCTCTCACGACCTCAGCAAACGACCTTCTTACCAGCACCTACACCTTCGTCGTCACGTACAGTGCTTACACCAGAGCGACGTCCACAGCAGGAACCTCAGCATCAACATGCACCAGTCTCTCAGCAAACGAACGCTGCCGGTGCGCAGCAGCGGACCTATTCTCAAGTTCTTCTCCTCTTCCTCCTCCAATTGCTCCCTCTGCTGCTCAGCCCATGGATTCTGCTTCGGGGCCATCTCTGAACTATCTCTCTTCCTCTCTCTCTGATCTGGTCTTACAGTTATTATCCTATTTTCGTACTCTTCTCACCCCCATTCTACCACAACCAACGCAGCTACTCAGTTCTCTTTTTCAGTCCTCGTTTCCCAATGCCAACGCGTAATATGGTCATTCTGAAAAAGCTAACGCTCCTTAACTAGAATGCCAATGGTCTCCGTGTAAAACGGGCATCTTTCGTCAATATTCTTATCATGAAAAGCATAGATATTGCCTGCGTTACCAAAACACACTTTCTTCCGAATGAGAACTTCTCAGTTCCTGACTATACAACCTATTGCAAAGACTGTGTAGCTGAAACAGCTTCTGGAGCGTTGTCATTATGATAAAACGCACACTTAGTCACAGTGCCATATTTCTACCAGCTGTTACTGCACTTCAAGTAGCAGGTCATAAACTCTCTAGTAAAGATGATACTGATCTTATCGTTATGAGTGCTTATAAACCTCCCAATCATACGCTAAATACGTGATATCTTTCGTTGTTATTCCCTCCGTAATGTTGCGCTCTCCTTTAAGGAGACCTTAACTGCAAACATTTTTCCTGGGGGTGTAGGTTCACGAATCCCAATGGTTGCCTTCTCTTTAATATGTTAAATATTCGTGGGCTTACTGTCTCAGTTCCATCGGACCCTACTAACTATCCTAATAATCCTCTGCAAATTTCTGACATACTTGATATTGGTCTTCACAGGAACCTTTCTCTTCTAACATACGTGTCTGCTTTAGTCGAGCTTGATTCTGACCACTATCCCGTTGTGGCTACTTTTCAACTCTCGCTTGCCTCGTTGTCTCCAGTTCCTAGAGTCATCAATGGTACTGTGAACTGGAAAGCTTTTCAATCTCGGCTAGACGCTACTTTAACTTCTTCTCTGGCAATTACTAAGGACATGATACTGATACTGCAATAGAGTACTTCATCACTAGAGTGTGCCTCTGTGTACGGCTTTCTACGTCATGCTCTACTTGGCGCAACTCACCACGTTCTTTGCCAGCATCCATTCTCCATCCTATTCAGGAAAAACATACTATTCGTCGACCATGGTAACGGGAACGCCAACCCTGGTTACGTAGGATACTTAACAATCTGATACGCCTTGTCAAGGTTCAGCTGGAAAGCCATCGTCTACAAAACTAACATCATCTGGCGAATATTTCTCCACGTGACCCCCAGACGGTGGTCTGGTGGAATGCCACCAGACGAATTCTTCTCGAACCATCAGTGATTCCTACACTCTCCAATAGGACCAACCTTGTTACGGACATCACATCTAAGTGTGACATACTGGCTGCACATTACGAACAAACGTTTGCTCTTCCCATCACATCACTCTGCTCTGCAGTTGTAGAAAATTAACTCTATGCCCAACGCCAACGAGCTACAGTTCCACACCGAATTTCTTTCACTAGTCCTCGGGAACTGTTCCATCTGATCCGCCGTCTTCCTAACAAAATATCACCTGGACACGATCTCCTGCCCCGCATAGTTTTGAAGAACCTTACAAGGAAACCGCTTGCCTACTTATCTTCTGTTCTGAATTTTCTTCTCCAAACCAGTTACTTCCCTTCCACGTAGAAATTTTCTCATATCATTGTGTTCCACAAACCTCATAGGCCTAAGCATCTGCTAGGAAGCTATCGTCTTATCAGTCTTCCACCTACACTGTCGAAACTCTTTGAGAAAGTCATCCATCGCCGTCTCGTGCAGTACCTCACCAATAATCACATTATTCCTTCTTTTTAGTTCGGGTTTCGCGGGAAACACTCTACTGCTCATCAACTATTTAGGTTAACTTAACACATTGTCACTAGTTTCGAGAATCGGCAATATACCCTAGCATTTTGCTTGATGAAGTACAGGCATTTGATAAGGAATGGAATTTTGGCTTGCTACTTAACACTAGAAGGACCGGCGAGTACGATCTACCAAGAATGACCAACCCGGCATTTTGACGGGTGCAGTTTTATTTGCCCTTTTTAAAATGGTAAATAAATTTGAATGCATAACAGTTTGGTTAATATTATTTGTACAGTTTACCAGTATATAATTTTACTTTTGTCTGTGGAATTATATTGGTGAAATGAATATTTTAAGCCTAAAAATTAATCCAAATATTCGTATATGCGGTAGCCAAATGTAACTTCCCTTAGCAAACATATGTGTTTCAACATAAAATTTTGAATACCACAGTATATAGTAGAAAAAACACTTATCAACCTGATTTCGCCCATTCAAAGCCACCTGCAACATCGTAGCGCCTAACGCACGTGTTTTCAGCGTTGCCTAGACAAGGTCAACAAACATCCTTGTTTTTAAGTTGTATATGAACTGATGTCTCTTTACTTTCTTAACCTGTTAATTCCTTACCGGGTACCCGTGCATTAATAGCAGCCGAGACCAACACATTGAAAAAAACATACTTAGTGTGACTTTGTGGGTTCGTAGAATTCAAAGTGCAATTGCACAAACTCAAAATGTTCTTTATTTCCACCAAATTACAGTTGAAACACTTGCCGATTACATAGAATTACGTAGGGCACACAATTACAATTCACCAGTTCGTCTGTCACAGGTCCACTCCACACTCGAAATTACGAACAACTCCTCTGATGCACGTAGACAGTCTTCCCGTCCGTTCGATAGCACGGCACTCCACCGGCTGCTCACCAAGAACAGAACTGACTCGCCAACTGCAGTCCCTTTTTATAGCAAGATCGCTGTTTGTGGAAGTCTCACGGCTCAATGAATCATCCCGACTGTTTCAGACGTCCGGGGGAGAGGAAAGGGATGGCTAGTGATGTTTTTCCAAACATCCCCTCGTTAGCGTAACAAGATAAATGGGTAGGCGTGGGCTCAAAGCCTCCTGCCGCCCTCCTAGCCGCTAGCTGGTCGGGCGTTCCGATAATTAGGTGACAATAGGCTACTCTCTGCATCGATATTTCACTGTCTACAGTCGAGCCATTTGATCGACGACGTCAACGCCGTACTTGGTGTTATTGTAGTACGCCACTGATTCTGGTAGCTTTAAAGGATGTTGTTTATTTATGGTAGCTGTGTCATGCATTTATCTCAGAGGAATCACTTTTTTCTTTTTCACCGGATAGCATGTCAGAGTTATGTCACCTGACTGATAACGTATAGTTGTGTGCAAAGTTGCTGTAGCACATTCTGCTGATTGAGGGATTTCCCTTCCAGATTTTTTACTGCGCCACAATGCTTGTACATTTATGCTTCAAACTTTCTGCAAGGCATTTAGTTGTGAAAATTTTGTCACATGTAATGTTTCTTCCTACAAAGACAAAGGGCTTTAATAAGATACATTATAACATGCTCTGCAAGAGGAACACCTGCGGGGCACTGATCGTCTTTGCCCAGGTGAGGGAAACCATTTACCAGATACTTGAATGTGCATCAACTGTAAGCCAAAACTTTATTCCAAATTTGTCGGGTTTATTGCTCATATATTGAATAAAAGAGCATATAGCGTTGCAAGGAAACAGCTGCTCATCCACATTTCATATTTTCACTTGGAATGTAACACTGCAAGGAATTGGCAATAAAAGGACTCCAGATAGGAGTAGCAACGCAAAGCGATTTGTACTTAGTCTTTGAGAACGTGTGTCTCTCATCAAATCGCATAAACCACAAAATTTCGGTGAATTTGTTTCTGTTCATTGTGTTCCTGAAATATGGTGTTCCCCAGTTATTCGACCATAAAAACTTCAACGGAAAGCTTTTTGCCTCGTAAATACATAAGTGGTAGCACGAATTGCGCTATTTGGGCAATAAAGCTTTCTTACTCATGGGTAAATGGTCTGCAGAGTGCCATAAACCAATCAGGAAGGAGAACAACAACAGATGTGGACAGATCCGAAGGCTATTGATCACACTTCCGTTTCCCTCAAAATGGTGGATGACCGTCCTTCTAGTAGGACTTGTTTGTACCACTATTTAGAATGGTCCAAAATGCTTAATTCTTTGTGGATGTGTTTTCCATAAATATTTATTAGAAGTCGTAGAAAATGGAAGAGTAGAAAAAAAAACAAGCACGAAATAAATCTTCTAAAGCAGCGCATCCGTCAAAATGACGGGTGCGCTCGTTCTAGTGGTAAACTCTATCGCACTGGTATCCCGGACTACTTAGTCCATATTATTACCAGTTTCCTCACCGATCGAACTTTTGAATTGCGCATTGGAGGCACTCTTTCAACTAAGCCTTCTATTTCAACAGGCGTTCCACAAGGTCCAATACTGGCACCAACGCTGTTTGGTATTTACACCTTCGATATTCCAGACATGGCTCCAACCTTAATTGCTCTTGTATGCTGACAACACAGTGTTATTTTACTCTCACTCCGATCTACATTCTGCTGTACGAACCTTACAGCTCACTCTTGATCACCTCAATCAATGGTTTCGAACTTGGTGCATCTCCCTGAATACCCAGAAAACCGAAGCCCGATCCTGTGACGTGGCTACACCAGTCAGCTACCTTGGAGTGTTACTGGACACTTGGCTTACGGGGAAGACTCATATTGACTGCACAATTACCCTGGCATCCGCTCGCCATTCAGTATTTCACAAACACACTTCACTTGGTTTGGAATCTTCACTGCTACTGTACAAATGTCTGGTTCGACCTCTTATTACTTATGCCTGCCAGGTCTGGGGAGCTACCAGTACTTGTCACCTGAGGCGTCTACAGGTCATCCAGAGTCGATTCGTGCAATTCGCCACCAATGCTTCTTGGTTTGTCCGCAACCAGCAGCTGTATCACGAGCTGGGACTTCTTCCTCTCCACCATTTTGTCCGACAGACTGCTCAAAGCTTCCTCTACAATCTACGCTGTGTCCCAGGAGCTGTGAAGTATAACATCAGCGTCCGAAGTCGCCGGCCAACGCGACTGAAGCGACGACTACCACAGGACCTGCTCTACTTGATGGCACTTCCACTTCCGGATGATGCTGTTCCAATTTGCTTTTCTATTGCTCTGTTCTACTGTCTAAATTCTCACTATTGAAGTATGTTTATCATTTTATTAGCTCAGTATCACATTTGTATTAGTGCAATAACCCATATGTTTTAGTTAAGAGGAGGCACATTTTCCTACCTCTACTATGTTATCAGATAATAATTATCTTTTATCTGCTCTCTCAGATCTGCAAAGCGTGTATTATTGCTGACCCATCTAATAAATATATTAAAAAATTAATATAAATGTTCAGTAGACAAAAAAAAACTGTGAGCAACGGGACACCTAACAAGTGTAAACGTTCTTTGTTGTAAAACGACGTAATATCACTGCATTTAATATATATCAATCTTTGACCCTCCATCAGCTTCCATAGTAAGAAACATGAAATTACATGAGTAATATTTCCTTAGGCTACTTTAAGTTTCTGGGCTAAGAACCCCCAACCTCTCATAGATGATTACATTAGAACAGTAAATATAATCGGTAATATAACCTCTTTTGTAGAAACAGTCGTAATATTTATCACACTATTTCTGATTTTTAAAATTGATTTACCAGGTTTGATTAAAATACCATATTATTATTGAAATGACAAAAGATATCATGTTTTGTATTTTCAGGCGATAAGCCGTTGACCCCTCTTAAACCTTAAGGAACTTCTATAAGCAGTAAGTGCCAACATATAGACAAAAGCTTGCTAAACAGCAATGTAGAAATCTTCGCAGCATGCTGTTTACTTAAATAACTGTTTTGTTTCATCTGCACCGTTTCAGATTCCCGTTATTGAGGTGATTAGTAATTTGGTCATTTAAGTGATGTTGTTATGCATTACTTTCTTGCAATGACATGGAAAGCATATGGAACTTCACGTCCATCTTTAAACATCCGACTGTCAATTTAGTTTTTTGTAACCGCCATGTTCTAGTACGAAATGAATTTAATAAAATTACTGCTGCACACTTTATTTCCATTAATATAAAACGGAGATAAAAAGCATATTGTAATCGAGTGATTTACAGATGTACTTCAACGGTCTGATGTGTTACATTTACATCACTTTCTCTACACTTATGTTCTTTACTAATGCGCGCCGGGGTAACACAGTGGCTTCGTTTGCGGTTCCCCTGCTAAGGGTCCCGAGTTCAACTCCTGGCTCTGGGGTTAGCGATTTTAAGTCGGCCCTATCCACGCCTTCACTCTCTCTAGCACATGTAAAGTGTGCCCTATGCCCATCGTGGTTAGAAGTGCACGGTATAAGCTGCAGGTACTCTCACTTCACCGTCATCTTTGCTATCAACCTATTACTGGAGGTAATGGACACCGCCCTCCGGGTGCCTCAGCACGAGAATTCGGTCCGGTCATCACGTCGTGGGGCGAGGCTGCCCCGAGGCTGCCATGAGGGAAATGACAGTAACCAACCAGGGTCTTTATTAATGGATATACAAATAATTCCTTCGATAGGTTATTTTTTAATCCCTCACACGTTCAATGAGAGTTAATTTTGCTGAACTAATTATATTACTTATTTCGGCAATCAAGAAGACATAATTAAGTATTTAAGACATAGACACTGCGTATTGGTTAAAATTACATACACTTTCCATTCAACCGTGAGGAACAATTGAACATCTACATAACTTACAAGAAGAACGATTAAATATTGACAATATCAGTGTTGTAATAACGAAGGTCTGAGAAATGTGGTTGCTAAAAGAAAAAGGAAAAATGTGATATAAATATATTTTAGTTAATTGGTAGAAATTAATTATTTCGTCACACTTGACGTACTAGGCTAAGATTTTTGATAAATAGAGGCATCATGAAAAATTGAATGCCTCGACCGGGATTTGAAACACGGATCTGTTGGTTTCTGTCCAACCGCTCTAACTCATTGAGCTACCATGGCCAACTTGCCGTCAAGACATTATATTCTCTATTTGACTCGTATATTTTCCTGATAGACCACTAGGGGCTCTTTCCTTCGAGATATACCGTTTACGGCGACAAACTGTCGTTAAGTACTTGAGTCCCAGGCTTTATCATTAAACTCGTATTATTTTAGTGAATTGGTGGAAATTAGATTTCTATCCATGGTTCAAATCGCCGTAGTTTAGCGGTTATAATTAATACACGGCTTGACAGAATCGCTTCTGACCCATACTCTAATCCAGGAAGATATGGATTTTATTTTTCATTCAAGCACTTCTGACAAAACGTATTTTAATCAATAAGAGTACTACCAGTTTTCAGAAAGTCAAACATCCCTAAAAATGTTTCACGTAAAGGTAGTTTGGATTGAGAAAGTTTTCTTCAAAATATTTGTGTCACGTCTTTGGAAAGCAGTGCCGTTTAATATTCGTCCAACTTTACATTTTTATTTTTCATAGTGCGTCCTACACAAGCCTAGTGTGAAAGAACAATTAATTTCCATTTTTATTTTTGTTCATAGACGCACAAAACCCTCATACACATAATGACATTTTCCTAATATGTGATATTTATTTAGAGGTCTCAAAATATGTGTTCCGGTAAACTTTTGTGATCATTGTTTTGGAATACAATACCTCCGCTACTTGCACTATACGAAGTAAAGTAAATGGTGATATTGGGTAGAAATATAGATGTGTACATTATATCAGAATTTGTTTACCTGGATTAGGAACTTTTAAGAGATATTTTAAATTTGTTTTATTGTATAAAAACGCACCGCCATTCCAATAAATTTCGTAGATGTAAGAGGAAAGAGAGGATGAAGGTAGTGGATCAAAACCAAGATTATTTGGTGATCCGAGAGCTCGTGAAAAAATTATATTTTCTGCTGAAATCGGAACACCAGGCATATATAAAATTCATGCTCAACACAAATAAACAGTTATATAGAAAGCATTTGACATATATTTTGCGGTTAGTGATTTTATTGCACAATGATTGTAAAGATAAAATGTAAAAAATTGCTTGTACCAGTTTTAGAGGACGTCTGTTACCATCTATTGATTAAATTAAAATTATATTAATTAAACTGGATTGCCTGCAATTGGAAGTACTGATCATATTAATCTCTCTAATTGATATGTATTTAATGACAGTGCTGCCAATATCAACACAATTTTGCAGCTTTTATTGCTATTGGTTTCTCTCAATTGGATAATTATGGGCAATTGGAATTCTTTTCCCCAGTGCACCTTCACATCACTATATAAACTGACAATATGATGTCCCTTGATTGGACAAATCATTGTTAGTATCCTGCCGTAACATTACAGAGTCATTGAGACAGTTATTTCATAATAGTGAAATAACAGTGATCATAAACTAAACGTTAGCGAAAATTCAACAATATCCTCCTCCAAAAAGCACCGAAAGATAAAAGGTTTTGCATATACGTTGTATGTTTTATATGTATTCAAATATTTATATGCCTATGCTGCTTGGGAAATTCAGCATTCTCTTGCGACACGCTGCCTTCATTCCCTGAGGAGCAACAAGCTACGTCCCTTCTCAACACCCACTTAATTTACACCCGTCATCCTGCAACTTCCACATCCCTCCACTACGTGGTAAAGCTCTTCCCAGAGCAGGTACACGATTTGACCACCTTTCGGGCTGTTCCAAACAGCCCGCCAGCATGGAGTTGAGAGGGATTCAGTCGCTAGTAGAGTTGAGTTGTTGAGTCGTTGTACAGTGGTGTGAATTGTGCGAGGGTTATTGAACTGTGCCGCAGTGAATTCTTTCGTGCGATTACGTGCAGCTGAGAACGAGATGACCTTGAAGACTGTTGTTTGTCAATGTTAGGTGATTTTATGCTGCCAGGGTTGTACAAAGCGTCATTTTACTGCAATAAAGAGTATTTTAAATTTCTGCAGAGAAGACTTTTAATTATACCAAACCACGACGTCACAATACACACATTTTTAAAATTTTCAAGGGTATTATATTCTACGAAATGTATTTCTAGTTCTTCTGGTTAGCTATTCTCATGATTCCGCGTTCCGATCTTGTGACCCTTTCTATGCTTGTCAGGGAAGTGACTCTTCTCTCTGAGAAAGTGTTGTTAAGAGTACAATAAGTTACAACTTCGTTATATGAGCTATTGTCTGTTTGCCACCATTCGTGGAACACTTTATCACACTTAAAATTCTTACATAGAATAAATAAAGTCATTTGAATAATATGTTACCATTAATATATTGTTATATAACTCTTTGTATCACTTGTTAAATTGTTTATTTCCTTCCATATTTATGTGCTGTTACAACGTTTATACACAATTGTAAGATTTCTTTGAGTATTTTCCAGATTTCATTTTGCCACTTTTAGCAATAATTACTAAAGCATTTGCAACTAAATTACTTTAATATATAACTTCTTCGAAGTATATATATGTACTGGCATATGCATGAACTATTAAATATATTTACTACTGCCGACGAGGAATATAATAATAATTTAATGTTATACTTAACATTTATATGTTTACTTACTCTTTTGTTAATTTCTGCTCTCAATGTAGTAGCTGAGCATGAGCTGCAAGTGATAGGTTACTATAAAAACAAATATCAGGGGTGAGTAATAGATTGTCTAATTTTCACCAAGGAAAATGTTAGTGTCCCTATTACAGAAATCACTATGTTAAACTGTTGTTAATTATTGCTTTGATAGATAATGAATGCTATTTCTGTGACTCACTGTCCTTACAAAATGCGTAAGGATTATATGTGTTGTAATTGCACAGGAGAAGTTTGGGAGAAGAAAATGATTCACTTTGTTACGTGATTTCAAACTCCTTGTTTTATAATGATTCATTTATAATATTTATATCCCAGTGAACCACTTCATGTGCTCCCACTATGGATCTCAGGTGGGCTGAGCAAGGCCAAGCAGCTAACCCAGTTAGTGTGATCACCAATCAGGCTCGACCTATTTCAATGTAAATGACTACTAAGTAGTTAATGATCTCAGATTCGTATATTTGTAGCCAACTAATGAAACCTATCTCCTAAACGCAGCCCAAATATAATTTGAAGACGTGTCCTTTAGTGAAAGTTAAATATGGAGGTAAAGAGATATTGCATTTTACAACACATCATATCTTACCCCACATTAAGTTGATGAATGATTTCCAACATTTCCTAAATGCATTAATCACATATTCCACATTTATTTCAACGTATGATCAACGAGAATCAAGGCTGACAAAATTATTATACACACTGCAGTAGACGTCTCAACATCACGTGTTGGAAATTTTTCTGTTTTACATTAGTAGAATACAATAGAATTTATTTATAAAACTTGCTATTTACAATATTTTATAAATATTATATACATATTTTCTTAACTTAGTTGTATAAATTGCTTGGTGCCATTTTTTTATCCTAGCTAGCTCAGGCTGATGTCATCCAGACTTTAAGTCATCCATCCCTCATCTACTCTAGTTTGCTATCTTTTTTCCCTTATTGTCCCAGCGTTTTACCTTTGCCAATTTTTAATTTTCTCATCCAAGTCTCCTTAGCTTTCTGAAACAGGTTTCTCATATTTCTATTTCTACTTTAATTTTTCCTAGTAACCATATTTATAGCAATCAACTCGCTTTGCATCTTTCCCCATTTCTTCTCCCATACTGTCTGTCTCCACACCCTTTTTACTCTGTCAGAATGTGAACTCTACCTTCTATTTCTCCACATAGTTCACATATTCTTAACCTGTTTCTTCTTAGTCCCCCTTAAGAACATTGATTGTCATTCCTTCCTTCTCCTGGTCTTTATATTGGTCTACATATCTTTCTCTTCCCCATTTTCCTGTCGTATAAAATTGTAATGATTTTCTACTTTCTGATCCTCCCCATATTTATTGTCTTTCTATATCCTTCATTTTGGTTCTCTTTTCAAAAACCTGCTACTCTCCTATTTTGTATTCTCCATCAGTTCCCCATTCCAATTTCTTACGCAGTTTTTCTAACACTGACCACCAACTCTGTTTCCCATTTTACTTTATTGATTCATACATAGCTTTAGGACTTCATCATCTTTTATCAAGCAGGTATAGCAAAATTTATAACTTAAATTTTTATACGTATTAGTAAGTAAACGAAGTATTATATTTCTCCAAAAAATTTAATAGCAATATTTCAAAGGTAACGCATGTTTTGGGATTTCTGAATACCAAAAATGCATATTCTTAGAATTACAAAGGCAATATATACTAACCAACTTTAAAATAGTTGACTGTCACAGAAACCTTACTGTCTTATCATGTCTCCTATTCAACTATAAGAAAGTTAACAATAAGACAATTTCCTCAAAAGTTTATTTAGATTAATAGGATGTAGATAAAGCACTAAGTGTGTATGAATGGCTATCATATCAAATGAGAAAGTCATGCGTGTGCAAGGCATCAGACTTTAATATTTAGCACTAATATATGACAGTTTCCATTTATGGAGAATTGGATCTTCCTGTATTATTTGATTATGGTTATTATAAATTTGGGCTCCAGTATTTAATTAACGCCATACTTATACCTCTAGTTCGTGCACGTTAACCAACATTAGCCATTTGTAAAACATTAGGAAACTCATTTTCACTAAGTTCCCTACCAACGCGAAGGTATAGTTGTATCAATATCGAGGCTTACTTCTTCTCTTGGGTTACATTGTTGCAGGTCGTTGTAGTTGTGGCCACCAGGATCGCTTTTACCGATAGAGCATTTCCGTCATGCAGCAACTTCAGTGCAACTTGTTCAGTGTTATACTCATTTAGTTCGGTTTAATAGTTGGAGGAAACTTCAGGTCTTTGTTTGTGACTGGATGCTATTAGTTAATGATTGAAGAACCGTCTCTTGTAAAAGAGCAAAGGCTGGTGATATAAAAGTAGCATGATTTAATCTTTTTTCACTAACATTGGATTTCTTCATGTATTACATAAAATTATTCTAAACCTCTTTCTAATAGAGATAAATAATGCCTTAGTTTACTTGGAGCGGCATAATATAACAACGTCTCATATAAAGAATGTTTAAAAAAATCGAAACTATTTGAGGCATTATGTGAAAAATATGCGAACTTCAGGGGTTGCAAATATTTATTACACCGGTGGCTTTCTCTTGAGAAGACAGCAAGACTCGACAAATTTGGAGGAATGGAAGGTTAAGCCAGCAAATGAGGTATTAAGGCGTGAACAGACTTTTGTTGAAATTGTTGTAAGACGACCAAAAGTGCGTTTTAGAGTTCAGCCATTTTCATTTTTCAGTGAAACAATAACAAACGAGGTGCGTTCAAGTTATAACACCTCCTATTTTTTCAGGACTAGGACTAGATAGAAATTTCTGTTTTTTTTTAAATGCACGTGAGATTTTTGTGAATAAATGAGAGAGATAGCAGCACAGTGGCAGCAACGAGAGTTATGAGTGCCTTTGACACTTACAATGGCGACGTTTTCATAACATGAACAGCATGTAGTCGATGTTCCATTCATGCCGTCATCACGCGTCCACATCGCCTGACAACTTGACACGCGCACAGCCTTGTGATCATACGTCAGCATTCGTGGCACCCACCTGAACGACAAAGACACTTTTCGCATTTTCAGATCTTCTTGCAGGATTGTGTGCACAGATTCCACGGAAATGGCAATATTGGAGACGATGTCTGCAACTGTCTTGGTTTGTTGTCACATGATGTTCTGTCTTCATTGAACTGTCGCACCCAGGAACGCACAGTAGACACATCCATGGCACCAACACCACATGCCTCACTCAACTGGCGATGAATTTCAATAGGTTTCACACCATCAAAATGGAGAAAGCGAATGGTTACACGCTTTTCTTGAAATGAAAGCTCCACAATTTTAAGAATAAAAACAGTCCTAACTCTCGTCGCTGCCACTAAAATTCTATGCACTGTACTGTGCTGCCATCTCTGTCACAGCATTCACAAATAATCCACGTGTACTAAAAAAAGACAGAAATTCCCATATGATCCCAGTCTGAAAAAATAGGTTTTATAAACTGCACGTACCTCATACATGGAGAATACTTCACGATAGTTTACTTTCCATAACGTCAGGAGTACTTCACACCACTTATTATTAGGAATATCACTTAGGATATAATTAGAAATCCAAATTTTTTTCTCTATTGGCGATGAACTTTGAACGTGTTTCCAGGAGATAGAAAACATAAAAAAGTAGAATTTAGAACTCAAAACAATTTATGAGCAACGCAAAACCTCAATGAAACTTCCTCGCATGAAAATCACTAATTTGTAGAATGTCGTCTTTCACCTTTTAAACAGAATATTTAATTCTCACCAGATAGAATTATTTTTGAAAGGTTTGTGTTAGATAGAAGCCAAGATTACTACATTTTGAAAACTGACGTAATTGTCATTCTATCCCTTTCCAAAGTTGAATGCAGAAAAAGTCCCTGTCTGTATGGATTTCTGAAAATGTTTTCCTGGCCATGTCAATTGTGATCAAGCTGCAGCGATCCTTAACAGATAATGGATACTCCCTTCGTTCCGTAATATGGATTATAAACAGGTCGGTTGCGTTGTTCCTTAATATGACATAGATATTGTGACTTTCTGGGTTCGTGAAATAATAAAACGAGGTTACAAATCACAATTACTACACTTTATTCTCCTCGAAATACACTGTACACCAATACCTTTTGCTAGCTAACCTAGAACTGCTTATTTTACAAAAACTACATTAAACTGTCTGTCGCTACCGGTAACAATTGGTTCCGAAGTTTTCCGAATCTCCACCGGCCATCATTTTTTATCAGCTTCGCGAGTCTACCGCCAGGGTGACACTGCTCCCTCCTCAAGGCTGGTCGTCCCGAACAGCACCTTCCTAGCGAGCCAGGCCATCCAGGTGTACCACCAACATCTTTCCTCGGGGCACCTTCTGGATGCGGTAGACCACGTCGTTAATCCTCTTCACCACACGGTACGGTCCTTGCCATGACTGCTGAAGCTTCGGGCAGCGTCCCTTGGTCCGGGTCGGGCGGTACAACTAGACCAGGTCACCTTGCTGGAACCCTTGGCTGTTGGCTTGCCTGTCGTATCGGTTTTTCATGCGGTCGCTCGCCTTCTGGATATTCTGGCGAGCCATTTCGTGCATGTCGTGGAGGTGGTCCACCAGGCTCTCCACATCCCTCAAGAGTAGCCCCAAGTCTGCGTCCGCCAGCTGCTCCCTCCTCAGGCCTGCGCTATCCCAGCCATCCGCAGGCACTGCCGTGACTACTCGAACTGCTGCGGCACGCTCCTTC
>JAUKNK010000166.1:2247500-2422500 GCA_030765055.1 Mantis religiosa
ACTACAATGCACGAACTGCCAACAGTTCACACATAGTGCGGTGGGCTGCCGACTGGAACCAGTCTGTTCATATTGTGGCGAATCTGGACACAAGCGGTCAGACTGTAAAGTATTAGGTGTTACTGGATCTACACCAACTTGCAGCAACTGTGGAGGAGAGCACTCCTGCCGCTATGCAAAATGTCCTGTCTGGCAGGAAGCCAGAATTGAAATGGAGTTGAACAAAAATGGGCAACGCACACGTTTCGACGCTGCTCCAAAGGTTCCAAACCCGCAAGGTATCCCTAGGGAAGCATTTAAGGGTACTCACTACCCTGGACTCCCTCCAGCTCCAAGGCCACAATATAAAAACTACGCTGCTGCCCTTAGTGCTTCTACAACACAACAACATGGTCCGCTCCAACGGACTCCTGAACCTGAGTCACAAGCTCCTCCTCAGCAATCACAAACGTTAGCAGCTCCACCTAAGTTGAAAACACCATCCCAACGCCCACATACAAACAGGCCAATACCTGAAAAGGCTCCATCTGTACCTGCACCAAACAGCAGGCCTTTGTGCCCAATAGTAACAAACGGCGAATCTAGAGCGCCTATGCAACAACGGCTATTGACTCGCCCTACCACTAGCCACTCTTTACCACAGCACCCTAAGCCATCTGTCCCCGATGAGCAATTTCTGAGCCTTATGTCCAGGATTCCCCTCTCCCTGCAGGCGGACCTTGCAGCTGTACAAGCTGATGGCCTGGCTATCCGCCCCCCAACAATACCAGCACAAACTATTTTGGTACACACAGTCTTTATCCTCATGGGTAACAATGGCGGACATCACTAACATCATAAGTAACCTCATCAGTCTACGCATTTGTTCCTGGAATGCAAATGGATTGCGACATAAATTAAGGAAGGCCATAAATTCCATTGCGGTGAATAAAATTGACATCTTCCTTGTATAGGAGACTCATCTAGCTCCTCGTTATAAGGCCAACATACCAGGAATGATTTGGCACAGGACTGATCGTCCGGATGGTTATGGTGGGACCGCAGTATACATACAAAGGAATATCCTTCATCAGCGCCTTCACCTGCCAACTGTTGATGGTCTAGAAGGAACAGGAATCCAAGTCACCACTGACAAGGGACCCCTCAACATTTACTCGGTGTATATCCCACAGAGCAGAGCGATCTCTCATCGTGACCTAGACCTCATATTCACTGGCTCTCCCACTGTAGCTATGGGAGATTATAATGCCAAGAGCATGCTATGGAACTCCACCACTACCAACAGTCGTGGACGTCTGCTGGAGCGATACATTGAGCGAAAACATCTGGTTGTGCTTGCTCCTACCTCCCCCACCATAACACATGGTGATCGTAATCCCCCAGATTGGCTGGATATAGCCCTGTTGTCCAACATACGTAGTCACCCAACAATATTCACTCTTCCTGAGCTTTCCTCTGATCATTTTCCCATTCTTCTATTATATAATGCAAAACTAACGCCTAAATCCTTACCTTACCACGCCAACCCAGACTAACTAATTGGAGTAAATTCTCTAAAATTATGACTGAAAAACCCGCCAATATTCATCCATGCACAACATTTGCGGCAGCTGACGATCATGAAAGCTAAATCACCACCAACATGGCTGCAGCCATGCATGAAGCCTCACCTGCCCGCAAAACTCCATATAGTCCCCTCAAACCCCTCCCACAACACTTGCGGCAATCTCATCGCAGCCAAGAACAGAGCACGGCGAAAATTCCAATACACACGCCAACCTCAAGAGAAGAGGGAATGGAACCGCCTCCAATCAGCAGTAAAGTTGGATCTTTCTGACCCCTTCAATGAAGATTGGGAAAGGAAATTATGTACTCTCGATACCACTGATTGTTCTCTCTGGAGAATGTCTAAGGCTATGCTTAGCATACCCACTTCAGATCCGCCACTTACTGATGCAAATCGAGTAGCACAATCTTCCAGAAAAAAGGTCGAACTCTTAGCCGAACACCTGGCTGCTACTTTTCATCCAGCAGAATCCCCTGATAATGAACAGGTAGCTGAAATTGAATTAGTGGTCCAGCAATTTCTTGCCTCTCCCTGCAACTCAGATGAAGTGCTCCTCACCAACACCGCTGAGGTCAGTGGCCAAATTGCTTCAGTCCGAACCTACAAAGCTGCTGGTTGCGACTCCATACCATACGCTGCTTTTAAGGCACTCCCGCAGAACTGGATAGCCTTGATAGTTCATCTGTTCAACAGCCTGCTCCTTCTGTCATATTTTCCTGAAAAATGGAAACATGCAAGAATCATTACCATCCCCAAACCTGGCAAGGATTCCAAACAAATTACAAACCATCGTCCTATTAGTTTGCTACCAGCTATTAGTAAACTGTTTGAGAAGGTACTCCAACATCGCCTTCGAAATCTGCTGGACGAGCTAAACATCCTTCGCCCAGGGAAATTTGGCTTTCGCCGCTGCCACTCCACATCACCCCAACTTCTACGTCTGGTTGACGAGATAACTCGAGCCTTCAATAACAGACAGTATGTTGCAGCTTTATTCCTAGACATCTCAAAGGCCTTCGACTCAGTTTGGCATCACGGCATTCTTTACCGACTAATCAGCTACAACTTTCCTCCCTACATAATTCATATTGTCAATCATTACCTTACTCATCGCACCTTCTCCGTTGTCAGAGATGACATTACTTCCCGACCCTATCTTATCAATGCAGGGGTGCCCCAAGGCAATGTACTTGGCCCCCTTCTTTTCTTAACTTATATCAATACCCTTCCCACTATCTGGAGCTGCAACCTGTACCTGTTCGCTGATGACACAGTAATCACAACAGCCTCTGGTCGACACCTCACGGCTTTACAACGTCTTCAGCGCTATGCTGACATGATTTCCGCCTGGTTTCTCACATGGCGTCTACGCATAAACGTCACAAAATCACAGGCAGTTACCTTCACCCGTCGCCAAATACAAGATGTTCCAGAACTCCACATAGCAGGAGAAGACATTCCCTGGAGTAATTAGGCCCAATATCTTGGAGTCCAGCTTGACATATTGAGACCGGCAATTACTTATGCATGTCAAGTCTGGGGTGCTGCAGCATCTTCACACTTAAACAAACTCCAGGTCCTGCAAAACCGTTTTCTCCGAATTGCTACAGGTGCTGATTGGTATATCCCCAACACCAACATACACAATGACCTCTCATTTCCCACTCTCACCAATTACATCTTAACCCTTTCACACAAGTTCTATTCCAACATACATCCAGTTTCAACCATCATATCAGGGGTCTCGGGGAATATGATATAGACCCCGGGGCTACCTACAAACACCCACGAAACACTTTAGGCTTACCATAAATTCCAACATTACCATCATATACCATTTCTGTCTTTTTATCTCTTCTCTTTCTCATCAAACATAAAAAAACACCTCAGAAAAAAATCTAACAATCTACCCACCGCCCGATGACTTAATCCCCACATAATGCCAGTAATGGACAGTGTCCCGGGATGGCAACATGTCGAAGGCCCCTGCTCCATGGATCAGGGTTCACTTTCAACGACACCTTCGTGCTGCTGCTTTTTTCCTTATGGACTTAATGCACATTATTTATCATAGCATGATCAGCTCGTCTCGCTCCTCTACAAATTGAACGTTCATTTATTTCAGCTTCACATATACTTTTCCACAAACAGTCTACCTTTTAAATTTCTGTGTAGGTGAAGAAGAGTTTAAATGCGTTGAGCTATGCAATATTTTGAAGCTACGCCTTTTCTTCTGAAGGCCAAAAACAGACTGTATAAATATTTCAAACTGGCAACACTTCTGCGAGGAGCCGACTGGTGCAGACACCTCTTCATGAAAATTTTAGCAATCAGCAAATTGTCATCATCGGGAGGTACCTCAGAGCATCTCGCGGCAATAGGGCTACTCAACAGTGCCTTCCTTTTTATAGCAATATCAAGGAATTAAAGGAGAAATTAAGGTTGGAATTTGAAATGGCAATTATATACCTGCCCAAAACGAGGTCCCACAATAGCACCTCCGGTAGTAGCGTCATCGTATGCTGCCGCAGGTTATGCAAGGTCGCGTAAAGGTTGGATTCCTTGTCCATGACCATGTCCGCGACCCTGAGCATGGCGCGAAGGGGAGTGAGTGATCGTATATTGTTTTAGGGTTTAAGACTCATCTTTTTTGTTGGGAGTTGTTAAATCCGTGTTGTCTCCGTACGCGCTCGCGTAGAGAGGCAGTCAAATTGTCCGTCTGTGCTTGAATGTACTATTCAACCATGCTTTTGATCTGTCTTTTGAGGGCTAGATGCTGGTCAAGTTTTGCGCCTGTATGTGAATGTACTGTTCAAACATGCTGTTGAGCTGTCGGTTGAGTTCTAGAAGCTGGGCGAGTTTGGAGCCTGGGTGTGAATGTGCTCTTCAACCATGTTTTTGAGCTTTTGGTTGAGGTCTAGAAGCTGGGCAAGTTTGGAGCCTGGGTGTGAATGTGCTCTTCAACCATACTGCTGAGCTGTTGGTTGAGGTCTAGAAGCTGGGCAAGTTTGGAGCCTGGGTGTGAATGTGCTCTTCAAACATGCTGTTGAGCTGTTGGTTGAGTTCTAGAAGCTGGGCAAATGTGGAGCCTGGGTATGAATGTGCTCTTCAACCATGCTGCTGAGCTGTTGGTTGAGGTCTAGAAGCTGGGCAAGTTTGGAGCCTGGGTGTGAATGTGCTCTTCAAACATGCTGTTGAGCTGTTGGTTGAGTTCTAGAAGCTGGGCAAATGTGGAGCCTGGGTATGAATTTGCTCTTCAACCATGCTGTTGAGCTGTTGGTTGAGGTCTAGAAGCTGGCCAAGTTTGGAGTCTGGGTGTGAATGTGCTCTTCAACCATGCTGTTGAGCGGTTGCTTGAGGTCTAGAAGCTGGGAGAGTTTGGAGACTGGGTGTGAATGTGCTCTTCAACCATGATGTTGAGCTGTTGTTTGAGGTCTAGAAGCTGGGCAAGTTTGGAGCCTGGGTGCGAATGTGCTCTTCAACCATGCTGTTGAATAGTCTTTCCTGTGACCAAGCACCGGCTTCATTTTTCAGAAACCATCATACATCACAAAATCAGGAAATATACCTGAAAATGAGAAGGTTGAGTCATGAAAAGAAAGTAATAAAACTACATCTTGGTACATTGGATCACCCTTAGCATTCGCCTACTGTCCATGGAACCCATCGAAAATCAGAAGACAGTAGTGGAGGTCCACGTGAATAAAACCCAGGACTTCCCGAATGCGAGCTCACACGTTACCCTGGAGATATCTGGCTGCCTTAACTGACGATTTGAAAACCCATTCCTTCAACAGTTAGACAAATGATATGCATAGATGAAGAGCGTGTATAGGTACCATAGGAATTAGCTCTGTAGACACAAAATTTGTTATATTTATATTTTATCGCCTTCTCTGCAGCAAAATTTGTTGAAACTTGTACACCGTTCTTCTCCTTCATAAACAAAAAGTATCTTTAAAGTTCATCATATAATTTTCTCTGTTATATATTTCATAGCGGAAAAATGTTGTTGGTTTTCTTCTTCAGAATATAAAGTATGCTACAGCAAATTTTTCCTTTTCACTTAGGTGGATTTGTGGACCTCCAATGTATTAAATTTGCCTGTAAAATGCTTAGCGCAGACGAGTGCCAAACTCATTTGGTCCGTTTAGGAGGAGGCGACGTAGAATTTTATTATGACAGAAGTTAAAGAAGGCGGAACCTCCCGCCATCCAAGCCTCTCCAAGGGGATGGACGCCCGCATCGCATCTCCTAACCCTTGCGCGGAAAAGTCTAACTATAGAAAAGGCAAAAGCTTTTGACGACTGTTTTGCTGAAAACCCCGCTAACGCGATAATTACATTCAAGGAATTTCAAGGTTTTAGTTGAGTTTATATCGTAAGTAAATATAATTATTACCTATGTAATTTATAGGGTATTATTCTTATTGATAAGAATCTTTACTTTTTAATGTTTCCATTTCCTCTGCTCCTAGTTAGGAGTATAGGGCTCCTTCATATTCACAATCACAAAGTTCTATGTACGTGCAACTATTTTGACAACATTCCTCGTGCAAGGATGACTCTTCAATGACACCTCTCTCTCTCTCTCTCTCTCTCTCTCTCTCTCTCTCTCTCTCTCTCTCTCTCTCTCTCTCTGTCTCTCTCTGAGTTTGTGTTTGTGTGTGTGAGTGTGTGTGTGTGCGGGTTTTCTTCTGTAATGTACGTCCTCCAACGTTCAGTCATATCGGACGATGAATGTTACGGAATGAATTAAAACCACATTTAAGAAACACCATTTTATGTTGTTTACGACAAAGAACTCATTAGTTTTCACACAAATCCACAAAACAAATGAACTGATATGCTTTGCACACTGTGTTACTAACTGTTCTAAAGATCTACTAGTCTAGTGATTGGCAATTGCCAACACGGGGGATTTCCGTGGGCACCAGGCGAATGCTGGAGAGTTTAATGAAATCCCCCGCAATTCCTGTCCCTCCATTTCAGCTCCTTTATCTTTTCATATCATCTCTCCTCTGGTGGTCTCTTTTAAGGTTTAAATGTCGGCTAGAGTCTCGGCGTTGCATGGCAGGATAACATGCTATGAGTGAACCACTTTCTCCTACGGTAGGTCGGTTGCCGCTCTCCGAACTGGCTGCTGGGACCGTTTCCTTATCACATAGGGGGAACGACCGTTGTTCTGGCCTATCGAGGGAGGTTTACATCTAAGTAAAGTGTAGGCACCGTGCCGTCTGCACGCTAAAGGCTCCTTTCTCCCGTCTCCTCATCCTTCCTCCAGGGTACAATAGATCAAGATTGGTCGCAGAACCGAATCGCCTTACGTAGTAGTCCTAATACTAACACACACATACACAGAGGGAGAGAGGGGGGAGGGAGAGAGACTTTTCTAAATAACTGTTGTACGGTACTCACGATTTACTTCTCTCGTAGAAACTTGTCTTACAAAATTTCGTTTTTTCCTGTATACGTCATGCTAATTGAGATACATTTTTTTAGTAATAATCTTATTTGTCATTTTCTTGCGGCTCTATGAGGAATATTTAACCTAGTGGACTTAAGCAATTGCCAAATCTTTTAAAGGTGCTCAACTTATAATACTACTTATATTGTGTTCCCTTTTTTGTTTAAGAGAAAGAAAAACAAAGAATGAAGCTTGCAATTCCAGGCAAGTATAGAAATTTAAAAATTACAATACAATATCTGTGAAGGAAGGAATATGCATTTTAAAGATTAAGTGTAATACAGAAGTTCGTGCACAAATGTCAGCTCTAGCTAGGACCTTAAGACATATTAGAGCATGATCTCAAAGTAGTAAAGCCTCACAATGAAGATGCTAATGATCTTCTTTGTTAATAAGTACTGCTTAGGTCTATTCCACTGCAGGGTTGATATTTGTTAAGAATGGTCACGTGTACATTTTACATTAAAACGACATATTATAGAGAACCTCAGTAGGTATATCACAATACCATTCGAACCAAAATTGGGGCAAATTAGATTAGAAAAACAATGTGTCATGTTAAGTGACAACAGCATTGATGTATTTTTCTTTGATCCTTCGGTTCTCAACACGTAGGTATTTGATGGATAGATTCAACATGAAAAATTCAATGCCATGGCCTCAGAGATTTCCTCTGAGTATGTAATATTTATTACACTAATATGAGATTAATTCAAATCGGTAAACTATTGAGTACTCGAGATATTACTTGGAAGGAAGATAGATATTTGTTTCTGCTTGCGTTGAAGCGGTGGAGGGAGCGGATGAACTACAGCTCGGTCGAAATAGAAGTTCACTGCATTACCGACGGAATCGTGAGTTCCAGCAAGCACCTTATGTGGCATCAGCGCCACCACAGAGTTGACGATCTGATATTTATCTGTGCTGTAAGTACTGACAACCTTAAACAGTAGTGGATCAAATTCAGCTTTTACTATTTCGACTACTGTAGCAAACAAAAGCGACAAACATATGAATGTGCCTAAAGTATAAGACGATCAATCAGTAAACAAAGCTTTACGGCAACATCAAGCCAAGCAAAACTATCATTACAAAAACTGTATAAAAGATCAATATCAAAGAATCAGAAAACTAAAGCGTTTATTATGGATGCTTCATGCTCTAATCAAGCAGTATGTTCTGTACACAGAATAAGCTTTCATGCAATGATGACGCAGCATCGAGTTTATTAATTCCCACAATACTACTGATAATAGATTCCAAAAATTAACAACCAGGTACGAAACTTCATATCTTCCTGAAGAGCTTAAAGCGAGAGTGGTGGCCATTTGGTTAAAATATTAGAAAATATTAACTTATTAAGCAGTCACACAAAATCAAAATTTCACATAGAATTAAGAGGTTGAATAATAAAGGTATTCTCATCAAGTTCACATGATTTTTTATTTTTAACTGTATATTTTAAATCTATACGTAAATCATATTACACACACAGGATACTGAAGACAAAAGATTTTCCGTATTCACACGAAACCTTCGTTACTCCGTTAGCCATGGGAAATAATAAACGCACTCCCGGAATTGCATTATCCTGTGCAGAGAGTAGCAAGGCTGGTATACCGCCTCGCTGTGCAGTAGAACTTTAAGAAAATGATGCAGCAAATTCAATCCTGAATTTATCACGTCCGCTCTACAGTGTCATCAAATTTGAACCATGTTAAAGGTACATTAATATACCACAGTGTACTGGAAAGTAAAGGTACGAGTATCTGAAAACTCTGCTACAAGAACTGCACAGCAAACGGCAACAACTACTTCTGTTTCTCCTCATGGTCTCACTCCTTTCCTCATCTGCAGCAACCGACAAATCCAGCACATCCAACAAATCCAAGTTAGAGTCAGGAATTTACACCACAACAATCAGCATAAACAGGAAACTCAAAGCTGTATGAATACAGCTATTCACTAGCCACACCTCAGGGACAAAACCAGCATCTGAAATATCCTACTTCACATATCACAACATATTCTCTACTTACCAATGTCTTTTATCCCTCACATGACCACATTCCTTACCTCACATTTACCAACAACAATTCACCAATTTCTAACCTCGCTTTTATCATCACCTTTACAAACTGGCAGCACATAATTCACCCCCTATTCATCTACTAAAATTGCAAACTGCACTGTGCTTCATTTCCTTGATTATTTGCTACAAAAACACTTTATTATAAACACTTTATTACATCTATACTTAAACGTTTATTATAACATTGTATATTTATTAATCAGATTGTCAGAACAAATTATTTCAGATTTTATTCACGGCCTCCTATATTTCAGCAAGGGACTAGTTCTAAAATGTTCTACATATAGTTTCATAGAGCTCCTGTGCCGCATATCACATATCCATTGGGTCACTGCTGTTGAAATTTACCTTCTTTTTCAAGTTCTTGCATTAAGTGTGGGACGCATTGCATTCTACCTAAAACATTTCCATATGTATAAAGCAGAAAAATAATTATATTCCACCGAAAAATTCGAAATCGAGTTATCACTGAGAATATATGTTTTGCGAACGATTAAATGTAAAAGAAGGATTACTAGAAAAGGTATGCCTCCATGATGTTTGTATGTGACTAACAAGAGCGTAAATCAAAAATGAAAGGATAGATAAAACTCAAGCTGTTGTTTAATTATGATATCTTCCAAAAATCTATGAGAAGATTTCTATGAAAGTTTCACATGAAATGATACTTTATACCTAACATTTTGGGAAAAAATTTATTTTACAAAATGGTAACGGTCTGGATTAATGCATCTCACGTATAACAGATTAACGTAAAAACCTACATCTCGTTTGAAAATTAACTTTATACCACATACACATTTTGACGTGGAGTGACCGATTCACAGTTATTCCTTCCTTCACAGATATTTTAATGTAATTTTTAAATTCCTACACGTTTCTGAAATCATTCTTCGTTTTTGGTTCGCTTAAAGCAAAAAACGGAACACACTTTCACTAGTATTATATGGCCAGCAGTTTTAAGTGATTTGACATTTGCTTAAAGCCTACGATGTTACAATATTCCTCATAGAATTGCAAGAAAATGACCAATAAGATTATTTCTAAAAGCATTTATCTCAAATAGCATGAAGAATCCAGGGGAATAAGAACAGCTGTAAGAAAAGTTTTTACGTGAGTAGAAAATCGTGTGAGTACCGTACGTAAGTTATTTAGAAAAGTTTCTCTCTCCCCCACTCTCTCTCACTCTCTCTTTCTGTGTAAGTGTGTATCTCTCTCTCCCTCCCTCTCTCTCTGTGTCTCTGTGTGTGTGCGTGTGTGTGTGTGTGTGTGTGTGTGTGTGTGTGTGTGTGTGTGTGTGTGTGTGTGTGTGTGTGTGTGTGTGTGTGTGTTAGTATTAGGACTACTACGGAGGGGATTCGGCACTGAGACCAATCTTGATCTATTGTGCATATGCCTCCAAGTGGGACATCCCCAGGAGGAAGAATGAGGCGACGGGAGAGAGGACGACGGTCCCAAAAAGCCATGACAGTGCAGACGACACGGTCCCTGCATTTTACTTACATGTACACCTCCCCCGATAAGCCAAAACAACGGACGTTGCCCCATGAGATAAGGAAACGGTTCCAGCAGCCGTTTCGGAGAGCGGCAACCGACCTACCGGAGGAGAAAGTGTTTCACTCATAGCATGTTTTCCTGCCATGCAACGCCGAGACTCCCGCTGACATTTATACCCTGAAAGAGACCACCAGGTGAGAGTTGATACGAAAGGATAAAGCAGATGAAATGAAGGGACAGCAATTTCGGGGGATGGGATTAACTCATCCAGCATTCGCCTGGTGCTCACGAAAATCTCCCGTGTCGGCAATTGGCAATCACTGGACTAGTAGCTCTTTAGAACAGTTGGTAACACAGTGTACAATGCACATTAGTTCTTTTGGTTGGTTAAATGGTGTGAAAATAATGAGTGCTTCGTCGCAAACAAAATAAAACGGTGTTTGTTAAATGTGGTTTTAATAAATTCCGTAACATTCATCCTCCGATACGACTACGTACATTACGTACGGCGGACGTACATTACAAAAGAAACCCCACTCACACACACACACACACACACACAGAGAGAGAGAGAGAGAGAGAGAGAGAGAGAGAGAGAGAGAGAGAGAGAGAGAGAGAGAGAGAGAGAGAGAGAGAGAGAGAGAGAGAGAGAGAGAGAGAGAGAGAGAGAGAGAGAGAGAGAGAGAGAGAGAGAGAGAGAGAGAGAGAGAGAGAGAGAGAGAGAGGTGTCACTGTAGAGTCATCTTTGCACGAGGAGGAGCCTTCGAAGTTTTGCCATTCCAGGACTCTGTCCCTTACTGATGGAATTTATAATATTTGTATCGTAGAACAAACAAGTTCCTGAGATTTTGTTTTCTTTAATTTACTTAATCCAACATTAAGTCATATCGGACGAAGAATGAAATGGGTGAAATGACGCTGAAATAAGCCCGTGGTTTCATACACCTATTTAGGAACAGAGAAAAATAAAACATTAAAACAGTAAATATCGGTATCAATAAACAAAGTACCCTATAAATTGCATAGATAAAAATTATATTTACTTACGATATAAACTCAATTAAGAGCTCCACTTTCCTTGTATCTAATGAATGTAATCATAGCGTTAGCGGTGTTTTCAGCAAAACAGACGTCAAAAGCTTTTTGCCTTTTCTAAAGTTAGATTTTTCCGCGAAGGCGTTAGGAAATGCCATGCGACGTCCATCCCCTTTGGAGAGGATTGGATGGCGGGAGGTTCCGCTTTCTATAACATCCGTCATAATGAAATTCTACGTTGCCTCCTCCTAAACGGACCCAATCAGTTTGACGCTTGTCTGCGCTAAGCATTTTACAGGCAAATTTAATACATTAGGGGTCTACAAATCCACCTAAGTGAAAAGGAAATATCTGTTGTGGCATACTTTATTTTCTGAAGAAGAAAACCAATATACAAGTTTCCGCAAGCTTTCTGCTGGCGAACCCTATATAATACATATCTCTAAGTGCTCTTAAGTATTAATAATCTGCTATGATATACATAACAGAGAAAATTATAGGAGAAAATTTAAAGACATTTTGTGTTTATGAAGAAGAACGTTATACAAATTTCCACAAATTTTGCTGCAGAAAAGGCGATAAAATATAAATATAACAAATTTTGTGTCTACAGAGATTTATTTATTATTCCGCACGCTTAAAGTAATCCATCGCAGAATAAGTTTCAAACTACACCAAAAAATGGAACGTTAACATAATGGCAGCTCACTTATATCTCACTGGGCAGACGGTGGACGATAACGGTTGCATGTATAAACCCAAACGTACTCAAAACTTTTAAAATTTGCAATTAAAAGAAACAGTTTTTCTTGCAGAATAAGGATGAACATCTTATCCCTGAGGGTAGTCCCTACACACGCTCTTCATCTATGCACATCATTTGTCTCACTGTTGAGGGAATGGATTTTCAAATCGTCAGTAAAGGCAGCGAGATATATCCAGGGTAACGTTGGTGCTTGCATTCGGGAAGTCCTGGGTTGTATTCCCATGGACCCCCACTACTGTCTTGTGTTTTTGAGGGGTTCCTTGGATGGCAGGCAAATGCTGAGCATCGTCCAATCTACCACGATATGTTTTTCATTTCTTTCCTTTTATGACTCTTCCTTCTCATTTTCTCGTACATTGCCTGATTTTGTGATGTATGATGGTTTCTGAAAAATGGTGCCGAAGCTTTGTCACAAGAAAGACTACTCCTGTTGGGAATGTTAGATCCACTGGTCGTTTATCATACTTTATGTGATGAGTTTTCGAGTCCATAACTGTTAAGGATTACTGCGGGTTTCCATTGTCTTTGTCTACAGTCTGCAGGCTTGGATCCTTCACTTCATCCCTTCCTCCTGGGAATGTTAGCTGTAGCGTATCTATAAAGGTCGCAGTGGACGAGGCGTTCTTTCGGGCCTATAAGCTACAAATCTCCAACTTATTTTCTAACACTAAACTTCACGACTTTATTAAGTTTATATACACTATCGAAAACTGTATGCCACGTAAATAAAAAAAGAAGATATTTAGAAATATTAACTGCAAATATTTCCCTGAAAATCTGTAGATTCCTAGAGTAATGGAAGAGAGGAGAAGTAAATTCTATTTAAAAAAAAAGAAATAGAAATGATTGCCAGAGCTATAGGTGAATTTGTTCAATAAATATAACTAAGAAAGTTTTACTAATTAACTTGTAGACTAAACATAATTAATGTATATGTGCTTTCGAAAGAACACAGTGGACTTACGAAGGGACGTACCTCTTCACACTGCATATTTGTAGTAGTGCAGATCATTCAGAAGAGACGAGAATTAAATCTACCAAATTATATTATTTATCGATTATATTAAATCTTTTGGTAGAAAACTACAAAGAGAACTTTGGAAAGTACTGAATAAAAGCGGTTATTAGGAACACCTGACTAGAGTAATGGAAAGTTCGTGTTGTGCAACATATCTATATATCAACAACATTGAGAAGCAAATTAGAATAAATCAAGATATTAAACACGGCTGCCGAATGGCCCCAGCATTGTTTAGTACATATATTGACGATGTCATAAGACAAAGGCAAGAACACTTAAACGTTAGTTTCATTTTAAATAACAAGGCCTTAAACATGGTACTCTTTGCAGACGGTCAAGTAGTATTTAGCAATACAGAGTGTGATACACAAATAACAGGACACAAATTCGAAGGAATAGCCAGTCATATACACAACGTGAGAGATTGAAGGGCGAAAACAACATAACAGAAAAATAAGCAAATTCAATAGCACGTGTAAACAATAAGAAAAGCATTGAAAAATAAAAAATTAAAATCAATTCAAAAAATTGTATAAAAGTATGGCATTTCCAATGTTAACTTTTTCCTGTGAGAGAGAATCAGACAGTTCAGAGAGAAGAAAGATAAAATCAACCGAAATGAAGTTTTTACGTTCTGTATCGGGATATGCACTTTTAGACAAACGCCATGAGAGCATTAGAGCAGAGGTAAACATATTTAACTTAAAACGACCCTATATCAATTAAGAAATAACTGGCTAGAACATACAGAAAGAACGTGATAAAATGGATTGCCACAGACATTACTTCAGTACCAACCTAACAAAAGAAGATTTCGACACCCATGCGCCAGATGGATAAACCCGTTAGCTGGATGTGGAAACAAGTCAAAGGCCTAAATCCACGAAGCAGAAGAAATCGAAAACTTCTCTTTTTAACGTCTAACCCTCATCTTATCATTTATAATTTTTGTTTTCTAGACCCCTGGGAAATTCATAACGGGTAAAAGCAAATATGTCTTTCGGTAGAGACATTCGCGGAATGGGAGGACAGTCAGTCGCCCAGTGCATTATTAAACCAGTTTACACATGATATTAACACCCGTAGTACTTTTGTCTGCTTCAAATACTATCCAAAGATGCTAATTATTTAACCATTTTTCAATTTGGTTGTCAAGGTCGACTGTTAAACTTTTAGTATTCATTTTCACCATTTATTTATTCATCACTGTAAAAGATTAAAATTGTTCTGAAGGAACCTCTTTTGAAAGATCATTGCTTCAAAGAGAAACTCTGTGACTATATACTGTGAGAAGACTGAGTAATCCGAAAAGAAACTTGGCTTAAATTTTATACTCAGTCCTTATAGGTAATTACTCCATGGAAGTGAGACATGGGCTGATTATAAAGTTAAGATATGATCTATGGAAAACAAATGACTGCACGTTTCGAAGAAACATCAAATTAAAATCCATGGATACGTGTTATAAGTTTTACAGCAAGCAAAATTGAAAAGTTTCTTGTTTAATGGTGTTTAATGGATATTACAAACTATATTTACTTGAGACTGTGTCACCACAGTTATGCAGGGAAGCGGTTTCGTGGTATTTTAATGCAAATTTTGGTGCAATTTGCTGCAGAACTGATGAGGCATTATTTGTAACACTAGACCTTTCTCACTCTGCTACCATTATTCAGAAGCCTAGACTAATGTTAAAGATTTGATAAAAGGTTCTTCATCGTTAGAAGAAGAGCACCAACAAGCTGACCAACATGCCGGGTGCAACAGAAGCTGCAACTCCAGTACGTTTGTATGATGTCCCAGGATAATTCACCGCCGGAATGACATCGTTTATTGCCCTCCATCTAGAATATCAGATAAACATATGGCTGTGGTGTCTTTGGAGGAGATATTCAAGATTTTTTAGAAAATATGCAGACGCGCCATGAAAGCAGATACTATGGTAGATGGAATTTGGAAAATACCTGTGTTCTTCTCCGCAAACACTTTCCTGAAAGCCACATAATGGTAGTGAGGCCTTCTAGAATGCATTGCAAGACATTAAGTTGTTATGGCAACTTCGTCAATTCTAACATCTGTGGTATTCCACGGCATACGCCTACACATAATGCGCTACAACATTTACAGCGTTTATTGCAAGGTGTCACACACCGGCTACGTTTAATGTCCCCAACAGAGATGCATCGGAGTTCAGAACATTTACCTGAAATTGATGTACCTTCCTCAAGTAAACAAGAACAACCATCACTCTCGTGGGAGACGCAACTAAATTTTCACAACGCTGATCTAGTGCTTATTGGGTTTAATAAAGTTTGTGCTGTACTTAATCAATTCCTGTACGAGTTTCACCTCTTAAGAATAATAGCTCCAGAGGATGACTCCATGGTGAGGTTCGTATCCAAAATAAAGGATATGTACTGGCTTGATGGAGGCCAAATTGGTGCGAGATATCCCTGGATTACATCTCGAACTCTATTGATGTCATTAACTAAACTAGGCATTACTGTGCATGTTCACGTAACCCCATATCAAGCACAAGACGAACATCGTATTTGGGTTAAAAGAGCAGAAAGGAGGTTTATTGACATTTTACGTAATCTAGGGGCACCTGTCCACCGAACCATACATTTTGAAAATCAGGTACCAAATATATTTAAACATTTCCAACTGCTTGATATCTTTGGTGAGGAAAATAACTGAACCAGATATTGAAATTGTTGTGATGTCATCAATAAAAAGGAACAATAGTACTTCAACAAAGCAACCATGTACTTTTGGACACAATTAGACTATGATGGACAAGTACGGATAATTGTGAGCCTCTTCCACAAGAGCCACAATAATTATTGCAGGACCTACTAGAATTAGAACTTTTAGCAGACCTGCACATTATATGTATCAAAATTAGTTTATAGACCAGCGTAATAAGATCTGCATTCTTGAACATTAGTTTCTTGAACATTTTTTATTGAAAATGTATTATTATGTTAATACACTATTATAGACTATAAATAAAATAAAGTTATCTTGAATTTATTGCATAAATTGAATATTTTTTGAATATTTACTTGTTTCGTTAGTATACTGTTATAAACTATATACAAAATAAAAGGGTGTCTTTCTAATATAATGAAAAAAAAACTTCCCATACTCATAGTTGCCTTAAATAACGTTATGTATGAAATATGTATAAAGTTTTACGAATGGTTATCATTCTGATAATAATGTGTACGGAGCATATAGCTACATGTTTGTATGTGTGCCAAAAATATGGAAAATTAATCTTTTTAATCCCACTTTAACAAAAATACTGTCGACCTACAAGGGAATAGGAAGAGGAAACAATAGTAACACAAAACGAACACTGTACTCATGTCATCAATAGAAAATAATAACAAAAGCAATAGATTAAATAAGGAAACATGTAATGTATCACCTTTATAAAATGACCTAAAATGTACAAAAAGGTTTCTGCTAGGACAATATACATCTATATCCTGTATATTCCATTCCTAGCCCCACACAGCTTGTTTTGTATATTTGTTTATGAATATATTAGTAAAACTCAAATAACTGAAAATATTTGAAAAACTTGGGGTGCAAGGATTGAAAACTGAAGCGTGAATAGTTTACCCAAGCCACTGACACTGTCGCTACAAGATGATGCCAACTGTTGTGTAACACATCTCAATCACCACTAGTCGTTTCATTCATTATTATAATTGATGTAATGCTTTTCACTTTAAAAAAGCTGTTGTTAATTGTCTTTCTTTTCTCTCCGTCTGTTTGGTGCAGAGGTGATGACATTGGTATTCTGGCTTTTAAGAAAACTCTTCCAACCCAAACTAACGTTTAAATGGGAACATTTACAAAACTTTTCTTTTATGAAACATGGATTTCATTATTTTAAATAAAATATCATAACTTTAAGTTATTTTTATGACAAATGACATGCATTACCGGGATATTCTGCTTAATCTCAGAGGTCTTTTGAAGCTTTAATTATATTGCAAAACTGGATGAAAGTCAGACTGATCGGCAAGGCCTCTTTGTTTATCATTAATTAACACTCACAGAAAATTTGTGTGTATGCAAACTTTGAATCCAATGCCCTAAAATTCCCTCCCACCCTTGGCTTGGCTGCTCTAAAACCGTGCTACTATGCCAACTTGCCCGTACAACATTACACTTCGAATCTAACTTTCACTTTTCTGGAGCCCGCCACCGTAGCGTAGATGATAGCATGTCTGCCTCACGCTTATGAGGTCTCGAGTTCGAATCTCGGTCAGCCTGATTTACATGCATAAGCTTTTTCCGCGGGTTTCCCCTATCCGTACGGACGAATATCGAGTAGCTCTAAGCTCCATGGACCCTGGACATATTTGAGCATCATTTCACCCATTTCATTCACCGTACGATATAACTTAACGTTGGAGGTCTTAAAATTAAATCTCATGCATGTCTTGGAGACGGTCTAACAACTTCTTCACATACTCGGTTGCTGGCTGTTTCGCTTCCAGGGGGCCTCCCAAAACCAGTGCATAATGGAGGCGTAGCCCTTGGCCGAACATTAAATTGGCTGGCGTCGTCCCAGATGTGTCGTGTGTCGACGAGTGGTAGGTCAGCTGGAACAGTGGCACCTTGACGTCCCAGTCTTGCTGATGGCTGGCCACGACCTTCCTCAGATGTTCTTGCCGGGTCTTGATGTACCTCTCTACCATGCCGTCCCATAGCAGATGTAGAGGTGTTGTACGGCTTTTGTTTACCCCAAGTCTTTCTAGTGCTACCTTCATCAGGTTAGACGCAAAATTGGTGCCCTGGTCACAGTGGAGCTCTAACGGCACCCCACAACGGCAGAACAGTTGCTCCACGAGGCATGTGTGAGTGTCTTCGACTCCCGGTTTGGGATGGCATACACCTCTTGCCACTTTGTGAAGTGGTCCGTGGCCATCTTTAGGTATTTGTTGCCTGTTCTGACACTGGGAATGGTCCAGCTATATCGACAGCGATGCGTTCGAAAGACGCTCCGACATTGTACTGCTGCATGCAACACTGGCTCCTGGTCTGGGGGCCGCGATTCGCCGCGCACACGTGACATTGACGGCACCATTTCACAGCATCTACTCAGAGCGTGAGCCAGCAGTGCCCCTACCGAAGTTTGTCGATCGTTCGGTTTGCTCCCAGGTGTCCTCCGGAAGTACCGATGTGCTCATCCTCCAAGACTTCTAGAAACTTACTCCGGAAAAGTAGCAACTGCTCTCTATCTCTCTCTTTGCATCTTCTGATCGGATGATTCCAGAAACATAACGGTAAGCCCTCGTTTTTCTTCAAGGACTCCCATTGGGCTCAGTACGACGTTTACGCAGCGCTTCTGTGTGCGATGTCCTCCCAGGTCGGTCTCGTACCTGCCTCTACTTCCCCAGAGAGGTCCCAAGTCGGCGTCCGTCAGCTGCTCCCTCAGGCCAGTGCTATCACAGCCATTCGCAGGCATTGCCGTGACCACTCTGACAGCCGCGACTCGCTCCTTCTCTTCCACCCTTGTGCATTGGCCCCAACCTTACGGGCAGGGTCTTCGGCACATGGCGTCTGCGTTGCCGTGGTTCTTACACCTACGATGCTCTGTGGTGAGGTCCTAAGCCTGCAGCCTCTGGGCCCAACAGCCTCTCCGCCCTTGCAGTTTCCTATAGCTAAGTAGCCAGGTGAGGGCGGAATGGACAGATCTCGGTTTGAATGGCTGATAGTCCAGGTACTTGTGGAAGTGCTCCAAGGTCTTTACTACCGCCAGTAGTTCTCCACGGGTTCATCTCTGCTATGGACAGCGTCTTGCTGTGGTAAGTTGTCACCCGCCCGTGGCCAATTCGGACTTGGTATAGGATTCCCCAAATGCAGTGGTCGCTGCCATCGTTGTCCACAATAAAGGTTCCACCTGGTCGTTGGAATTCCATATTAGGAGCACTGCAGAGTGTCTTCTTCAGCTCCTGCAAGGCGACTTCAGCGTCATCCATCCACACATACGGCCGGTGTCCTTCCATAAGGCTGGTGAGGAGCTTGGCGGTGCTGGAGAAGCCCCTTATTAAACGGCGGTAACAACTACACAGCCCCGGGATACTGCGCAATTCTCTCTTATCTTTTGGCCATGGCCAATCTCTCGCAGGCTGTGTCTTCTCCGGGTCTGTGGCCACTCCGGTTGGTGAGACTATGTGACCCAAATAGTTGACTTCTTTGCGGAAGAGCTGGCACGTCTATGCGTTTAGCTCCAGGTTACTTGCCTGCAGTCTCTGTAACACCTTGCTCAGTTTTTGAGGTGGTCTTCGAATGTCTTGCCGACGATGATTATGTTATCCAGGTATAACAGGTTGGCGTCATAAGTCAATCCTCTCATCAGTGTATCGATGAGGATTTGGAATATAGCTGGTGTGTTGTAGAGACCAAAGACCAAAACTGAGAGCTCCCAAAGCCATTGGCCTTTGGAGAATGCTTTCTTCTCCTTGTCTGTTGGGTCCAGAGCTACCTGCTAGTAATCAGACTCGGCTTCAGGGTCGATAACCTGTATGCAACAGCAAGCGTGTTCAGAGTGCCGTCAATCAGCGTTAAGGGGAGACAGTCCTTCCTGGTTACAGCGTTCAGTTTCCTGTAGTCCACGCAGAAGCGTAGCTCACCGTTCTTCTTAGTCACCAAGATTACAGGGGAACACCAAAGTCTCTCAAACTCTTTGATAACTTCCTTGGATCTCATGTCCCCCAGAATGTCCCATTCCGCCGTTTGTTTCGCTAGCGGAAAGCGTCTAGGTGGTTGCCGAATGGGCCGGGCATCTCCGTTGTCGATATGGTGGAGCACTCGGTTCGTACGTCCGTAGTCGCTGTCGCCTTGGCTGAAGAGGCGCTGTTATCGTCTAAGCAGTTGTCGAAACTCCACGAGCTGATCTGCTGTAAGGTAGTCGGCCGGCGTCTCCCATCAGACTTCCAACCAGGGCCCCTAATGTTGCTTCAAATTTCATCCAAAGATGCTAATTATTTAACCATTTTTGAGTTTAGTTGTCAAGGTCGAATGTTAAACTTTTAGCATTCGTTTTCACCATTTATTTATTCTTCACTGTAAAAGATTAAAATTGTTCTGAAGGAACCTCTTTTGAAAGATCATTGCTTCAAAGAGAAACTCTGTGACTATATACTGAGAGAAGACTGAGTAATCCGAAAAGAAACTTGGCTTAAATTTTATACTCAGTCCTTATAGGTAATTACTCCATGGAAGTGAGACATGGGCTGATTATAAAGTTAAGATATGATCTATGGAGAACAAATGACTGCACGTTTCGAAGAAACATCATATTAAAATCCATGGATACGTGTTATAAGTTTTACAGCAAGCAAAATTGAAAAGTTTCTGGTTTAATGGTGTTTAATGGATATTACAAACAATATTTACCTCAGATTGTGTCACCACAGTTATGCAGGGAAGCGGTTTCGTGGTATTTTAATGCAAGTTTTGGTGCAATTTGCTGCAGAACTGATGAGGCATTATTTGTAACACTAGACCTTTCTCACTCTGCTACCATAATTCAGAAGCCTAGACTAATGTTAAAGATTTGATAAAAGGTTCTTTATCGTTGGAACAAGAGCACCAACAAGCTGACCAACATGTCGGGTGCATCAGAAGCTGCAACTCCAGTACGTTTGTATGATGTCCCAGGATACAGTCACCGCCGGAATGACATCGTTTATTGCCTCCATCTAGAATATCAGATAAACATATGGCTGTGGTGTCTTTTGGAGGAGATATTCAAGACTTTTTAGAAAATATGCAGACGCACCATGAAAGCAGATAATATGGTAGATGGAATTTGGAAAATACCTGTGTTCTTCTCCACAAACACTTTCCTGAAAGCCACATAATAGTAGTGAGGCCTTCCAGAATGCATTTCAAGACATGAAGTTGTTACGACAACTTCGTCAATTCTAACATCTGTGGTATTCCACGGCATACGCCTACACATAATGCGCTACAACATTTACAGCGTTTATTGCAAGGTTAGGTTTAATGTCCCCAACAGAGATGCATCGGAGTTCAGAACATTTACCTGAAATAGATGTACCTTCTTCAAGTAAACAAGAACAACCATCACTCTCGTGGGAGACGCAACTAAATTTTCACAACGCTGATCTAGTGCTTATTGGGTTTAGTAAAGATTGTGCTGTACTTAATAAATTCCTGTACGAGTTTCACCTCTTAAGAATGATAGCTCCAGAGGATGACTCCATGGTGAGGTTCGTATCCAAAATAAAGGATATGTACTGGCTTGATGGAGGCCAAATGGGTGCGAGATATCCCTGGATTACGTCTCGAACTCTATTGATGTCATTAACTAAACTAGGCATTACTGTGCATGTTCACGTAACCCCGTATCAAGCACAAGACGAACATCGTATTTGGGTTAAAAGAGCAGAAAGGAGGTTTATTGACATTTTACGTAATCTAGGGGCACCTGTCCACCGAACTATACATTTTGAAAATCAGGTACCAAATATATTTAAACATTTCCAACTGCTTGATGTCTTTGGTCAGGCAAATAATTGAACCACATATTGAAATTGTTGTGATGTAATTAATAAAAAAGAACAATAGAACTTCAATAAAGCAACCATGTACTTTTGGACACAATTAGACTATGATGGACAAGTACGGATAATTGTGAGCCTCTTCCACAAGAACCACAATAATTAATGCAGGACCTACTAGAATTATAACTTTTAGTACACCTGTTCATTATACGTATCAAAAATAGTTTATAGACCAGCGTTATAAGACCTGTATACTTGAACATTAATTTCTTGAACATTTATTTATTGAAAATATATTATTATGTTAATATACTATTATAAACTATAAATAAAATAAAGTTATCTTGAATTTATTGCATAAATTGAATATTTTTATTACTTATTTGTTTCATTAATATACTGTTATAAACTATATATAAAATAAAAGGGTGTCTTTCTAATATAATGAAAAAAAATTTTCCATACTCATAGTTGCCTTAAATAACGTTATGTATGAAATATTCATAAAGTTTTACGAATGGTTATCATTCTGATAATAATGTGTAGAAGCATATGGCTACATTTTTGTATGTGAGCCCAAAATATGGAAAATTAATCTTTTTAATCCCACTTTAACGAAAATAATGTCGACCTACAAGGGAGGAGGAAGAGGAAACAATGGTAACACAAAACGGACACTGTACTCATGTCATCAATAGAAAATAATAACAAAAGCAATAGATTAAATAAGGAAAAATGTAATGTATCACATTCATAAAATCAAACAAAATGTACAAAATGGTTCCTGCTAGGACAATATACATTTATATCCTATATCTTCCATTCCTAGCCCCACTGAGCTTGTTTTGTATATTTGTTTATGAATATATTAGTAAAACTCAAATATCTGAAAATATTTGAAAAACTTGGGGTGCGAGAATTAAAAAGTGAAGCATGTATAGTTTACCCAAGTCACTGACACTGTCGCTACAAGATGATGCCAACTGTTGTGTAACATTTCTAAATCACAACTACTCCCTTCAGTCATTATTATAATTTATTTCATGCTTTCCACTTTAAAAAAGCTCTTGTTAATTGTATTTCTTTTCTCTCAGTCTGTTCGGTGCAATTGATTTTGAACTAACCTTCCAATGAGCTAGAGTCCTGAAACCTGAAATATAACTCAGAGGTGATGACATTGGTTTTCTGGCTTTTAAGAAAATTCTTCTATCCCAAACTAACGTTTAAATGGGAACATTTACAAAACCTTTATTTTATGAAACATGGATTTTATTATTTTAAGGCAAGGCCTCTTTGTTTATCATTAGTTTATACTCTAACACAGAAAATTTGTGTGTATGCAAACTTAGAAAGGTAATCAGAACTGAAGAATCCAATGTCCTATCCTTACGGACGAATATCGAGTAGCTCTAAGCTCCATGGACCCTGAACATATTTGAGCATCATTTCACCCATTTCATTCACTCTCCGATATGACTTAACGTTGGAGGACGTAAAATTTAAAAAACAAAAAACAAAAACACAAAAACTTTCCCGGAAATCTCAAATTCGAGGTCACACACTCCAATTTGGCTTACAATTCATAAGTATTCAAGTCCCAGACTTTAAACTACTTGTGCATAGTTTCCATTTACAAAGGAATCAATTGCAATTGATTGTCCTAGCATACACCAACGCTTGGGGAAGTAAGAAGGGTAAAATCAGTACTGAAAATTGTAATAGCATAGCCGAAATCCAAGCCACGTATTTTCCGATTAACGTGCGACAGCTCTACCACTGAGGTACCATGAAAACATGTTGATACGACATACAATTATGCAAAAACTCGAATTTTTCAGTGCAGACCACGACGAAATCTCAAATTCGTTATCAAATATCCAAAAGGCTATGGCATTTAACTTCTCAGCTCTGATTCTTTCAATGCCTTTTAATTTAAACTATTTAGGCAAGTAAACAAATTAACAGTATTAATATGCCGTACTTTTAAAACGATCTAAAAGGTGTGAAATAATTTATCGTAATTCCATACAGATTCCTAAAGCCACACAGATCGAACTGAAAATGAGTGACTGTGAAATATTGATAGCTGTGAAACCGAACTGGACGGCTCACGCGGTTAGATGTTTGGCTCGTATTCGGTAGGTTTGAGTTCGATTCCAGTGGCCGATGTACCTGAACCATGGACTTTTCTGGAGTATTCTCGGGTAACCAGGCGAATGCTTGGTTGGTTAATTACGTTATCCGAATTTCCCGTCCCCCCATGTCATCTCCATTATCATTTCACATCACTTCACATCTGATGGTCTCTTTCAAGGTAGAAGTGTCGGCGGATGTCTCGACGTTACAGGCAGAATGATATGCTCCTAATTAACAATTTCTCTTTCGTAGGATGGTTTCTTGTCTCCTTGGTGACTTGGCGGGCCATTTCTGGAGCACCACGGGTGGGATGCTGGTTGTGCTAATCTGCCGGGGAAGTTTCCAACTGCTAAATATTAGGAAATCTGCGCTCTGCACTGTTGTGACTCCTTCGTTCGGCCTCTGTCTCCTGTCACCTCATCCTCCCTCCATAGGATGCCCACCTTGGGACTTAGCACAGAACATATACCTGATAGAACCTTCTATGTTAATCGCTGGCAGCACCAGGTGATCGCAGCGACCCTATGTTCGGGTGGCTATCTAAATTATAAAAAATCGCGTGCCCAAACTTTTACGTTGCCGGAATGCTATAGCTGTATTTTTCATACTGCTTAGCTGTCAGCTGGTGATATATTCCAATACCGCATTGCTACAGATGACGCACAAAAGTAATTACGTGAGCTTTGAGAGTTGTGACTGTAGTTTGAAGGTTGTCTCATATTCTAAAATCTCACATAATTATCTTTTATAATATGTAGCAATACAGTATTAGAACATATAATCAGCTGGGTCTTGCAGTTAATTTTTTGAATGACACCTGTACCTTATTTTCCCCTTCAATTACTTCAAAGTTTTAACGAACTTTCAAGGAATTAACAATACGATGTAGTATTTCACAGGAAAATTTTAATAATAACATTGTTTTGACAGTTACAGCTTCCTTTTGTTATTCTGGCTCATTAACATAACAAATTAATTTGACATTTACTTAAACAGCATCAGTAGTCCATCTAAATCAATTCCAAAAATCTATAGCACAACACTAGCTACAACACTGTAGCTATACCTCAAAACACTTAAAAAGTGAGGCAACATTACCAATTCATTCAATTTCAAAGAAATTTTAGCAAAAAATCCTGTGTAATATTATATACATTTGTAAATAATTTATATGATATGAATAACACGAGTAACGTTTTTTCATTTAAAACAAAGAAACCAATATAAAACTTCAGCTGTTGCACAAAGTGATATGAATAACAGAAGTTACAAACTTGAATATTTAAGAAAAAGCTTTAACGTACCTTTTCTGTAATAATACCGTAAGGATGGCTCAAATGTTTAAAGAGATGAATAATATGATTAAATAATTGTATTACAAAGAAAGTTTAGCATAACATAATAACAGTTTAACTATGTATTAAGCATAATACATGTTTATTTCAATATTAACGAGGTTAGTTGCCTCAGGCATTTCCTGGCATTTAGCTAAGGTTAGGGTAAACCTTTAGAAATAACTTAAAACACGTAATGAAATACGCAAATAAAAGTACAAAAACAATTAAATCAATGTAATCACAGTATTGCACTATACCATATCATTAAGCAGTTTGAGAAGAATGACTGCTATTAGGCAAAAGATTAGTTTAATAATATTAACTACTAGTAATCCAGAAACTGTAAACATTATATAGGTACATTAAAAAGTGAGTGTTAATGGCAGCATTCAAAGAAATAACTTTAATTAGGAAATTTACTGCTTATGTAACTGCCTAAATAAATCTCAAAACATTATGTATTTAAAAGTCTAGAACTTATGTAAAAGGAACTACCACTGAATTGGTCAACAAAAGCAAATACAAAAAAGGACAGAGATTACACAGAGCTGAATATTTTCATGTATTTTTCATGGCCTGTGCTATCCTTTATTCACAAATGCTATTTTTCTTATTTTAAATGTATTTGTAAATTAGAAATGGGACAATGTCTTAGTTACATACATGTGCATGCCATGTTTTGCACATAGTCTTATGCCATCTGGCTCTTTGAAAGTTTAGATAAAATGTTCCTCCAGAGAACTAGTATGGCCAAAATTATCCAGAACACCATATAACTGATTGTGGAGGTTTTGTAAAAGTAACATCAGATTCTCACGTGCGTATGTTAACTTGTAGGTTAAGTTAGCATGTGATTGAAATCTCCAACGACGTTCAATGAAGTTCAGCTTCAATATTGCGACATTCACTTCTTGATATTTGTATCTGAAAATAAAATCAAAGCAATGTACTGCCAATAAGCTTTTATATTTCCGTGAATGATTTTCACAGCAATCCATTGAATAACGCGTTAAAGCATCTTAAAGTACAACAGCTATTCACAGTAGACCTGCAATAATATTGACAATGTTAAATCTGATTAATCTCAGTTCTCTGTACCTGAAGTAAGTAGCCAAGATCGCGCGATGTGGTATCAAATGCTGTTTCTTCCACAGCAACATACAACAATTCTCCTTCCACTCTGACATTTTCCAGATGGCCATGCCATAGAATATCAAACCACTAAAAATTTAAAGGTTGTTGCATAACTTGAGTCCGCCAATCCCCTTCGTGATCCAGTAAGCCAGCGCCTCTATTTTCGGGTGGCGAACTAAAACCTCTTGTTGCAATTTCTCCTATCTCGGGTTAGGTACAATAAGCCATAGGTTTCGGTGTCGAATTCCCTCCGAAGTAATCCTAATCCTAAATCCTAATAGCTGTGACAATACTTGTAAAGAAAAAGGAAGTCCAAAAATCGCAAGGCCTATGCAATAGATAACAGTAAGCATTGCAGGTAATAACTGTCGTTCAGAAAAAAACAGGGCTGAAGCCGAGATAGGGGAAATGGCAACAAGAGATTTTAGTTTTCCACCCGAAAATAGAGGCACTGACGTACTTCATTACGATGCTGACTGGCTGATTCAGGTTCTGCTACAACTATTAAATTTGTACTGGTTTGGTTTTCTGTGGTTTGGCCATCTTGAAAATGTCAATGCGGAAGGATTGTTCTATGTTCCTGTGGAAGATGGAGCATTTAATAATTAATTGCCTGGGCTTGGCTAGTTACTCCAAGTACAGAGAATAATCATATGTTCGTGTTTTCAATTGGCATTATAATTGGAGGTCTGCTGTGAACAGCTGTTGTACTGTTAGATGCTGTAACACGTTATTCGATGGATTTCTGTGAAAGACATTCGTGGCAAAATAAAAGCCTATTAGCATTACATTGCTTTAATTTTATATTCAGATACAAAAATCAATAGGTGAATGTTTCAGTATTAAAGCTGAACTTCGTTGGAGATTACAATGATATTCTGACACTTATATACACATGTATAAAATTAAAGTTAATTGCATTTGGGATAGCTTGTTGCACTATTTGGAATTTATGAATGCCATACCTAATAGATCAGTGGTTGTAGTCATAAAACATTGAAACGTGCAATAGAAGAAACTCTTAAAGCAATATGGACTTTCTACAGTGCCCATGAGAATATTTTACAGCAGATAGGTTAGAATACTACCAACAGAATCATGCCATATTTTATGCCATTTCAGTTGCGCCTGATACAAGCTGTAATTTCCTTAATATTTTATGTTGCTGCTACTTTAAATGAAATGGTAAATGTTAATTTTGGAAACTGCAAAGCTGTAACTTTATGCAGAAGGTCTGAAGCAATTACTTCAAGAAGCAAATTTTTTCAGGGGTACTTGATCTTTACACAATAATGAAATGATGTTCAAATCAGCCCATGGTCAATATTGCTGAGACCTACCACCTAAGAGTTACCTATGCTACTATTGTACATTACTGTCTGCCAGGCTATATTATCGTTCATTAATTTATTATTGGGCATCTCTCTTGCTTATTATTATGTTTAAAATTTTTCAACACGTTTGTTTGTTTATTCTTGACAGGATATCCACAGTACCAATTTTCGACTGAAGTATTGCTGCAAATTTCCACAGTGTTGGAGGAGCTATTATCAGTCTCTAGGACTATGCACCAGGTGTACCAATGTCACTTCTATAAATTTACCCGGGAGCCAGCAATACTGCAATAGTGGAAAGAAATGAAATGTGTAGTGTTTAACCCCCGCTTTTACTACATACGGCACCGCAGGCGGTGACACTGATGATGCATGAGATGAAGATGGAGCACCGGTGGAATGAGATGGCGGGGGAAACCGGAGGTCCCGGAGAAATCCCGCCCCAACGCCGTGTTGTCCACCACAAATCTCACTTTGCGGTCGCCTGGGATCGAACCCGGGCCGCCTTGGTGAGAGCCAAGCGGTCTAACCACTGAGCCACGGCGTGGCCATAGTGAAAAATATTGTTACTTTGTGTGTTCGTGATATTAAAAGTCCATGTTACCAACACCAAACATTGCTCTTTATTTCCGTAGAATCAATCTGACAGTCCGGAATTACGTCACATACACAATACATCTCGCAAGGTCATCTACCACAAACACAGCACACACAGCTGTTCACGCGCATGCGTCAGTGGCAGCCGGTTGCTCTTTTTATAGTTACTATTCCATAAATTCGTGGAATGTTCTCAAACAATCAAGACGGCGTTAGAAGAAAGACAAGCTCTCTGGAAATCTATTTTCTTCCCGCACCTTTTCGGCGAGCTTTTATCTTCAAACTACACCACCCATCGCTTTGAACAAATTGCCCGCGCCGCCTCAAAACAAAATTGTGCTCGGGCCACTTCTCCCTCCACAAGGCTGGTCGTCCTGATCAGAACCATCGTAATGGGGGAGACGATCCAGGTGTACCACCAACATCTCTCCTCGGGGCACATTCTGGATGCGGTATACCACGTCGCTAATCCTCTTCACGACCCAGTACGATCCTCAAGTTTAGGTCAGCGTCCCTAGGCCCTGGTAGGGCGTTGAATACAGACTAGGCCACCTTGCTGGGACCCTTGGCTGTTGGCTTGCCTGCCATGTCGGGCCTTCATGTGGTCACTCCTCTTCTGGATGTTCTGACGAACCATCTTATGCAAGTCTTGGAGACGGTCTACCAAGTTCTCTACACACTCGGTTGCTGGCTGTTTCGCTTCCGGGTGGCTCCCAAAAGCCAGAGCACAAGGGAGGCGTAACCCTTGGCCGAACATTAATGTGGCTGGCGTCATCCCAGTTGTGCCGTGTGTCGACGAGTGGTAGGTTAGTAGGAACAGTGGCAGCTTGACGTCCCAGTCTCGCTGATGGCTGGCCACGACCTTCCTCAGATGTTCTTGCCGGGTCTTGATGTACCTCTCTACGATGCCGTCCCACTGCAGATGTAGAGGTGTTGTACGGATTTTGTTAACCCCAAGACATTCCAGTGCTTCCTTCATTAGGTTAGACTCAAAATTGGTGCCCTGCTCACTGTGGAGCTCTAACGTCACCCCACAACGACAGAACAGTTGCTCCACGAGGCATGTGTGATTGTTTCCGACTCCCGGTTCGGGAAGGCATACACCTCCTGCCACTTGGTGAAGTGGTACGTGGCCACCTTTAGGCATTTGTTGCCTCGGTCGGACACTGGGAATGGTCCACTATGTCGACAGCGATGCTTTCGAAAGGCGCTCCGACGTTGTACTGCTGCATGCAACACCGGCTCCTGGTCTGGGGGTCGCGATTCGCCGCACAAGTGACATTGACGGCACCATTTCACAGCATCTGCTGGGAGCCTGAGCCAGTAGTACCCCTACCGAAGTTTGTCGATCGTTCGGTTTGCTCCAAGGTCTCCTCCAGAAGTACCGCTGTGCACATCCTCCAAGACGTCTAGAAACTTACTCCGGAAAAGTAGCAACATCTTTCTATCTCTCTCTCTCTTTGCATCTTCCTATCGGGTGATTCCAGAAACATAACAGTAAGCCCTCGTAGTTCTTCAACGACTGCCATTGGGCTCAGTATGAAGTTTACGCAGCGCTTCTGTGTGCGATGTCCTCCCAGGTCGGTCTCGTACCTGCCTCCACTTCCCCCAAGAGTGGCCCCAAGTCGGCGTCCGCCAGCTGCTCCCTCAGGCCAGCGCTATCCCAGCCATTCGCAGGCATTGCCGTGACCACTCTGACAGCCGCGACACGCTCCTTCTCTTCCACAACTTGTGCATTGGCCCCACCCTTCTGGGCAGGGTCTTCGGCACATGGCATCTGCGTTGCCGTGGTCCTTACATCTATGATGCTCTGTGGTGAGGTCCTACTCCTGCAGCCTCTGGGACCAACGGCCTATCCGCCATTCCAGTTTCCTAAAGGTAAGTAGCCAGGAGAGGGCGGAATGGGCAGTTCTCAGTTTGAATGGCTGACAGTACAGGTACTTGTGGAAGTGTTCCAAGGTCTTTACTACCGCCAGTAGTTCTCCCCGGGTAACGCAGTAGTTCTTCTCTGCTTTGGACAGCGTCTTGCTGTAGTAAGTTGTCACCCGCCCGTGGCCATCCTGGACTTGGGATAGGACACCCCTAATGCAGTGGTCGCTGCCATCGTTGTGCACAATGAAGGTTTCACCTGGTTGTGGGAATATTAAATGCTCATTATTTGCTCATTATTTCCATAGAAATCAATATGACAATCCAGAATTACGTCACATACACAATACATCTCTCAAGGTCCTCTACCACAAACACAGCTCACACAGCTGTTCACGCGCATGCGTCCAATTACCGACTGACCGTCAGTGGCTGGCGGCGGCGGCTCCTTTTATAGTTACTATTCCAGAAATTCGTGGAATGTTCTCAATCAAGACGGCATTAGCAGAAAGACGAATTCTCTAGAAATCCATGTGGTTCCCCCCACCAGTTCGGCGACTTTTATCTCCGCACGGCACTTCCCTTCTCCTCTAAATCATTGCCCGCGCCGCCTGGAATCAACAATGTGCAGCCGAAAATATTTGTAAAATTTCCAGTTAAAGTTGTGTTTCCTTTCATTTGTTTGAATACCATTTTTTGAAAGAAGACTTCACAGTTGGTTCTGGAATTATGTTATAATATGGAGTGCTACCAAAATATTTGTAAATGGGAACTTGCTGTGCTAGGATTCAACAGGGAAGTGATAACGTCAATAATGAATCAGTACAGCAAGTAATTTCAAAAAATACTGATAATTGCGAAGGTGGTATGCAGTTAGGTACTGAGCATTTTTTGACAGTGTAGATGCTTTTTCAAGTATGCCCCAAGTAAAACAGTGGCTTTCAATTCAGTAAGAAAAAGGGTGTACTGGGTACCGTAGTTTCTAGACTATTTTTGTCTCTGAAAACGTGCCATGTGTAGAAAAGGCACAGAAATACGGTGACAGGTACTAACGACATTTAAGGACAGAGGTACTGAAACCTCCAAGTTAACATATGCCAGTGAAAATCTGATGCTACTATTACAAAACCTCCACAATCAGTTATAAAAATTTCTGGATTATTTTGGCCATACTAGTTCTCTGGAGGATAATTTAATTTCAATTTTCATAGTTACAGATAGCAAAGATTATGTGCGAAATATGGAATTCACATAGATATGGTAAATACATGTGTTCAATTTTTAATTTATACATACGTTAAACGTAACAAAATTAACATTTTTCAAAAAGGACGGCTACCACAGACCATGAAAAACATATGAAAATATTGAGATCAGTAAAATTTCATAACTTCTTGGTATTTGCTTTCGTTGACCAATTCATTGTGAGTTGTTTTGGTATTCTTTCAAGATTTTTAATTGGCGCTGAGAGACAAAACTTTCAATTAGTCTGATCAGAAAATCTGGGAGTACAATTCTATGTAGTTTTACCGGTAAGCCAGTGTGTCATACAGTGTCGAAAGCTTGAGCTATATCTAGAAAACTGGCAGGGGTATACTGTTTCTTTCTAAATTCTTTTATTATGCTTTCAGTAAGCCTTAGAAGTTGATGAGTTTTAGAATGCAGAGGACGAAAACCAAATTGATACGATGGTATAATGTTATTGGAGACAAATTCTTCTAAGCATTTTTGGAATACTTTATCAAAAATTTTGGATAAAGTTGGAAGCACACTGATTAGCCGATAACTTGATGGGAGATCTTTCGGTTTTTGAGGTTTGTGGAATACCATAATTTCTGCTGTTTTCTATGTCCGAGGGTAGTAGCCAATTCTTAGAGAGGTGTTTGCGCCATGATATTCATTTGTTAGTCGGGCGCATGAATATTTTACTTGGCGCCGGTTATGCGCAAACTGGTCATGTGACTCGCCAGCGTGCAAGAAAGTAGTCTTTTTCCGGTTAGTTAGACAGACATTTTTGAGACAAGAACATTGATGTGATGTGTTTCGTGGTGTGGCTGAGTGCAACGTTATTGCAATGCAAAGACGTTTTTTAGTTTCTCTAAATGTTAATGTATTGTCTTCTTTATGATTATTCATGCAAGAAATGTAACGTGTGCAAAACATTTATCCAGAGATATGAATACAGCTCTATCGAGTACAGTCCACAAAACAGTTTCCTTGATTTCTGCTAAAATCAAGTGGTCCTCCGAATTAAATTAATCACGACACGAACATTGGTCCTTCACGGGCGGATATTATTGTGCATCGCAACAGTTTCTTCTGCATGGATTCAGTGGGCCCCAGGACGCCAGGCATCGGGATCTACACAGCAGATTATCAGTATTTCATTCGCAACGACGCAGTAGCCTGCATCGCAACACATTTCAGGTCAGAACATTCCTTTTCTTTCTTTCTCTCCTTTAAGCAAGTCTCATAATCATTCAATATGGAGCAGGATTTGAAAGCTCTTGTCAAAAGAAGAGGTATAATTAAAAGAAAATTTACCTTTGTTCGAAAATTTCTTGATGAATTACCAGAACGAGTCAATATTTTCATATTGAGAGCTAATTTCGATAACTTAAGTGAAATTTGGGACAAATGTGAAACTATTCAGACCCAAATTGAATCTCTTGTGGAAGTGGAAACTGAATTAGATATGCATGCGGAACACGAGGAGGAAACAAGAAACAGGTACCTCGAATTGAAAGCTAGGTTAGCTGAATTAATACTGGATCATGAACAGCAAGAAAATGGTTCTGGACATTCGCAGCACACAGTGCAGTGGCAATCGTCACAAGCAGCTAAAACTATCAAACTGCCTGTGATACAATTACCTAAATTTGAGGGTGATGTTACTCATTTCAAACATTTCTATGACACATTTACAAACTTAGTGGTCAACAACCAAGCTTTAGATGCTATTCAGAAATATCACTACTTACTTTCCTCTCTCAAGGGACAACCTCATTCACTAATACAGAACATACCTGTCACTAGTGAAAATTTTGATGTAGCATGGGAGCTCATATGCTCACGCTATAACAATACAAGATTAATAGCTACAGCTCATATAAAAAATTTATTAGCACTACCGGTAATGCATAAGGAAACAGTAAATGAACTACGTACCTTGCTCAACCATTGTCAAAATGACTTGAATGCCATTGAAGCATTAAAACTTGAAGTGCCTTTGCATGAAATCATTTTAATGCAACTTCTCCTGTAACATTTGTCTGACACCACACGCAGAGAATGGGAGAGTAAAATAGATTCTCAAAACTTCCCTTCTTTGAAGGATCTTATGCAATTTTTAGAAGCAAGAGCACACTTTTTTGAATTGCTTGCTAACACTGCATGTAACAAGACGGTAGTTAAGCCTAAGACTGACTTGCACTTTGCTAAGCCCAACAGCAGAGACAGTGAATTCTCTTACTTATCCACGAGTGATCGTGTATGTCCATTTTGTCAGTGCAATCACATGCTACATAATTGTGATGATTTCAAAAATCTTAATGTGCATAAGCGTTGGACTTTCATTAAATCCAAGCGCCTTTGTGCCAATTGCTTTGCTCCTAATCACATATCAAGTAAATGTAATCGTGCCCCATACTGCAATTGTGGCTCATCCACTCACAGCAAGTTGATTCATGATAGTAACAGAGAAAATGTTTCACGTGCAACTTCATCTAGTCCTGTAAATAATTCTACTAGAACAATTGACGCGCCATCTAGCTACTGTTCTTTTAAATCAAAATCTACACAGCAGCTTTTGCTTGCCACCGCACTAGTGCAAGTGGAAGACAGATATGGCAATCTCATACAATGTAGAGCACTCCTCGACTCTGCCAGTCAATCCAATTTCATAACTGCAGATCTTGTGAAGCGCGTACAGCTTAATAAGGTGACAGCTGATACGCCTATCAATGGTATAAATGACACCATTTCTACGGCCACACACCATGTTCAGGTCAGTGTGAAATCTATGGTACATGATTTTAAGACTAAAATTGAATGTCTAGTACTTCCTCGTATAACAGGAAAACTACCTTCCACACATATCAATTTGTGCAACTGGAATATTCCTTCTAGCATTCCATTAGCAGATCCTAGGTTGAGCATTCCTGATGAAGTTGAAATCCTAATCGGAAGTTCCTTATTCTTCGAGTTATTGCATGGGAAAACCTTAAAGAGACAAGGACATCCTATACTAGCCAGCACAGCCCTCGGTTGGATAATATCAGGCCCTATTCCAAGGTCAACGTACAATTACAAGGCTAAGTCTTCGCCTCAGCATAATTTCTTCATCAGCACTGATAACCTTGACACACAGTTAAGACGTTTCTGGGATTTGGAAGAATTTCCTCAGCATGTTCTTACTAAGGAGGAAAAGGAGTCTGAAGAATATTATCTAAAAACAACCACTCGTAATGTTGATGGTAGCTTTAGAGTTCGTCTACCCGTCAAGGAGGATAAAAATCGCTTAGGTGAACCTAGACAGCAAGCCATCAATCGCTTTATGCACTTAGAACGACGTCTTCAAAACGACATCACACTTAAAGAAGATTACACTCAATTTCTCTCTGAATATGAATCCATGGGGCACATGAAGCAAGTGTCACCACCAAAGGAAGGCGAACCTTGTTACTATCTTCCGCACCATGCAGTTTTCAAACCTTTGTCTATTACTACTCGCACCAGAGTTGTATTTGATGCATCTGCGCAGTCATCTTCAGGACTATCCTTGAATGATGTGCTGAAGTTAGATCCTATTATTCAGGTTGACCTTATCTCCAAAATTTTACGATTCAGAACTTATCGCTATGCATTCTCAGCTGACATTTTTAAGATGTACAGGCGAGTGAAAATGCATCCTGATGATCAAGATCTCCTGAGAATAGTATGGCGAGAAAACAAAGATGAACCTATCAAGGACTACGCTCTTACTACAGTCACATATGGTACCAAAACTGCATCCCTTTTGGCCATAAGGACTTTGCATCAACTAGCTTCAGATGAAGAGGCTAAATATCCACTAGCTTCTCAAGCTATCCGTGAACTCTTCTACGTAGATGATTGCTTATGTGATCATAATGATCTACAGCAAGCTTTACATATTCAGAGGCAGCTACTTCAGATGTTAGACAGTGGTGGATTCCCACTTAGGAAATGGTGTTCTAATCATGAAGATATTTTAAAATCCATTCCACCGGAACACAGAGAGACTCAACTTCCACTTTCATTGGATAGCAGTGAAAATGTGCATGCTCTTGGTCTCCTCTGACATCCTGGAACAGATCAATTCCAGATACAAGACAATCCATCTCTTCAGGATAATCTAAATTCTAGCTACACGAAACGAAACATACTTTCTGTCATATCATCTATTTTTGTTCCTTTAGGCCTAGTGAGTCCTATTGTCATAAATGCCAAGATGTTTCTACAATCTGTTTGGTTGGAAAAACTCGGTTGGGATGAATTGATACCATTTCACCTCATTCAACATGGCTAAATATCTGCGAGACATTGTCCATCATTCATGCTATACGTATTCCAAGACACGTCCTAATCACAGGTACATTAAGGGACATACAAATACATGGGTTTTGCGATTCCTCAGAAAAGGCTTATGGTGCCTGTGTTTATCTTCGTTCTATGAAGAGCTGCAATGAGGTGAAAACCAGACTTCTTTGCTCCAAATCCAAGGTTGCACCATTAAAGAAACAAACCATTCCTCGGCTCGAACTTTGTGGTGCTTTACTACTCGCTAAACTTTACAAGGTTGTAGCTAACCTTAAGCTGCAGACTTCACAGAACTATTTATGGACGGACTCTATGATTGTTCTAGCATGGATTGAATCCAACCCACACAAATGGAAGACTTTTGTAACCAACAGAGTTTCACAAATACAAGAGTTATCAGAAACTACTGCTTGGCGATATGTAGTTACTCAAAATAATCCAGCAGATCTCATTTCAAGAGGAGTTTCAACTGAATCTCTTGCCTCAAATGACTTGTGGTGGAAAGGTCCTGATTGGATCTCACAACCCTTTACATCTTGGCCATAACAACCCAAATACTTATATATTCAAGATGCCACTTAGCAACGCACTTCTGCATGCTTGATGGTCACTACAGAAAGTGATGATATCATTTCTCGTTTTTCAAAATTATTACGCCTGCAGAGAGTGACAGCATACATGCTGAGATTTGCATTCAACTGTAGAAACAGCAACACGAGACGGCAAGGTCCTCTCTCAGCACTTGAGCTTCAACCGTCATTGCACTGCTGCATTAAACTTGCTCAACAATCAGCTTATATCACAGAGTTAACAGAACTTAATGATAAAGGACACGTTCCTACTAAAAGCTCATTGAAATCTTTGCATGCATTTGTCGACAATGGAGATTTACTCCGGGTAGGGGGAAGAATTGACAAGGCTGAAACTCCCTTCCAGTCAAGACATCAGCTCATCTTACCTCCTAAGCATCATCTTACCAAACTAATTATTGAAAGTGAACATGTTAAACTTTTGCATGCTTCCAATGAGCTACTTACCTCTTCTCTTTGGCAACGGTATTGGATACCGAGAATAAGGGAAACTCTTAAGTCAGTCCTACACAAGTGCTTGCCATGCTTCAAACTCAAGGCCAAGGGAGCTCAACAATTAATGGGCAATCTACCTAGCTACAGAGTGACTCCAGCGAGACCCTTCCTACGAGTTGCAGTTGATTACGCTGGTCCATTCTTCCTACGTTATGGCTCGCCTCGCAGCAAGAGTCAGGTGAAGGCCTACATAGCTATCTTTGTCTGTTTATCCACAAAGGCAATTCACATTGAGTTGGTTTCAGACATGACTTCTGATGCTTTGTTGCTGCCTTACGAAGGTTTACAGCTAGACGAGGATTGTGTAAAGAGATCCTACGTGACAATGGCACAAATTTTGTAGGGGCTAAAAACAAACTTAGAGAACTTAGACTACTTTTGCAATCTCGCAAGCACCAAGAGATTGTACAAGACTACGCTTCATCTAATGAATGCACATGGCATTTTATACCACCCAGCTCACCCCACTTTGGAGGATTACATGAGGCTGCAGTGGAATCTATGAAATATCATCTTCGTAGAGTAATGGGTACACAAGTACTGACCTATGAACAATTAACCACATTACTAATTCCAATTGAGGCTTGCTTGAACTCCCGTCCATTGCTACGCCTTACTGATGATCCTTTTGATACTTCCTAGCTTTCTCCAGGTCATTTCCTCATTGGAGAACCATTAACTTCCATACCACCACCTCGTTCTCACAATCTGAATCAGTTACAGAAATGGCAACAGCTCCAAGATCGTCTACAACATCTGTGGCGGCGGTGGTCAACCGACTATCTACATTCAATCCAGCAGAGGCAAAAGTGGTCCAGTTCCAGTGAAAATCTTAAGGCAGACACCCTGGTCCTGCTAATGGAAGACAATTCATCTCCTCTGCATTGGGAACTTGGAATCATCACTGAGACTCATCCCGGTGGTGATGGTTTAGTGCGGGTAGCTACAGTGCGAACTTCTAAGGGTGAATATAGGCGTCCCATTGTGAAACTGTGTCGTCTGCCAGTTCAAGAACAACAGTGATATTTTCAAAGTGTGCCTATCTTAAATTAAAAAACTGTTCAGTTTTTTGGGCCCCAGTATGTTTGCGCCATGATATTCATTTGTTTGTCGGGCGCATGAATATTCTACTTGGCGCCGGTTATGCGGCAAACTGGTCATGTGACTCGCCAGCGTGCAAGATAGTAGTCTTTTTCCGGTTAGTTAGTCAGACGTTTTTAAGACAAGAACATTGATGTGATGTGTTTCGTGGTGTGGCTGAGTGCAACGTTGTTGCAATGCAAAGACGTTTTTTAGTTTATCTAAATATTAATGTATTGTCTTCTTTATGATTATTCATGCTAGAAATGTAGCGTGTGCAATAAATTTATCCAGAGATATGAATACAGCTCTATCGAGTACAGTCCACAAAACAGTTGCCTTGATTTCTGCTAAAATCAAGTGGTCCTCCGAATTAAATTAATCACGACACGAACAGGAGGCGTTAAAGATTTCTGTCAGGTAAAGAAGTGTTTTCATTGTAAGTCTCTTTAGTATTATGTTTGGTATAAGGTAATGTACTGGTGATCTTAATACTAAGATCTATGTTGAAGAGAGATAGCTCTTTCGGTGATGTGTGTAAAATTCTATTTGGTACTTTAGGTTTGTTTTTATGTACATGCAGTTCACGTTCATTTTCAGAAGCAGCTTCATCATTAATGATGTTATTTGTAGTAAATATATTTTCATAATAAGAGGCAAGAGAATTTCATTTTGATTGAGAGTCTATGATTATCTTATTATCAACATGCAGCGATTGTACCGAAGTTGGTTCTCGGAGAATTCTTTTGGTTTTGTACCAAGGGTAAGAGTCATTATAGGATAAAGAAGACAGATAGGTTTGGTAAGAATTAAGACGATGCTTCTATAGCTCTTGCCTAACGTTACGAATGAGGCTCGTAAGCTTTTTGCATAGACAAGGCCTGTTTCTCGTTGTCACTGTCTTCGGATACGATGGTTTTCTCTAATTAGGTGACTGATATGCGCAAGGTAGGTACAGATGAGTTATCGATTCTTTGGTACAAGAACATGTAGTATCTGTTGAGTGCTGAACGGCATTATTAATATCTGAGGTTGAGGTAAGATGATAATCTGAAGTTAATGACGTGTCTAATCTTGACTGAAATTGGTCCCAAATGACGTAGCCGTTTATCAGACGTGGCTGCTGTATTGTTATGTATTGTTGTGACTGAAATGAAATCAGTACTATAATTTACTGTCGGGTTCTGATGTTTTACGCCTTATTATTCGCTCGTTGGGGAAACGCCACACATGCATGGTGAAGAAGTTGCCTGCCCTTAAGGGAACATTGAAACAATATTGGACTTGCTTTACATCTTTCACAAATTATCTATATTTTCCCGGTTGGCAACTTGGGTTTTCCGTTCTGGATGGAAAGTGTATTCAGAATTTTGTCAGCAATTTCACTGTTAATTCATATGATCATCTCACAGCTAGGCAGGTAAGCCTCCGGCAAAGTACTCTTTCATGTGCGCTATTCTTCATAATTTAGTTCCTCATTTGGAAGTAGGGGCGCTGCAATCACCCTGTGTTGCCAACGGTTAACATGGAAGTTCCCTTTTAATAGTGGATGTTCTGTGATGATATTATGTGTGCATTGAATTACTCCAGAGGTGCAATCTAATGAAGTCTGAGAGACGCGAGAGTTTCTTATAATTTTTCGTTATTATCAATAAAGACTACATTACTTTTCAGTCACAACTGTTCTAACTCTTGCCTAATGGTACGAATGAGACTGTTAAGCTTTCTGCATAGACAAGGATGTCTTTCTTGTTGCAACTGTCTTCGGATACGATACATTTCTCTGATTAGGTGACTAATATGCGTAGGTAGGTATAGATGAGGTCTAGGACGGTATGAACGAGTTGTCGATTCTTTGATACAAGAACAGATAGTATCTGTGAAGTGCTGAACGGCATTATCAATATCTGAGGTTGAGTTTAGGTGATAAGCTGAAGTTAATGATGTGTCTAGTCTTGACCGAAATTGGTCCCAAATGAACTAGCCGTTTATCAAATGCGGCTGTTGTATTGTTTTGTATGGTTGTACATTCAGAGAATAATTTTATCGATATCTGATACACAATATACTTCCTTATCTTAATTTATCAGGATACGTCACGCACACAGAGGTACTTTTATCTAACGCGGCAAAAGTTGGTTGCATGTGAGAAATCACGTTATTGCCTCCCGCGCCGTCTATTATTTAATTAAGTAATTGATCGTTTCTTTATTTAACTATTTAACAATTATTTATACATTTGTTTATTGATTGATTTGATTATTTTATTTAATTTCATATTTATTTGTTTGTTTAATTAATCAGTGAGAGAAAATTGCATTAAATTTCTAATCAGCTGTCGGTAATCTCGTCTGAGTAGATTCTGTGACGTCATTCATGAGGTGGTTGATTCGATAGAATCATGCTGTCTGTGAGTCGATTCTGTGACGTCGGTATGTTAATTCGTGCCATGTGGCGGGCGGTATTTATAAGGACAAACAGATGTGATAATTAGCACCCAATTTAGTCCAATTAGCCGCATGTCTTTGAGTCGACAGAACTCTGTGAGTCGATTTTGTGACATCATTCATGCTGAATGGGCGTGGCCTAGAGGTGTGAAAACACGTGTAGTCCATTTAGCGCTATTGTTATCTAATTAGTGGCGGCTCCTTTGAGGGATTTTAAAATATTGTGTCAATTCTGTGATGTCATTAATTTCGGGATTTTGTAAACTCAAAGGTGAGGTGACAGTTGCATTACATTTTCTTATCAGTTGTCGGCGATCTCTTTGACAGACTTTAAAATACTGTGCTGGCTTTGTGTCGATTCTGTGCGTCACTGTTGGTGGCGTTATGAATGAACGTGGTCATGGCGTCCTTCATGGCGTCTGCTACTTAAGGTCCGTCTGTGAGGTCATTCATGTTGGTATCTTGCAAGGACAAAGAGAAGTGATAGTCAGACTACATTGTAATCCAATTAGCGCTACTGTTATCCAACTAGGGGCGGCTCTTTTGTGATTTGAAGCACACATAAGTACTACATTCTTGTACTATAAGAAGTATGAAGATACTCGACAACATTCTACCGAACTTGATTGGAAATTTTGAGTGATTCAAATTCAGTGTCAGAGAAATTAACCTTTTACTTTGCTAATGGGATTAGGGTATAACGCCTTAAGGCACAGAAGAGCATGTAAGGTTTTGATCGTTTTGAAATACCGTTCACTTTCCATTGCAAAGGAATTTAAGAAATTGATGGAGATATTAGTGGCTATACATTTGAGAAATGTGTAACTATTGTAACAGTCATGCCACTAACAGAGATTGTGCTGGATGGTTAGCTCTCACAAAATAAAATCACTTGACAAATTCTGTGTTCTAACGAGCTCTATATTTCTGTATAAGTTTTGATATATCTTTTACTGTAAATACATAGCAGAGGAGGAACCTTTTGATAAAGTTTCTTTAGCTTATTTACAGAAACTGAATGAAAAACTAACCTTGTTTGCTTTGTAACCTTGAGTCTACCCTCCCCTGTGCACCATGACGGACCCCGTGGAATTCTAATGGTGGGGTCTTTCTCTTATCCTGAAAGTTATGTCTGCTAATTTTAAGCTCTATGTATTGTGTGCTGAATTGAACATCTTTTCATTCATCGTCCGATATGTCTTAATGGTGAAGGCTTTCCCTTATTCTGAAACACGAATGTCTGGTAATTCTAAGCTATATGTACTCTGTATTTAATTCAACATAATTTCACTCATCATGGGATATGATCAAATGACTTAACTTTGGAGGGTTTCCTTTATCCTGACTTATGAATGTCGGGTAACTCTAAGCTGTATATACTTAGGACTCAGTCGAGCATCATTTCATCCGTTTCATTCATCGCCTGATATGATTTAAGTTTGGAGGATGTCATTTATAACTGATTTTTATATATAAAATATACAATATATAATACATTTATATATTTAATATATTTCGTTACCCCCTTTTTTGTCTGCTTGAGTTGTATATTTAAGGAAGAATTTTGCCTGTATTCCTTGTGACACTTTTCTAATATTCCAACTGATGTACCTCACTATAGACCACAAGATTGCGTTTAGGAATGACCTCTGGTGAACCCTCATCAACAATAATTTACGATAGTTTGGCACGTGTAAAAAACAAATGATTAACGAGAGCACCGTCATTAATGCTCATGTAAGGAACAATAAGAATCTCAAGTGATAATGTCTCTTTATGCAAGCATTGCTTCCCGTCACTAGCTTACTCCTGTCTTCACCTCGCTCCTCTCCCCGCAAACACAGATTGCTGGGTCACTAGCGGTTATTATCTCTATTAGTCATCTGTAGCAATGCTGTATTTGTCCAAATGACAAGCTCACAGCTAGGCAGGTAAGCTTCCGGAAACGCAATATTTCATATGCGCTGTTTTTCATAATTTGGTTTGTCATTTGGAAGTAGGGGCGCTGCGATCACCTCGTGTTGCCAAAGGTTAACATGGAAGTTCACTTTTAATTGTGGATGTTCTGTGATGATATTATGTGTGCATTGAAATACTCCGGAGTTGTAATGTGATGAAGTCTGAGAGAGGCGAGAGCTTCTTATCATTTGTCGTAATTATCAATAAACATGTACAATTTCCAATGAAATAAATTCTGTGGTTAAGCGAATTATATATATTCTGCGTCGTCGTCGTCATCGTCGTCGTCGTCGTGGTCGAGTCGTCGAGCAGTTGGCGGACTGAGGGACAGACCGTAGGTGTGCTTTTCGTGTACTTCACTGATAAACGAGATACATAAGACACATCTACAGCTTAAGGGTAAATATTTTATAATTAATAATTCAAATTATTTTTAGTGTTACCATTTTATATTATAATCATTAATGATAATTGCATTCATTTTCAGTTATTCAGTCAGAGTGGGATACGCCTACTATTTACATTTGTTGTAGTTTTCTGTCGAAGTCCACAACAATAACTTGCAATCTGAAGCTATGTTATTCCATTTTGAGGATGCAAAAATAATATTACAAATGGTTAAGTATTCAAAAGCTTCTTACTGTAACACTAATTTACACTGTTCAGATAGCATCTGTTTATTTCATTCATACAAACATAATGCATATGTGACAATATTCCTGTTTTACAGCTCAGGTATAGCAAGCCACTGACACAAAGTGTCATATATCGTTAATGCTCTTGCTAACGTTTCATAACTACTGACCAGCTACAGCGATTGGACCAAAGTGGTGAAGAATGTACGAGATCATAATAAAAATACCTAAGGAAAAATAAAAATTAATGTTCATATAATTGAAGTAGCATGCTATAATTCCAATATTCAAGTCTATATTGATGTAGATAATCCAAGTGATAATGTTTTGGTTGAAGAGTTCTGTTTTTAACTTGACCGCAGCTAATCAAGTGCTTGACCTATCCGGTAACATATGTGTTTATACATCTGGCTTGGTCATATGAGTTACCAATATGAGTGATAACAAAATCAGCCATCTTTGTGCAATTAGGACGTTTTGGATCTAAGCTGTAAAGTACAACTGAGGTTGTCCTTCATTTTTTATTTAAGTCCCACAACCTGAAGTCTCAAAAACGGTATGCAGATAACTCAGCCACACCCAGATTCAAACTCGGGATGTTTTCAACGTAAGGCTGACACGTTACCACTTACGCTACACAGACATGTTGTTTATAATAACAGTGAGAGATCTCAAATATGCGGGGAGTTTCCAAATTGTAGATTGCTATGGACCTTGTCCTCTACAATGCCGTGACTCCTTGAAACGAACGCCCTCTGTCCATTCCCCACCTAATCCTTCAACTCGGGGACGCCCCACTTCGGACATAGTTGCAACAGACCAAGACTGGAATTCCTGGAACACATTTAAGTATAAACAATTCTATTCGTAACACTATGGTGTAGGTTTCCGGGTTACAATTTATCATTTGTAACAATATGTCATCTCAAGTGTTGGTATTATGAAAAGTTGACACGAAAGCCACTGACAAAATGGTCCCTAAGTCAGTTCTAAACATACACTAAGCCACATGAAACCATGAGTTTTTTTTTTTGTTTTTTTTTTTTTTAGAAATTACCAGATCTCCCCCTGTCAACCAATGGCAAGTACGAAAAGTTGTTTCATAAAACGCGATTAGGCACTCAGCGCCATCTATTTATTACAATGGGCGAACTATCACCCGCTGTACAGAGACCAGCGCTACTGGTGGAGGTCGTGGAAACACGGAACGAGTCTCGGGCTTTGGATTTGTAAATACCATATCAAAAACTTCAATACAAATGCGTAGCAGTATTATACGTAATCTAAAAGTCATTTTTCAGGTAATGTGACGAAAACGTTCAAGAACGGCCGTTTAATTTATTTACATATTTAACTCCTACTCTCTTGTTATTTATTTCTTACCGTTCGGTGTTTACCCACCAAAAGGCCAAAGACTCTATACCGCGATCACCTGTGCCACGAAATATCAAAGTTGGCACTTTAGAGTACGCGGGCTTGCGGGCCGTGTAATAGTCATTTACTTTAACACTATATTGTATCTTCTTAGGTTGATGCATAAGTTCTTCGCGCTTTTGTTTTGTGAGCTGGTATCGCTGTTTATTGATAAATTATCACTTTTTAAATGACCTTCAAATATAATGCAGTCGGTTTACACATTACAGTTTGTCATTTTATTTGTAGTTGTAGACACCAGATAGGGTTAAATGGACAAAAGGGAGGGTTCCGACATACAGAGCGTTGCGTGTTAGCGAGAGCAATTAAGCTCTTCTGTTTAAAATCCAAACAGATATTGCTATTTAGTAAACCCAAGTAAATAGCAATACAAGTTAATGTACCTTATTATTCCATAGGGATGATGAGAAGTTCGTCGTCACCTTGGCAAGCGTCCTAACCATCGTCATCGTTACTTGCGCAATGTCACTGCCACTTTCACACATTTAACACACATGGTCCACTGATTTCAAACGCAGTCCTCAAGGTCGTCTGTCACACGCAAACAAACAAAACAGTTCACTAAGGTATAGTTCAAAGGTCTACACAGCTGCATACTCAGTTAACAACTGCAAATTGCAAGAGTCTCAAATCACACCTTGTGAGGTTTTTATACCCCAGAAATTGCTCTAGAGTGCAGTAAACCGGTCGATAACAATCACGATGGCAGCCAGAAATTCCAGACGACCTCTGTCTCTATCTCTCTCTCTCTCTCTCTCTCTCTCTCTCTCTCTCTCTCTCTCTCTCTCTCTCTCTCTCTCTCTCGGCAAGTGTTCAGGTCTCTCCCACACGCCGGCTGCTGCTGGAGGCCGCGGCAGCAAACAACAATGGGATCGGCGACAATAATATTGGTGTTAAGTGATCTTGACGTAAGAAATGCTGTGAATAGAAGCATGTGTATTGTACTGAAGCAATAATAAATCCAAACCAGACTATAAAACTTGCGCACTGACAGTGTTTTAGCTTCTGATACAGTGGACTAGAATAGCTGTTTTAACTTAAATGAAAGGGAACATATACTGAGTAGTAGAGGCGGGGACCAGAAAACTGCAAGTGACAAATTTGCACCATCATTCATGTTGGCAAATATCTCATATTATGTTTACTTTATTTAGACATTTGAAAACATTGCTGCATGGTTTGATTTAATTGAAGCTATGCCCTGGAGCTTAGCTTAATCCATATTGCATATATGGTCCAAAAGGAAAACTGAGAGGGTGGAAGTGGTGGGATGGAGAGGGCTTGATGCTCAAATATTCTTAAACAAGTTAATATATGATGTAATATGGGTCAAACTGGTTGCAGTGAAATACAGGTACCTAGTAGTACAAGGAATCCATGGATAACCAGCATGGCAAACACAATGTATGTGATACATGCATTTCAACTGTAAAAGTTACTACTCTGTTGCTTCTGTGTCTTTACTTGATTTCATCTTGCCCTATGCAGTGTTTGGAACTAACAATTAGCAGTGTTATGAAGTGAATGAAGGTACAAATGTTTTGAAATTAACTTTTCTTGAAGTGATATGTGATGAAATACATAGCACCTCAGTAAATATTTTTATTCAGATATGTAGACCCCTCGTATGTTTTATTGCACTGCCTAGGTAATGCCATACAACTCTAAAGTTGTTAAGAGATTTAAACACACGTCTCAATAGGACTCAATTTCAACAAAGTGTTTCTGAGTAAAATGTTTATGCATTTTTGTTACTAAAAGTATATCACTTATATTAGAATTTATACAATTCTGTGCCAAGTTAAGTACACCTATTTGGTTTATTTACTCTAAAATGTTTATAAAGCCTACCTTTTTAGTTTATACAAACACATTTTAAATATTCAAATATATATATAAAACACGCATACGTTTTTCTTTTGAAATATTTAAAACAATTCCAAAAGTTGTTTCATAAAACGCGATTAGGCTCTCAGCGCCATCTACTTATTACAATTGGTGAACTATCACCCGCTGTACAGATACCAGCGCTACTGGTGGAGATCGTGGAAACACGGAACGAGTGCCGGGCTTTGGATTTTAAATACCATATCAAACATTTCAATATAAATGCGTAGCAGTTTCATACGTAATCTAAAGGTCATTTTTCAGGTAATGTGACGAAAACGTTCAAGAACGGCCGTTTATTTTATTTACATATTTAACTCCTACTCTCTTGTTATTTACTTGTTACCGTTCGGTGTTTACCCACCAAAACGCCAAAGATTCTATACCGCGATCACCTGTGCCACGAAATATCAAAGTTTTCTCTTTAGGGTACGCGGGCTTGCGGGCCGAGTAATAGTCATTTACTTTAAAACTATAATGTATCGTCTTAGGTTGATGCATAGGTTCGTCGCAATTTTGTTTTGTGAGCTAGTATCGCTGTTTATTAATTAATTAACACTTTTTAAATGACCTTCAACTATAATGCAGTCGGTATACACATTACAGTTTGTCATTTTATTTGTAGTTGTAGACGCCAGATAGGGTCAAATGGACAGAGGGGAGGGTTCCGACATACAGAGCGTTGCGTGTTAACGAGAGCAATTAAGCTCTTCTGTTTAAAATCCAAACAGATATTGCTATTTAGTAAACCCAAGTAAATAGCAATACAAGTAAATGTACCTGATTATTCCATAGGGATGATGAGAAGTTCGTCGTCACACTGGCAAGCGTCCTCACCATCGTCATCGTCACTTGCGCACTGTCACTGTCACTTGTCACTCTCACACATTTAACACAGACTGCCCACTGATTTCAAACGCAGTCCTCAAGCCCGTTTGTCACACGTAAACAAACAAAAGAATTCACTACGGTATAGTTCAAAGTCTACAGAGCTGCATACTCAGTTAGCAACTGCAAATCGCAACTGTCTCAAATCACACCTTTTGAGGCCTTTTATACCCAAGCAATTGTTCTAGAGTGCAGTAAACCGTTCGATAACAATCACGATGGCAGTTAGGAATTCCAGACGACCTCTGTCTCTCTCTCTCTCTCTCTCTCTCTCTCTCTCTCTCTCTCTCTCTCTCTCTCTCTCTCTCTCTCTCTCTCTCTCTCTCTCTCTCTCTCTCTCTCTCTCTCTCTCTCTCTCTCTCTCTCTCTCGGCAAGCGTTCAGATCTCTCCCACACGCCGGCTGCTGCTGGAGTCCGCGACACCAACCAACAATGGGATCGGCGACATTATTGTTGGTGTTAAGTGATTTTGACGTAAGAAATGCTGTGAATAGAGGCATGTGTATTCTACTGAAGCAATAATAAATCCAAACCAGACTATAACACATGCGCACTGACAGTGTTTTAGCTTCTGATACAGTGGACTAGAATAGCTGTTTTAACTTAAATGAAAGGGAACATATACTGAGTAGTAGAGGCGGGGACCAGAAAACTACAAGTGACAAATTTGCACCATCATTCATGTTGGCAAATATCTCATATTATGTTTACTTTATTTAGACATTTGAAAACATTGCTGCATGGTTTGATTTAATTGAAGCTATGCCCTGGAGCTTAGCTTAATTCATATTGCATATATGGTCCAAAAGGAAAACTGACAGGGTGGAAGTGGTGGGATGGAGAGGGCTTGATGCTCAAATATTCTTAAACAAGTTAATATATGGTGTAATATCTGCCAAATTGGTTGCAGTGAAATACAGGTACCCAGGAGTACAAGGAATACATGGATAACCAGCCTGGCAAGGACAATGTACGTGATACATGCATTTCAACTGTAAAAGTTACTACTCTGTTGCCTCTGTGTTTTTACTAGATTTCATCTTGCCCTACGCAGTGTTTGGAACTAACAATTAGCAGTGTTATGAAGTGAATGAAGGTACAAAGGTTTTGAAATTAACTTTTGGAGAGGTGATATGTGATGAATTACATAACACCTCAGTAAATATTTTTATTCAGATATGTAGACCCCTCGTATATTTTATTGCACTGCCTATATAATGTCATACAACTTTAAAGTAATTAACAGATTTATATAAAAGTCGCCGCAATTTTTAGGTAATATACAAGATATATGAAAACGCACTTGCCCCAAGAGATCCTCACTTACCCCTTTCATTTTCTGATCTGTTTTTATATTTTACTAAATTTCAAACAAAGATAAGGTAGTTTATTTTATAATTTTAATTGTTGAATGTACTAGCTGTAATCTATAATGTTCTGAAAAATTGCATAAAATTGCATTCAAATAACACATAATTTAGATACAAAAGCAGGAAAGTAGGGCTTACATGCCCCGTACTCCCCTTGATTGCTTAGTGTCATGTAGACACACTTGTGTTGCTGAGATATGGCCACACATTTATGAATTACAGATTCCCGTTATTTCTCCGGGCGTACTCCACTCCAGGGTATATTTTCCCATGCAACACAAGGTACTAACTCCTTATATGAACCCGAGGAGCACTGCGGTACTGGAGCACGAAAGGCTATAATTCTGATTGGCTGATTCACATTATGACAAGCTAAACACATTAATCGATGGAAGTTTGTGCAGACCTTTGGTTTAAATAAAGAAACAAAGAAACAAAGTTTACCTCTGATGTATTTCACCACGAACAAATGCGAGAGTTTTTATTTTTTATTTTTCGTGAATATATTTGTGTATAATATTTGCTTTCTCAGTCATTTTAGTTTAAGTCGTCGCAATGAGGTAAACCTTAAGTATGTTTATCCGCCACCATACGAAATGATAGATTATTACGCTATACTTAATTACTGAAAATTATGCTTCTTTGTTAGACATGAATAATCTCTGCAAATAGTCGAAGTAGCTCCACTAGAGCCAATATAGCAAGTGAAGCAGAAGAATAAATTTAAAATTTCGGAGGGGGGGGGAAATATTATTCTTCAGTAACACCTACGTTAATGATGTGTCAAAGATATATTCTAATCTATTTGACCATCGATTACCTCGTATATTGCTGTTGTGACAGTAACATGTAATAATAATATTGGTAGCATGTAAATTTGTCTATATTGGTAGGGAACAAACGACTGATATTTTGGTAACAGACGCCACGACGCCACATAAAGTAATACATTTCAGTGAAAATTATTTGCAGTGTTCTGTTCTTCAGCCCATCCATTTTGCAACATTAAAAACAACAAAATGGTAACAATAGCTTATTCGATGTTCAATTTTTAGTTATCTGTAAAAGAATAAAAATGCAACAACTACAAGGTAATGAAATATATTTTATAATTCAAATAATTGTTAGTGTTAATATTTTACGTATTTTATAATCACTAACCCAGCTGCGGGAGTGCTGGTGTGTAATGTGTCCCAATTTTACATGTTTGCATAAGGCAACATGGCTAAAATTTGCATCAATGTGTTACGCTTGCTATTTGTTCACTGCTCTTTTTTACGTGTGTTGATACAGTCACGTCCTGTTGTGCAAGTGTTAAAGATTGCTTATAGTCGTGTTTTTTCAGCATTGTCGAGCTACGGTATAAAGTTACCCACGCACCTGTCCACGTAAGTATTCTCATTTTACTGACTTGCTGTCATAATTACAAACATGTGAGTTTGTGTGCGTGCAATAATATTAGTAGCTATTGTACTGTAGCATTTTCACATACGAAAATAACTCAAGGGGAAATGTCGAAGCCATTCAACAAACTGCCATTAGACGATCTAATTGATATAGACGAATCAAACGAAGAGTAGTAATTTTGAAAAAATAATGTCCACGACACTTATTGTGAACAAAGTTATGTAGAGGAATCTATGTCTCTTCCTTCTGAAAACTTTTTTGCTGGAAAAGATAGCTATTGCAAAATGAAAAGAGTGGAGTTATTGAAGGTTGGTGAAATAAAGATGTGGAGCATAGTAAAAAAATCTCATGGACCGAAAATTTCAGCAAGAATTCCTGGAGATAATCTCTCACCTTGTCGTGGCACTGTCGATTTTAACTTTCCATCTGACCATTACTGAGTTCTTTTATATCTATTTGCGTGCTTTTATGTCAGTAAACTTTTATTCATGCATTCTGTATATTGTCACCCAATTAGCGGAAGGCACGACCGGCGACAGCTGGAAGGGACCAGAGGCAGCCGAGCCATGCCCCCCATTAATCTCAGTTACTAACTGAGGGTTGATTAGGGAAAGTCAGTTGTCGCTGGCCGCCTCTTTCACCCCTCTCACTGCCATCTGGAACTTTTGTGGTAATTCACTGAAACCAGAGACTTCTAGAAGACGGTGATATTCCTATAAAAAGGGCTGCAGTGAGTGAATTGAGTTAGTCAGTGCTTGACGAGCTAGCGAACGGACGAGAAGACTGCGTACGTGCGTCGAAGGAATTTATGTAATCGCGATTGCAGTGGAATTGTAACGGACGAACTGGTGAATCGTAATTGTGTGCATTACGTAATCCTGTGTAATTCGCAAGTGTTCAACTGTAAGTCGGTGGAAATAAAGAACATTTTTGAGTGTTACAATTGAACCTTTCATTTCACGAACCCACAAAGTCACACCGGTGTCAGGAAGCGGCACCACAACATCACCGCACATTACAGCCATGGACGCGACATTGGAAAAGATTTTGGGGAAGCTGACAAAAAAAAAATATAAAAAATATAAAAAAATATAAAAAAATAAAAAAGAATATAAAAACTAAAAAAATAAAAAAATAAAAAAGTATTATCTGCTAATCTATTGCCCAGGCATCTAGATGCCAAACCTGGAGACGATTATTTACAATTTTATTTGATTTATTTAATGATTTAATATGATTTAACAATAACAAATTATAATCTTTGCAGATACAATCCTCTATTACATGTTTTAATATAATATCCTCCACAAGGGAAGTTACAATAGTCATTAAGTTGTTAGTTTGTTAGCCTGTCTCCTCTATATTGGCTTCCTGTTCCTAATTCTGATAACTGCGTCTCCTTCTACCTGTCTTCATTCTATATCCGAAACAGTTTCCTGATTTGTGTCTAATCCTTCTTCATGAGATACTTATAGCTGTGTCCTATCTACTTCTAGTCGTCTTAATCTACTGGAACTTCTAGTTGCAGACTGTTCAACATTGGGTCTATGCTGACGTATGCGTCTTGGCTGATTCTGAAGTCTATTGATCTTATATTGTTCCATTACTACGTCAGAAACTGTGAGAACCATCTTCTCTAAGATTTTAAGATCGTGTTCGTATCTAATGATGTTATATACTTGTTTCCCAGCTAGTAACTCTCTATATTCCTGTAAAGTCTCTTTATATTTAATACATTCAAAAATGACATGTTCTGGTGAGTCTTGCACTTGACATACGTCACAGATATCGCTAGGTATCTTCCCTATCTTCATAAAATATGTGTTAAATGGACCGTGTCCTGCTATATATAATATGCCACCCTTTCCGGGCAATATGTTTTTGAGATTCAACCTTTCTTTTATGTTTGGAAATAGATTGTATGTTCGTCTGCTAATTGTCATCTCATTCCATTCTTGTTGCCATCGTCGTATTAAACACCATCGTACTTCTATTTTGGTCCTACAACATTCTCCAATGATATCCTATACTCTTTTTAGATCTCTCTTCTTCAACCAAAAGTATGCCGCTCTCATCAGAATTAATAAGTCTATTGGCCAAATGGCCATAATCACCAACAGAGCCATTGTTCCCGTAGTAGAAGCTGCACCGGTCATCCTAAGCAAAGCTCTTCTCTGTGTTGATCTAAGTACTTTTATATTTTTGGTATTACTCAATCTATGTGCCCAGATTCCAGCTCCATATGCAGTTATGCCCACCATAAAACTCATGTGATAAACACTGACTATCTCCGTTGGTAGCTTGAATTTTCTGGTCGTAAGATTAGATAATTTCATCATCACATAATTAGCTTTATTTTTAAATTCATTTATATGTGTATTATAAAGCTGTCTTTCATCTATGTGAATCCCCAAATATTTTACTACTTTTTTCCTGCATACTTTAACTCCAGCCAGTTTAATTATTGGATCCCTTTTTAGCGTCCCTTTCATTATCATGAACATCGACTTTTGTGGCGCAACTTGCAATTTGACTTCCTTACACCAACTATCCAAACGCTCCAAAGTGTTGTTAGCCTTTTATTCTAGTTCTGATCTACTGTTTGCTTCGACTAATATTAATAGGTCATCTGCATATGCTATTATAACAAGCACATATGGGAGTTTACTCATACATTTTAACATAGGCTCGTTTAGTATGTCCCAAAATGTCGGACATAAAATTGATCCCTGAGGGCAGCCTTTCGATATCTCCTTAGTTATCATTTTATTTTCACCATATATGTATACACGTCTGTCCTTACAGTAATCTCTTAAAATATTGTACAGGCTTTTGGGATATTGCTTATCTCTCAAAGTCTTGAATAACTGGGGCCACGATAGATTATCGAAAGCGCCTGCTATATGAACATATATTGAAACTACGTATTTCTTTATGGATGTATTCACCTTCTTAATTGCTTGATTTATAGCATCCTCCGTTGAAAAGAACTTTCTAAAACCGAATTTCTTTTCTGTCATACCTTTCATAATTCTATGTTCATTAATCCTTTTATGCAGTAACATTTCTTGCACCTTTCCCAATGTATTCAACAGGCAAATCGGCCGATACGTCTTTGGATTTGTTGGATCTCTGTCTTTATGTTTTTTCAATATGACTATTGTTGCTTCCTTCCAACAAAATGGCACTTTCCCAGATATTAAACAATGATTAAGTAGATCACACAATTGCCCCAAAATTTCCTTTTCCAAATTCTGTAAAACTTCTGCTGTTATATGATCAGGTCCCGGGACTTTCTTTATTTTTAACTGTCTTACTGCCAAAGAGACTTCAGATATATCAAAAGGGTAGATGACAGAAGAGTTGCTTGCATCGTTTTTATAATCCATCTCCAGTTCTTGTCGTTTTGTTTGATGTATTTCTCCATCGTCATCCTTGTTATCTGTTGGTAGTAACTTTTCCAGTAATCGATTCACTGACTCTAACCATGTTTTAGTATATGTTCCATCTTCTTTTTGTATGGTGGATATCACTTCAGGAGCTTAGATTTCTCCATTATTGTTTTATAAGGAACACCCCATTTATCATCTAATAGGTTCTCTTCAATAAATCTATTCCACGATTTGATCCTGTTTTCTTCTAATTTGCTTTTGTACTGTGTCTTAATTTCCCTGTATTTTTCTAAGTTCTCCAAAGTTTCTTGCGCCGTTATACTGTTTTGATATCTCCTTCTGGCCTTACGCATTTAGTTTCTGTAGATCTTCATTCCAAATGTTATAATGATTATCCTTTACAATACTCTTCTTTAGGGCCACTTCCATTGCTTTTTGTATCTTTACCGTCAAAGCATGTGCTTTGGTGTTAATATCATCCATCATATTCATGTTTGGCGCTGTATAATTAGTTCTTAGTTTATCCCAATCAGCATGCTTCATTTGGTATCTCATTTTTCTATTTCTGCGCACACAAGTTTCCCCTTTCCATTGTGTGACAATCTCGAAATAGATCATATTATGATCACTACAAGTTAATCCTTGTGTTACTTTCCACTTAATAATTCTATCTCCAATATATCCTTTAGTTAAAGTCTGATCTATATTCTCCATTGCACCCAGTCTGTTGTGAAATGTGTATGGATTATGTGGTCTATTTTCAATCTGTAGGTCATAGTTGATAATTACTTCTTCCATTTTTTCTCCCTTTTCATCGGGGTTTTTACTCAACCACCATTCAGATTTAGCATTAGCATCCATTGTAAAAATAATAGCCTTGTGTGTAAATGCTTCCAATACCGTTATCATTCTGTTTATATGTTCCTGAATATCGTCCATATATTGGAAATATTGATTACACAATATAAAGGATAATTCTAACGTTGCTATTTCAATGCAACTTACATGTTCGTCACATAACCGAGTGACTTTAACTATTTGTATATCTTTGTTTACAATTACAATTAAAGCCGTGGGATCTCCCCCTTGCATTATTACCCTTGCAGTTACTGGAAAGTGTATGGGATTTTGATTTATCACATAAGGTTCTTGTATACAGATTATATCTAGCTTCATTTCATCGATTAACTTTCTTATTTCTAGCATGACAACTCTTGATTTTTGTGCATTTATTTGACGCAGCGAACGTATCCACTCAGTTTCTATTTCTTTATTTATCCTACTGTCCATAATCAAATCTATTAACTAGTCTGTTCCAAAACATTTGATACGTTGGACATTGCTCTCGGTTTTTACAATACACTTTTTTCCCACATTCTTTGTTAATGTTCTTGTTACTGCAGGGTATACATATGGCAAGTTGATCTTTCTTTTCACATTCAGCTTTAGTGTGATCCTGCTCTCCACAATGTGAGCAAATATTCATAGTGGTTCTACAATATTTTAATACATGTCCCAGTTGTTGACACTTTAAATATTTAGCCACAACCAAGTAATCTTTTGCACTTACAGACTGAAAGCCAACATATAATTTACCACTATTTAGGATTATTTTCCTTCTTTTTGATGTCACTTCAATTACAATGTGGACAGTTCTCCTCTCTCTTGGTCCAGTTCTAAATCTGAATTTCACTTCTTTTTGAAAATACTCCCAACTTATTATATCCTTAAAATCTTGTTCATATATATTACTTATAATATCTTCTTCCTTTTCAGTTGCTATTACATCGTATAAAATCATCAAGAGATATCTCTTTTTTAATTCTTCTATCACAATATCTTTTTCTTTTAGATTTTCGCTATTCATAATTTTTTGAGCATCTTCTTTAGATTCAGTATCAATTATTAATGAATTCTCTTAATTCCTTCCTTATTCGGCTTCAAATTCTGAGTCACTATTTGTTGGACCTCCTTGGTACTTTTGCCCTTTGTTGACTCTATAAATACTACATGTGTCTGCCTCTGTGCAGCACGATTTACCTCTTCCACGGTCTCTGACAGCTTTGGTTTTAATGCTACTGGTGCGTATGTTACTTCCGGTATTTGTTTCCTAGACTCCTTTATAGTATCTAATTCTGTTTGGAGCTTCACATTCTTTATATTCATTTTATCGTATGCTTCTGTTACCTTTGCCAGTAAGGCAAAGACCTGCTTCTTGGCGCTCACAGACATCTTGTCCGCACCAATTATAGTATTTATGTCAGCAATAATTTCATGTATATTAGCTACTACCTCTTTTTCTGAGGTACTTTAACGAGCAGCTGGTAACTGTTCAACTCCACTTCTCTCAGGAGACCTAGGCAAAGACGATTTTGGTGTAAAAACCTCTTTTTCCTTCTCCTTACTCCCCCTTCCTTCCCTATCTCTTTCCATATTTGCTCCTCTCCGCCGCTAGTGAGGAAAAAGGAGAAGCTGACAGAAATGAAGACGGCAAATAACAACTTGGCCGCGAAGATCAATGAGTTAACAACAAAAACAGAAGCCGTAAATGACAACCTCACCGCCGAGTTGAAACAAGTGAAGACGGCCAACGACAACATAACCGAGAAGACGGCAGAAATAAAGACCGAATTGACCAGAGAAATGAGGGCAGCGAACGACAGTCTGGCCACGGAAAGGAAGGAGGTAAACGCGGTCCTCGCCGCCAGATTTGAGGAACAGTTGGCCGGCGTGAGGGATGACGTCAAGAAGCTGGGCAAACGGATGGGTCAAGTAGGCGACTGCCTTAATGATTTAGAGGAAAAGGCCGACAATGACGCCAAGACCATGAAAGCCATGGTGGAAGACGTCGGAGACCTTGCGAACCGCGTAAACAACCTGGAGGGAAAGGCCGACAGCAGCGCCAAGTCCCTGAACGCCATGGTGGAGGACTTCGTCGGCAGGAAGCTGAGGGATTTGAAGGCCGACGCGCCGGGACGCGACACAACATCTGCGCGCGTCAAACCTCCCAATTATGACGGCGCGTCAACGTTTGAAGTTTTCCGCAGCCAGTTTGACACAGTGGCCAGGCACAACAGATGGTCACCGGAGGAGGAGGCCTCACAGTTAATAGCCAGCCTCCAGGTACGAGCCGCGGAAGTCCTAAACGCGGTTCAGACAACGGTGGCACCCAAGAACATCAGGGAGGCCCTGGTGAATAGTTTTGGGAACCACCGCTTAGCCGCAGCATACCGCAGCCAGCTAAAGACAAGGTCACAGCAGCCGGGGGAGACGGTGCAGGAGTTCGCCATAGCGATTGAGCAGCTGGCTAGCAAGGCTTTGGTTGACCTGCCACTAGAGTTCGTATCCCGGGAAGCCACCTACAAATTTGTCGACGGGGTACGTGACACGGAGATTCGTCACCGCCTAATGCTCGGCGATTATAAAATCATCTACGAGGCGCTGACAGCGGCATTAAGGATGGAGGCGGCAAAGGTAACATTTATCCCGACGTGGAGAACGAGGAGTGTCCGCTACGCCGGAGATATAAGACCGGCTGAGGGACGCCGGCGAACACCTAGTGGCCTCTGTTGGGCGTGTGGACAGCCCGGACACCTGCAGAGAGACTGCCCACACCAGGAAGAGCAGCCGGAAAACGAGTAAGGGCCGTCGTGGAGAGGGGCACTTCGGCGCTATCACCACCATCACCTCGAGTGACACTGCGCGCCCTCAGCGCTCGTATGGATGACAGCCTCATTGCGGACGGTTGGGTAAGAGGAAAGCCGTCTCGCGTGCTGGTGGACACCGGGGCGGCCGTGAAGACCATCAGACCTGACGTGGCGAAGGGTTTGCCGACAAGGAAGCCGAGCCGAACATACCAGCTTGAAGCGGCATCGGGCGACACCTTGCCTGTGGAGAAGGAGACCCTGCTGGAGCTGACCTTGGGACAAGTGCCGTGCGTCTGTGGGTGTTCGTCGCGAAGGTGACTGAGGACGTGATTCTGGGACTGGATGCCCTCAGGAGTCATGAGGCGACGGCCGACGTCGGCAAGAAGGTCCTGCGGCTCAACGGAGAAGAGGTTATACTCTGTCAACCAGAAGAGCGCCTTGGAATTTGCTGGGTCGTCTTGGACGAAGACGTGGTTGTCCCCGCGAGGAGCGAGGTGATGGTGACGGCGCGACTGGAAGGCCAGAGAACCAGGAACATGATGCTGGACCAGAAGACGCCTGTAAACGGACTATGTGTAGCCAGGGCACTGCTGCCGTGCCGAGAGGAGGTGCCAGTGAGACTGCTAAATCCAACGGACACCGATCACGTCGTCCAGGTCGGGACGGAGTTGGGAACGTGCGAGCCCGTGGTAAGCGTAACAGCAATCGACAAGACGCAGGAGCCGGTGCCGACGCAAAACCTGGGGCCCCAGCTAGAAGGCTTACTGGAGAGGGCGGCGGACCTGCTCACAGCAGAGCAGCTGGAGAAATTTCGACTACTACTAAGACGATACCAGCGCGTCTTCAGCCGAGGTGATAGTGACTACGGCCACACGGACAAAGTGCTTCACCGCATCGACACCGGGGACGCCCGGCCTATTCGGCAACCACATAGACGCGTTCCGCTAGCGAAGGAAGGGGCGGTACGAGACATGCTGGAGGACATGAGATCCACGGGAGTGATTGAAGAGTCTGACAGCCCTTGGTGTTCCCCTGTAGTCTTGGTGACAAAGAAGAATGGCGAGCTGCGCTTCTGCGTAGACTACAGGAAGTTGAAGGCTGTCACCCTGAAGGACTGTTTCCCTTACCGCGGATAGACGACACCCTGGACACGCTAACTGGTGCAGTGGTAGGCGACCCTGGACCGGAATTCGGGCTACTGGCAGGTAGCTCTAGAACCTACAGACAAGGAGAACATATATTCTAGAGAGGCCAGGGGCTCAGGCAGTTCACAGTTATGCCCTTTGGCATCAGCAACGCACCAGCTACCTTCCAACGCCTCATGGAGTCAGTGATGAGAGGACTGACTTACGAAGCCTGCCTGCTATACCTGGACGGCATCATCGTCGGTAAGACTTTTTAAGACCATCTCGGGAATCAGAGTACGATGCTGCAGAGACCGCAGGTGACCAACTTGAAGTTGAACGCGTGAAATTGCCAACTCCTCCGCAAGGAAGTTAACAGCTTAGGTAACATATACTCAGCAACCGGAGTGGCCACAGACCCAGAGAGGACACAGGCTGTGAGAAATTGGCCTCGCCCAAAGGATAAGAGAGATTTGCGCAGTTTCCTGGGGCTGTGCAGTTATTACCGACGCTTCATAAAGGGTTCTCAAACATAGCCAAGCCCCTCACCCGCCTGACAGAAGAACACCGACCGCATGTGTAGATAGATGACGCCGAAGGCGCTTTCCAGCACCTGAAGAAGACCCTGTGAAGTGCTCCAATTTTGGGATTTTCACAAGCAGGTGGCGCCATCATTGTAAACACCGACGCCAGCGACCACTGTATTGGAGGCGTCTTATCCCATATCCAGGATGGCCACGAGCTGGTGATAGCCTACTACAGCAAGATCCTATCTAAAGTAGAGGACTACTGCGTCACCCGGCGAGAATTATTGGCGTTAGTAAAGACCTTGGAGCACTTCCACAAGTACCTTTACGGTCAATCATTCCACCTGAGAATTGACCATTCCGCCCTAACCTGACTATTGAGCTTTAAGAACCTGGAAGGCCAGAGAGCACGTTGGGTCCCGACGCTACAGGAGTACGACTTCACCTCGGAACATCGCAGAGGGACGAGCCATGGAAACGCAGACGCTATGTCCCGAAGGCCCTGCCCAGAGGAGTGCGGCGAGTGCACAGTGGAGGGGAAAGAGCGTGCCGCAGCAGTCCGAGTAGTCATGACAGCGCCTGCGGATGGCTGGGATAGCGCAGGCCTTAGGAGGGAGCAGCTGGCGGACGAAGTTCTGGCGCCACTTTTGAGGGAAGTGGAGGCAGGGACAAGACCAACCTGGGAGGACATTGCACCGAGGAGCGCCACCTACAAATCGTCCCAATGGGACTCGTTGAAGACCAGAGAGGGCGTGCTGTTCCGGGTATGGGAATCACCCGATGGGAAGACTTAGAGAGAACAGTTGGTACTTCACCGGAGATAGGTCCCGCAAGTCTTGGAGAAATAGCACGCCAGTAGCTCAGGAGGATACCTGGGAGCGAACTGAACGATTGACAAACTACGACAGCGCTACAACTGGCTGAGGCTCCGAGCAGACGCTGAGAGACGGTGCCGCCAGTGTCACGTGTGCGCGGCGAGTCGCAGACCCCAGACTAGAAGCCGAGGTCACATGCAGGAATAAAAGGTCGGAGCGCCATTAGAACGGATCGCCATTGACATTAGTGGACCGTTCCCAATGTCCGACTGAGGCAACAAATCCCTTTGGTGGTCGTGGACTATTTCACCAAGTGGCCGGAGGGGTATGCCATCCCGAACAAAGAGGCAAAGACAATCACAGACTGCCTCGTGGAGAAAGTGTTCTGCCGATTTGGGATACCGTTAGAGCTGCACAGTGATCAGGGCACCAATCTTGAGTCCAACCTGATGAAGGAGGCACTAGAAAGACTTGGGGTTAGCAAGAGCCGCACGACGCCTCTACATCCCCAGTCGGATGACATGTTCGGAAGATACATCAAGACCTTAGAAAGATATCTGAGGAAGTTCGTGGCCAGCCATCAGTGAGACTGGGACGTCAAGGTGCCACTGTTCCTGCTGGCCTACCGCTCGTCTATAAACGACACAACTGGGGTAACGCCAGCCAGCTTAATGTTAGGCCGAGAGTTACGCCTCCTCTGTGATCTGGCTTTTGGAAGCCCTCCGGAAGCGAAAGAACCAGCAACCGAGTAATTGGAGGGCCTGGTGGACCACCTCCACGACATGCACGAGATGGCTGGCCAGAATATCCAGAATGCGAGCGACCCCATGAAGACCGGATACGACAGGCAGGCCAACAGCCAAGGGTTCCAGCAAGGTGACTTAGTCTGGTAGTACCACCCTACTCGGATCAAGGGACGCTGCCCGAAGCTTCAGCAGCCATGGCAAGGACAGTACCCGGCGGTAAAGGGGATTAGCGACGTGGTCTACCACATCCAGACGGTGCTCCGAGGAAAGATGTTGGTGTTACATCTGGACCTCTTGGCACGCTACGCTGGTGCTGTTCGTGACGACCAGCTTTGAAGAGGCAGCAGTGTCACCCGAACGTCGGGACTTCATGTGGAGCCGGCCGGCGATGGGGCCGGACGGGTGGCGTTCACTCTCGCCCACCCATTTGTCTTATAGCGGTAACGAGTGGTAGCTGGAAAAATATCACTGTGCCGTCTCTTTCCGCTCCCCCTGAGTTCTCGAACATACAGAATATTTCATATAATTTGGAACCTTCTAGATTGGCCAGTTGGTGCTATATAAGCAACACACCGGGCTGGAGTTGAGTCAGTTCTTGCCGAGCAGTGGCGAGGGGGGCCCAGTGACTGTGAATGAACTGTGAATGGACTATGTACGTGTATCGGAGGAGTGTACGTAACTGCGTGCAGTGGACCTGTGACAGACGAACTGGTGAATTGTGATTCTGTGCATTACGTAATTCTGTGTAATTGGCAAGTGTTCCGATTGTATTTCGGTGGGAATAAGGAACATTTTTGAGCGGTGCAATCGGACTTTTAATTTCACGAACCCACTAAGTCACAATATGTTGAAAGAAGTGTAGCAAACTCCTTTTGTTGAACTGAGAAAACGTTATTGATATTTACAGTTACAAATAACAAAATATAAGTTTTACAGCTTCTTTCACTTAATACTGCCAGATTAAGCAAGTCATTTGTATATATTCATGTGTATTAATATATGCATATACGAATATATGTGCACTCATGTGTCCTTCTTTAGTGTTATACAAATGCCTTTTACAATGTTTTATCCTCTATCTTTTTTTAATGCAAAACATACATTTTATGCTTTGCCTTAAACCCAATAAAGCATAGTCATCCCTCAGTATTAAATATTTTCTTATCTTTCTTTCAGGACCATATTCCACTTGCATATGTATGAAAATAACTAGATTTCCTGTAAAATAAGATGATCTGTAGATTAGTCACCTTTTGGTTACAGGGTACCAGCTGTGCCTGTTTTCTATAGACAAAATGGACCAGATGTACTTGAGATTGGTAACATCTTACAGGTATATATTGTTTTACCTATTTAATTCGAGATTTCATAGGCGGGAAAAATGTGATCTTTCCTTTGTCCTATTCCAGTTAAAGGGAAATTAACCTTTTTACAAATCCAATTGCCGCCTAGGGTTTACTATATAACTTACAGTATATAACCCTCTATGCTGCTCGTTCATTTCTTACTCTTCTCCTCACAATTTGAATAAATACGTAACCTAGCTACACTGTTTGAGGAAACGTCCTGGATTGAGGATCAGTGGGGGAATCGGTCTTGCCGTCACATACACATGTTAAGCTTTGTTGATTATATTTAAGGTTAAAGAATTGTATATAACACATTAAGCACAAACGATTCAAGCATTTGAATAGAAAAGGTTCTCTTGATCGTCCCTGACATGATAATGATGATAATTCTATAATCATATAAGAGCAAACTCCCAAGATAACACTCAAACCAGTGTGAATCAACACTTGGTTTCAGAATTCCAGCAATTTGCCTGATATGGAAACCATCAATACACATTGAGTCAACATGAAAAATTCAATGCCAAGGTCGGGATTTGAACCAGGAGATCCGTGGTTCAAATCCCGGTCATGGCATTGACTTTTTCATGTTGACTATAGCTGTCAAAAACCTTACCCTATATAAGGCTAGTGTGAAGAAATGATTAATTTCTATCAATTAACTTAAATACATCAATACATATATTCAGTAAAACTGATCCCTTTTGATTTTTGGCATATTCAACTATGGTATGAACAAAAGGAGGTATCAGTTCACCATTTATAACAGCTCAGAATAAACATCCAGTGATTGTTTAGTAAACTTAGTTCACAAATACGCGAGTAATATCCAAATAAATGTTTAAACTAAACGGTCTAGAATTTTCTCATCCAACACATGATTACCACGAATGAAGAAGTCGGCCCTTCCGATGTCTAGAACTCTCCTGGTACCAATGTTACTTCCAGCGTAACTCCCACTATGTGGTATGGCTTTGCATCGTGAACTCTCATATCCTAGGCACCTTAGTGACTGATTGCCAACTGTGACTCCTGTACTGGTCGAAATCTGGTCGTAACTACCTGCCCGTAATGGGCAAACTCTCGTCGTGGCTGACGGCCCATACTGGGTGAACCGTTCTTTGGCTTGGGGACAAGGTCCTTATATAGAAGCCTGAGGAGGGCCCGGCCAATCCAAACAGGCTTACAGCAAACATAAGGGCCCGGAATTTCCTCGGGCTGCCCTCTTCGATGTATATTGTTGGGCGAGCTAACGTGCACAGCGTTACACTCTCCCTGGGTGAAAAAATAAAAGTGACAGCCTTCTATTTTCCTCAAAATTGGCCGACCATCTTGACCTCCAATGATGTGTATCCACAGAAGAGAAGATATTACCAAGTAGCGCCGCTTAGTCATGGGCTGGCAACGGACCCACTGCTTCACTTGATATCAATTGGAGGGGCGTACTATTAATACATCAAAACCAGTAGGGTGATTATACTGAGCCTTACAATAAAGCTTACATCAATCTTACAGCTAAATTTACTAATCATGGTTTTAACTGGTTAACAGGAACCCTAACAGTTTTACTGGAATCATCACATTCAATTAACACCAACACAGGTGTGTAAAATTTATCTTATGAAGTACCATATATCTTGGAGCCAATTTGGCGGTATACTTATCTCCGGCTTTACTGCACAGATAATTTTTCATATATACTATATTACCAAGACTAAATTTATGCTCCTGCCTTCCCTTGTTATAATATTTCTAGTTCTGTAAGTGCAAATGATTTAAATTTCAATTTACTCTATTCCAAATGTATTTTATCTCTACCTTCCCTACTCTATCTGGGAGTATATCCTGTAAATGCCACACATTAGCTAGTGGGTAATTGGGCAGAAAAGAAGACATGCTTCATGCCTAGCACTATTCAAGCACTATTCAAGACAGTGTCTCATCCCATTTAGTATGATCTTGGTGATGGTATGCAATTAAAACATTCTTCATATTCCTATTTATTCTTTCACTCAGTGGTGGCTGGGGGTCACATGGAATTTCAGTAATGTTTTATTCCCATAGCAAAACAAAATGTCTTAAACAAATTTGATTGAAAGTAAGATGCATTATCAGTGACTACCACTTCCAGAACCCCAAAAGAAGAGCTTATGTTTTTTAAACCCTTAACAGTGCTAGCCGTGTTGGTGTTTCTCGTGGCTAACAACCACACATATTAAGTAAAGGCGTCGATGATAATTAACACAAACCTGTTTCCCAGTTTGCTCCTGGGTAATGCTCCAATGTAGTCTAAAAATAATTTCTGCATCTAAAAATAACTTCTGCAAACTTAGATGCCCATAACCCAAAATGGGTCTTTTGGGCAGGCTTATACAGTTTACATGAATGACAAGCCTTCACTTGTAATCTTATTTCCTCATCCATATCTTCCCATATAAACTGATCACGTGTTTTAGACCTAGTCTTAAATGTTCCCAAATGGCCACCACACGGACTACTGTGGTAATACTGAAACAATACTGACACTAATAACTGATCTGGAACAACAATTATACTTTGCCCTTTACAAAGATAAAATGTCTCCTGGACCAGATAAAATACATGCTGAATTTCTGAATCACCTATTACCAAAGGGAGGAAGGGTACTACTGAAATTATTTAATATATCATGGACCTCTTCTTTACCTACAGAATGAAAAAAAGCAATTATTCCTATTCTAAAAACGACGAAGCACCCAACAAAATGAATCATTACATACCAATGTCCTTCACAAGTGTCATTGCAAAAACAGCAGAATGTATGATTTCAACAAGGCTAAAATGGTTCTTAGAAAGTAATAGCATATTAACAACTACTCAAACAGGATTCAGACAACATTTATCCACTAAAGAAAATACAATTCAACTATCCCAAGATGTTAAAAAATCTTTAAACAAAAATAAAGATACGCTGTCAGTTTTTAATTGATTTTAAAAAGCATACCATTAAGTATGGAGGCATAAACTTCTTGAGAAACTTTCAAACCTAGGCATTCAAGCTACCATGTTAAACTCGATCACTCAGTTTCTCTCTCAACGTTTCTGTGCTACAAAATACAATGACAGTACATCCAAATTCCAACAAATAAAAATGGGCCTACCACAAGGTGTAGTACTGGGTACCACCTTGTTCAACACCTACATCAATGATCTTCCCGCGGCTGTATCAAACACAGAAATAAAGACAGCACTTTTTACAGATTACATGATCACGTGGACAGCTTCCTCACAAATAGAGAAATCCAAAACTTCAATGGAAAAGGCTCTTATACTATTGAAAAAGTGGACTGACAACAATTTGATGAAAATAAATACTGATAAAACAACATTCCAAATATTTAGCTTAAAAAAGAAAATCCCTAAACAAAATCTGCAGTTCAGAAAAGCAAAGCTGAAACATATATATGAAACAAAATATTTAGGAACAATTTTTTATTCAAAATTATCTTGGAGACATCATATTGAAGCAGTAGTAAACAAATCAACAAAAAATTTCAATTTTGAAAAGATTAGCTGGAGTCAAGTGAGGCAGTAATCGGGAGACACTGAACACTACATACAAAACATCCATCAAACCAATACTTCTTTATAATGCAGAGGTAACAATTACACCAAACAGTTCTAACAATAATTACCTAGAAGTATGCAAAAATCAGGCCCTGCGACTAATAACCGGTGCATCAAAATCAACTCCAATCACGGCAATGAAAGTCTTAACTCAGAATTATCCAATACATCTAACTTTAGAGGAGCAGGCACTAATACAACATGAAAAAATGTTGTGGTTAAAAACAAAAAAATGGGAGAAAAGATTACTACAACCAATCAAGATGAAAACGCAAACAAGTTTCCTACACAAAGTTATGGAATTAAAAACAGATCTGAATCTTCCTAATTCTAAAGAAAACGTTTTAATCAAAGAAAACACACTGACTTTTGAACGAATTAAAATTCAATTAGATTTAGAACAAGTAGTTACAAAATCTGGAACTTCCAAACCTGTGCTCAAAGCACTAGCATTAGAAACTGTGAACAATAGATATCCACGTGAAGAATGGTTACAGAAATACATAGAATGGTTCTAATTTGGACAACAACTCAGGAACAGGAATTAAGTATGCACTGTTCTCATTCTATCAACCAGCAGGATGCCACACAACAAATTTTGATGCAGAAGTAACGGCTATTCATATTTCACTCCAGCACCTTCTATACAGACTAGATAAATTCAAAAATGTATCATACTTTCTGATTCTAAAGCAGCATTATGTGCAATATGTTCATATAAAATGTGGTCAATCCAAATTAAAGAATGTCACAAAATGATCCAATAACTTCAAAGACTAAAGAAAAGAATTACATTTCAGTGGAGACCTGCACATTGTGGAATTTCTGGAAATGAATCAGCTGATTTTCTTGCCAAAGGTGCAAAAAAGGTACAAATTTAATTCAGAACAAAGTAAAAACTTACCCTTTAGATCCATAAAAAGTCTAATCAAAAGCAAATATAAAAACAAACAAAACCAATCAATATCTAAAAAAGCCAAAGATAAAAATGGAACTTTTAATAAAAACCCCAGAAATTATTCCAAGAATCCCATGTAAAGTTGCAGTAGCAAATTTTAGATTACTTATGGAACATGATTATTTGGCCAAACCTTTACACAGAACAGGAATTTATACAAGTCCAAATTGTCCTCTGTGCAACAAAGAAGAGGGAATGACTGAAGAACATCTTTTAACCTGTGGAGCCCTACCTGCCGGACCCACTACACTGAAATATTGGATAGCAAGAGAGCTAATGGCTTCATTGCCAAAGCCTAGCATTTGAAAACAACAAAAACTTTGCCCTTTACGATCCTTACAGCATAGCACACCATTCCTAAGGAAATAAGGTTCGAAAGCTTTGCCCGTTTGTAGATCTTCTATAATGGGGCCCAACATTTCATCTTTCATCTGATGCTTAGCAAGGTCATTATAAACAAGAGGAAAATCATTCAAAACAGTCAATATAACAGAACATGCTATATCCAACCCAACTCCATCAGAGGATTTTTTGCCATACATTCGAGATAGGGCATCTGTCACACAGTTTAATTTACCACGAATGTGATTAACCTTAAATTTGAATGCTGATACATGCAGAGCCCACCTAACAATACGACTAGACTTCCTAAGATTGGCCAACACCCAAGAAAGAGCCTGATTACACCAGGGAACACGTTTTTTGTACCCGAAGCAAAATAGGCTAATTCTTATGCAAAATGACTCGCTGATTCCAAAAATGCCTCTGAAAATATTGTATCACGTAACGTTTTTGAGATATTCTTATTCTTTTATATAAAATTACAGAAATGAGGTATGATACCAACTCATATTGACTTAATTTAAAATAATACCCATTGACTCCTCTAAATACAGCTTACAGGCAGTGTTGCTTCATAATGGCAATTTACTACCTTCATACCTTTATTTCATGCCATAGGAATGAAGGAGACATACGATTCCATTTCCATCATTTTAGATGCTGTTAGTTATCTAAACCATGGCTGGGAAATTTGTAGTGACCTCGAGGTAGTTGCGTTGCTAACGGAACTGCAGGGAGTTTTCACAAAATATTGCTATTTTTTGTGCTTCTGGGACCGTAGGGCAACTGACAAGCATGTTATAGTGAAAGAATGGGGGAACAGGAAAGACTATACCCCTGGAGCAAGCAATGTTAAGTATGTGCCTCCAGTAGAAGTTCTTCTCCCCACACTTCACATATAGCTCGGGTTAATGAAGAATTTCTTTAAAGGTTTGGACAACAGTGGAAGTGCATTTGAGTATTTAAGAAGTATATTTCCCAAAATAACTGAATCTAAATTGAAGGAAGGTGTATTTGTTGGATCTCAAATAAGACTACTTCTTAAAGAGAGTTTTTTTGAATCAAAGCTTAAACTTGTGGAACTGGCAGCATGAAAATCATTTATATCAGTGGTGGAAGGCTTCCTGGGTAATAACAAAGAAGAAAATTATGAAACTTTAGAGTCAGAACTATTAAGGAGCTACAAAAGAAATAGGTTGCCGTATGTCATTTAAAATCCACTTTTTGCTTTCTCACCTTGATAGTTTCCCTACAAACCTAGGAGCTGTAAGTGATAAGCAAGGTGATCGTTTTCATCAGGACATTTCTGAGATGGAAAAACGTTACCAGGGTATCGCTGGGATTCAGCCATGTTCGGAGACTATTGTTGGTTCCTCAAACGGGAGTGTCAATACAAGAAAAAATCAAGAGTGAAACACTTCTGAGATAATTCCCGTATTCGTCTTCATCATTATCTTGTGTTTATTTATTTCAATAATAATTAATAATAATTATTTTCAATGTTATTTGGCAATAAAATACCTATTATTTTTAATTAATCAAATATGAGTTATCACATCACATTTCTGTAAGTTTTCATAAAAAATTAGGAATACCTAAAAAACGTTACGTGATACAGAATTTTGAGGGACATTTTTGGAATCAGCAGATCGCTTTACATAAGAATTTGCCTATTTTGTTTCGGGGATAGAAAAATATTTTTTTTTGTTCCCGGGTGTTATCGGTCTCAAATGGAAATTCAATATGTTCCAGATACCTAATACTTGAACTTTTCTACCCCGTACAATACTGCTAGGGCTTTTAACTCATGCATGGAATATTTCGTCTCCTGTTCAGTAAGCATACGAGATGCATAGAACACAATCTGCCTACCTTCAGCATGTTCTTGAAATAAAATGGCTACTACAGCTGCCCCACAGTCATCAGTTTGTAAAATAATTGGCAATGAAAAATCAGCTACTGCCAATACTGGAGGGGAAGTTAGGCCTTCTTTAAGTTTTAGAAAAGCAGGGTTCTGTTCCTCTCCCCATCTAAAGTTCACACCTTTCTTTCGCAGGATATTTAAATGTGACGCCTGTTTGGCATAATCTGGGATAAATTTGGAAAAATAATTTACCATCCCCAAAAATCGGGCTGTGTGCTTTGATGTTTTCAGTACCAGATATTCCCTAATCTTCATTGTCCTTTCACGATCAATGCTGGCAATATTACCTGAAATATTATGACCTACAAAGGTTAAACTTTGAGTAGCCTTCCAAAGTCTATACAAGACCTCACTCACATGCTTTATATGGTCTTCAAATGTGGCAGAATAAACACAAAGTTCGTCCAAACAATGACACAAATAGTGGAACTTCACATCACCAAATGTTTTAGCCAATAATTGTGATAGCATTTGAGCGCCTACAGCAATACCAAACGGCAAATGGATAAATTCAAATATATTGTAATCTGTCTAAACATCTGTAATTCTCTTAGATTCCTCATGTAACCGGATTTGATAAAATGCCTGATTTAGATCAATACTTGTAAAATATTTCGCGTCTGCAAACCAATGGTAATTCAAATGAACATGAGGTATAGGAACCTGATCAATTTTAATTTAACCATTCAACACTCTATAATGTACAGCTAACCTATCATCAGCAGCAATTTTGGAAACAAGAAAAATAGAGCTAGAGTAATTGGAGTTTGAAATTCTAATAATTCCTTGTTCCAGCATTTGATGCACCTTTCTTCTAAGTATGTGAAGTCGTTGAGGTGGTAAGCGGTATGGAAGTAATCGAACAGGTGCTTTATCGTATAACTCAATCTTATATTCTATCAAATCGGTACAACCTAACCTTTTTGTAAGGACATCGGGGAATTCAAGAACTAAGTTTTCTATTATTTGCTTCTGATGGTGATTTAAATAATGCAAATCCAAACTTACACCGTCTCGTTCATCACCAGAAATATCGGACACAACAAATGCCGTCATAGCTGGAACACTGCTCAAACCATGAAATGGGAACCTTTCATTGGAATTGAATTTAAAATACAAGCTTCTACTTGAACTATCCAATATCAGACACGTTCGAACAGTAAAGTCATTGCCCAAAATGACTTGTACCGATAATATGTTTGCTACATAAAATTGTAAATTCCACCTAAAATTTCCCTTTCTCACAGGTAATTGCACTGTTCCCATAACCTCTATTGGTTCCCAATTAGGTGCAATAATGTTCAAATTACTCTCCTTTGAGTTATGACGTAATGGTGTCAACCAATGATAATCTATCAATGAAATAACACTCCCGGTATAGATCAGTCTTAAAACAGGAATTTTGTGCACTTCCAAATCAACAAACGGCTTAGGCAATCCGATTACAGCCTTAACTCCTTTATTTATGGGGCAGTTACCTATATATGCCATCCTAACCTGACGTCAGCTATCCTGCCTTTTAGTTTATATGTTTTTGTTGGAAAACGAGAAAACTTTGTTTTCTGGACAATGATACCTGACATGACCCGACATTTTACAAATCCAACACACTGGCATCATGCTATTCCCCGAACTCAATTCAACTGTTCCTATTTTTTCCTCAGAAACCCTAACTTCAGCCGTCAAGCGGCGGAACTTAATGACTAAATCGTCGAGTTCTTGGAATGTACTTAAGCCTTGTCCAAGATCCAAGGCACGTATCTCTGGATGCCTTGAATTGGTGATTATATTCTGAACAATTTCTGGTTCAGTGAAATTTACACAGAGAGCCGTTACAACCCATTTAATATCCTGAACGAAATTGGAGAAATGTTCACTATTCCTTTGTTTACGAAAATACCTAGTATTAACCTAGTGACTATAATTTAATGGTGACAAGAAAACCCAAATAACTTTTGAAAGCAATGAGTCGGTAATTCAAACACAAAAATCACTTAAATTATCCTTACTTGGACATGTTTCGGAGAACGGTGGGGACAAACCGTTCTCCGAAACATGTCCAAATAAGGATAATTTAAGTGATGTTTGTGTTTGAACTACCGACTCATTATTTTAAATTTTAAATAAAACACCGTTTCTAACCTTTTGCTTCAAATAAAATATCCCTAATAACTTCTTTCTGGAATTGTAATATGCTGTCCTTGTTTATAATTACCTTTAATAACATATCCAAAACTGGATTCTCAAGACAAACATGAAACAATTGCAGAATCACTTGATCACTGAATGCATAAACTTTAGCTGGATATTGACATTGAAATAATATAAGCAAAGATTCTAAAATTTTCACTGGTGTTTGTACCGGAACATTTTCGGACAGGGATGGGGTAATTTCACTTCAGCTAAACACACTTCTGTTACATTAGCCGGAACTCACATTTGACTACCTGAATTATTTTCGACTGTCAGAACTGAAGCATTAGCATCCATAGGTTCACTAGTAATTTGCTTAGTAAATTTTTATCCTTGGAGAGTGTTGGCTAATTTTGATAGAGCTCTAAAATTTGGTTAACTTGAGTCTTAAATTGCTCAGTAGCTATATTTCCTAAAGGAATTGACCTATACTGCCAATACGTCAAAAGAACTTTGCCCTTTCGTTATTGTAATAAGTAATTTCTGCTTTTAAATATTCTTCTATGAAATCCTGAAAGGATTGCAAAGCTCGCTCACAATGTTGGAATTCGACTGACTCGTCGCATAGTAAACTGGCACCAATGATATGTGGTCTCTCAGTCAACTGCACCCATAAAAACTGTTGCAACTCCACAACAGAAGTTTTATTACTAAAGTGGAAGTTGAGATTACACAATTCAATATCCAGCTCATTATGGTTAAGCTAGTCGTGCTGAAAGACAGATCCATTTTCTTAAACCTAATACAACACCTAAAATACTAATATATTCAAGAATGCATGCAAACTTACAATACATAACAGCCCTCTTAGCTGCTCGTACAATTCTTTCTCTTCCCCCCACTACTTGCGTAGATGAGTAACCCAGCAACACTGTTTGAGGAAACGTACCGGATTGAGAATCAGTGGGGGAACTGGGCTATAGTCACATACACATGTTAAACTTTTATGAATATGGATAGAGTCAACATGAACTATTCAATGCTATGGCCGGGATTTGAATCACAGATCTCCTGGTCTCCGTCCAGTCTCTCTTAACCTTTGAGCTACCATGGCCAACGTGCCGTCCAGACATTAAATTTTCCATTTGACTCATATATTTCCCCGGTAGACCTCTAGGGGCTCTCGCACCCGAGATTCACCGTTTGTGTCGACTTACTATTGTAAGTACTTGAGACCCAGACTTCATCATTTAACTCTTATTATTCTAGTTAACTGATGGAAATTAATCATTTCTTTACACTAGCCGTACATAGGCTAAGATTTTTGATGGATAGAGTGAACATGAAATATTCAATGCCATGGCCGGCATTTGAACCACGGATCTCCTAGTTTCCATCCAGTCACTCTTAACCTTTGAGCTAGCATGGTCAACGTGCCGTCCTGACGTTAAATTCTCTATTTGACTCATATATTTCCCTGGTAAACCACCAGGAGCTCTCGCATCCGAGATACACCGTTTGTGTCGACTTATTATTGTAAGTACTTGAGTCCCAGGTTTCATCACTTAACTTTTATTATTCTAGTTAATTGATGGAAATTAATCATGTCTCTTCACTAGCCGTACATAGGCTAAGATTTTTTATGTATAGAGTCAACATAAAAAATTCAATCCCATGGCCGGGATATGAACCGCAGATCTCCTGGTTTCCGTCCAGTCGCTCTTAACCTTTGAGCTACAATGGCCAATGTGCCGTCCTCACATTAACCTCTCCAGGAGATCCATGGTTCAAATCCTGGCTTTGAATTTTTCATGTTGACTATATCCATCAAATATCTTAGCCTATGTATGGCTAGTGTGGAGAAATGATTAATTTCCATCAATTAACTAAAATAATAACAGTTAAATGATGAAGCCTGGGACTTAAGTACTTACAATAGTAAGTCGCCACAAACGGTGTATCTTGGATGCGAGAGTCCCTAGTGGTCTACCAGGGAAATATATGAGTCAAATGGAGAATTTAATGCCAGGACGGCACGTTGGCCATGGTAGCTCAAAGGTTAAGAGCGACTGGACAAAAACCAGGAGATCCGTGTTTCAAATCCCAGCCATGGCATTCAATGTTTCATTTTGATTCGATGCATCAAAAATCTTAGCCTATGCACGGCTAGTGTGGAGAAATGATTAATTTCCATCAATTAACTAAAATAATTTTTGAATATATTGAAGGTTAAAGAATTGTATATAACACCTTGAGCACAAAAGTATCAAACATTTGAATAGAGAAGTTTTCTTGATTGTCCCTGACATGACAACGATAATAATCCTATAATCATATAAGAGTAAACACCCACAATCACACTCAAACTAGAGTGAACGAACACTTGATTTCACAATACCAGCACCATGCCTAACATGGAAACCGTAAATACATATATTCAGTAGAACTGATCCCTTTAACTTTTGGCATATTCAACTATGTTATGAATAAAAAGAGGTATCAGTTCACCATTTGTAACAGCTCAGAATAAACATCCAAAGATTGTTTTATTAAATGTACTTCCCAAAAATGTGAGTAAAATCCAAATAAATGTTTAAACTAAAGAGCTTGGAATTTTCTCAGCCAACACATGATTAACACGGATGAAGCAGTAGGACCTTCCGATGGCGGGAACTCTCCTGGTACCAATGTTACTTCCAATGTAACTCCCACACTGTAGTATGGCTTTGCATCGTGAACTCTCATATCCTAGGAACCTTAGTGACTGACTGCCAGCTTTGACTACTGTACCGGTCAAACTCTCGTCGTAACTACCTGCCTGTACTTGGCGAACTCTCGTCGTGGCTGACTGCCCGTGCTGGGTGAACTGATCCTTTGTTTGGGGAAGAGGTCCTTATATAGTAGCCTGAGGAGAGGTGGGCCAATCCAAACAGGCTTGCAGCAAACATAACGGCCCGAAGTTTCCTCGGGCCTCGATCTTCAATATATATCATTTGGCGAGCTAACATGCATAACATTACACAATATTAAATTTGCCTTATTTAAAGACCAGTTTAGAGTTGTCACAGGAACTACTAAGATATCATTTTTACATTTTTGCAGAATAAAGAGATAAGGTATATGTAAAACAAATATGAAGAATGGATATCATAAAAACTGTAGGGTTTCAAAATACATTTTATATTTAGAATTATTTTAAGCAAAATCCTCTTCTTGACCAAGTATTATACAAATTTGTTTCAAAGTTATTTTTTATTATGCTCCTAAAATGTTATGTTCTAAGTAGTAAATGCTTCCAGGAAACTGGGTGCTTATTATATTTATTCTCCATTTAAGGGAGAAAATGTAAAACAACCTATATTGCATAATACATAAGTAAAAAATCCTCTTTTGCAAATAACCTCCATCATATCATCATGCTCCATTCTAGCTGTCCTTTTGGATCTGGCTGCTTCAGCATACCTTGCAGTACAATTTCTGCCTTAATAATTCTTAGGCAACTCTGGTCACTTAATATTGTAACGTTCACAGATGCGCCAGTGGTAGGTGAATTACACTTAATCCATTGAGCGTCACTAGGGGGCAAGCTCTGGAAAGAGATGTTCGTAACAAGGTGTGGGCAACCGTGAAGGGGTTGCTTAATTTAATATTTGTGTCATGTAGTTCCGGTTAGAGAGAGTTTATTCTACAGAAGCTACATACAACCAATACAGACTACTTAAAGGAGGAAAACTGGGTCTGTTACCTGGGCTAAGGTCCCTGTTCTTGGCTTTATTATTTTCATTCCTGGATATTATAGACATGGCTGTCAGGGAAACGGTCGATGCAGATTTCGGTAGCACGTGCGTCACTCCTTTTGCCTGGGCCAAAATCAGGGTGTTTAAATGTTGAAACACTGCTGAAGCAGCAGCTAACTCAGTGCTTTGTCAGAGCAGTCAGCAGGGCCTTCGCCCTCCGCCTAACAGCCCAGCATAACTTGCAAACTACCTGACTGACTGTCGTGTATACCGATATTATTCCATCTTCCAAGTATATAATTTTTACCAGTTGTGTCCTTTTCAAAAATGTACCGAAATATTAACGTCACAATCTGACTAAGGTGTTCTTGTCAATTCTTCTTGCCTACAGCTTCCAATAAATTAACATTGTCATATTAAATGTAGTAAGATCATTGTGATTCTAAGTGCATGAAGCTTAAATTAAGCTAAAAGAAGAAAAATACCCACTTTCTAGTGCCAACAGTTTCAAATATATACATTATTTTCTGAATTGTGCATAAAACTCACTCGTGCTTATTTTTAAATGTCTAATGTAACAACAGTCCTTCACTATGGGGTAGTGGCCAATACTTGGTTCACTTGTACGGAATGCTCCTGGGAACAATCCCACCCCATACTTTTTTGTTTTGTATCCCGTGGTTGTTATTAACATAAAAAAAGAAAAGTGAAAGACGGAGGGATTGTTCAGTAATTATTTGGTTTGAATATATATTCAGCTCAAAATGTTTGAGCGTTTGTCATGATAGTATCTTAAACATATATTATTTTATCAAAATCATTATTGCTATTTTCAAAAAATCAAAATTTGCAAAAACTGTTGCATATGTAGGGCAGTTTGGGGTGGTAGTATTTTGTCAACAGTTTGTAAGGTGTGCTTGGAAGATCTTGAACTTACATACGAAGTTCCTTATTTAACTGACCTTTGATTTTGAGTTATGCTATATGTGCACAGACACACAGACCTTATTATAAATATGCCAAGTTACATTCATAGGCCTCGGGATATGTATTTGCAGTAAAATATTGATACTGGATTTCTGGATAGAATACAATATTCCCCTACTTACTTTATGTGGCAGAGAAAGTAATTAAAGACCTAGAAAGAGCAGTAACTAATCACAAGTTAATTGCTAAGAAATGAGGACCTGTATTACGTGTAAGCAGTACTAATTAAAAATTATTGGGAGTTTTTTCATAATTTTGTGCTTCATTGTATCATAGCCCTTACACAATGGAATGTATTAAGATTTTGTTAAATGACATAAAAAGGCAATAGTATAAGAGGTTTTGCCGAAGTTTTTATCACTTATGTTAATGTATTTTTATAGAACTAATTGCTAATATTTTAAAATTATTTCCCAAGTTATCTATTAATTTCTTATATGGTGTTTTACACAAAAGTAAATGCCAATATACTCTGTACATTGCAGGAAAACACTTTTGTTCTAATTTGTATATTAATGAAGTGTGCATATCAGGGACAACAACCTTTAATGTAATCAATGGCCAACTGGTGTACATAAAAAAGTTATATAATACAAAACCAGCTTTCCTATTTTCCAATCTTATTACAAATGCTTAAAATCATCATCAATTTAAGACAATTAAAAGAAGTAGGTAATCACAGTAGGTATTTCTTGACATAAGATAAATTGAAAGTAGTGGATATTATAATGTCACCTAAATGTTTAATGCCTTTGTCTCTAGTTAGAAAAGAGCATTGAAAGTGCTGATAATGTTATTTAAACCTTGCAAGCCTTTCAGTTTCTTACATTCCATTTTTAAAGTCCAGTACAGTGGAGACAATAACAGGTCACATAGCACTTCGGTTTGGTTGATAGTACAGTTAGATGCATTAACGACTGATGTAACAGTTATTCATAGCTTGTGAAAATAACTGTCAACAAAACTGTAGCCACGTGGATAATTTTTTTCCCTTTTTTTAATGCTGTAGCTCTATTTTTCTGCAAATATTTTTTTCTAAATTATGATGGGGTAAGTGTCTTTTTCCATGTGCAAACTTGTTAGAATTGATGTGATCATTGTATTGTGTAGAATATAATAGGACAAACATGCAATGCTCCCAGATTAAACAAATCATATATGTGTTAGTTTGTGTGTGTGCATGCGTGCGTGCGTGCTTGCGTGGTCTGCATTCCGGATGTCATTGTTTCGGTTTCCATTGCCAACGTTTTTGACCCACAAGTTTTTCGAATGTTGTTTGGCAAATGCTTGGAGGGATAATTACGTAACGAACTGTAATGTCCCTCTATTTCATCTCACTTCCCATGTTACGTCATATTTCCTCGTGGTTGGCTATTTCAGGCTACTTGAGGAGTACAGAGTCTCTCAGTCGACTCATGGAATAATTTTAATCTGTTAACCTTGTAATAGTTGTTCTAAGAAGTAAGATGTTACAGCAACTATAAATAACTACAAAACAAAGACAGATGAAGAATGAAATTGCTTTTTATATTGTTACAGTAATCTGTGTCGGATGTGACTGAGAATGCCAAATAAAAAATTTGGTTTCGCAGAATGCTAACACTGATGCAGGCCTACAAAAGGGGGATATTCTTCCAAAACCTAAATGAAATATATCCAAATGTGGTTAAGGGATATGAGGAAATTAATGGTAATATAACTGCCAATATTTAGGTACAAAATGTTAGCTCTTAGCAATAGTAATCATGGACAATAAAGACTCTTTTAAGTAATGTGTTAATTTCTTGTCACGCACTACCAGACACTTTCTTTGACTAAACCCCTTTAGTTATGAAGTTTGCATTTACAATATTCGCAAAGTTTAAAGGTATATGGAGGTTGGCCATACTGTACACTCCAGCAAATCCTAAACTTGCCCCTCCTGTCAGCATTGCCAAATGTGGTGCACGCATCTTGCGCGCCTGAACTGAGAACATTATATTAATTAATTTTGCTCAGACAAATGTTTGAAAACTGACAGATGCCAATCTTATAATAAGAAAGAATTTTATTTTGTGATCATGACCATAAAGAATCCTGTCTACGATACTTAGAACACGAGTGGTGCATATTTTATCTTCCACATGGTTATGGTTAAGGTTAAATGCTGTGGATAAATATTTGAATATCACATATTCCATTCTTAAAGAATTTTATATTCTGACCATGACCGTTCAAAAGTCCTGCCTCTACGATACTTAGAACATGAGTGATGCGAGTTTCATCTTCCACGTGTTTATGGTTGAATGCTATGGATAAATATATGACTATTACAGATGCCATTCTTATAATCAGAAAGAACTTTATTTCCTGACCATGACCGTTCAAAAATCCTGTCTCTACGTTACTTAGAACACAAGCGATGCACATTTTGTCTTTCACATCGTTATGCTTAAATGCTATGGATAAATATATGAATATTACAGATGCCAATCCTATAATAAGAAAGAATTTTATTTCCTGACCATGAGCGTTCAAAAATCGTGTCTCTACGTTTCTTAGAACATGAGCGATGCACGTTATATCTTTCACATGGTTATGGTTAAATGCTACAGATAAATATTTGAATATTACAGATGCCAATCATGTAATAAGAAAGATTTTGTTTTCTGAACATGACCGTACAAAAATCCTATTTCTATGATACTTATATTGCAAGCGATGCACGTTTTATTTTCACATGGTTATGGTTACCCAACATCCATCCATTAAACACAGATAAGCCTGCAAAACACCACCATTCTGTCCTTACAATATCTCAAACATTAATAAATAATGCACCTACTATGAAAACAGAAGTCACGCAGTTTGAAACAGAGTTAATTGTCAGTTCGTTTTCAGAGCAGAGGTGTTGTTTGGTTAAAATAAATGTAATTGTTAAGTTGTGTGTTAAACTTGAGCTGAAATATTGTTAATATTACTTTAAATTACTATTACACACATATTTTCTCCAGTATTTGTGATCGGAGTGCATGAACATGTCCCTCGAAGCTGGGACAAGTAGTTTTTCGATCAACAAATGTGAAGAGATTCACTATCAGGGCAGAAAATCTATATGAGTTTGGAGGAATTTAGTAACAGTGACGTCAAAATTAATCTCAGAAACTATTTGTAGTTGGTTTAATACTCGTCATTTACTTGTTCCACCACCAGAGAGAGAGAGAGCAGACAACGGATGCCAGTTGGAAAGAGATTGAAAATGGAGGCGAATGCCTTTGACACTAGTAAATTGTTATTAACAAGTAAGTGACGAGTATTAATAAACCAACAAAAAATAGATTCTGACAGAAAAACTATATGTAATATGAACAAGTTTTTATGAAAGCTCCCCAATGAAGGATTAAGGGCAACTGTTGATTTTTCAAAATCCCAGTAATTAACTCTGTAACCTTATGGGTATTTAGTGTGCACACACTGTCACGAATTTGTAGTGAAGCAGCTTCGTCCTTAGAAGAAAGGAGCTAGCCTGTGTTTCAATCTGTGAGGAAGATCCATGAAGTCGGTAAGCTAGTTACTGGATTGGAAATCATGCTTGCTGTTCCACTGTTGTGACATGTGTCAAGGTAATATCCTAATGTTTTAGGAATATTTAATGTGTTCACACAGAAAATGAAGCTAGTCACAGTGAAGCAACAAATATTACACAAATAAAACTATTTGTAACAATCTCCACTTAACTTCGAAATCGATCTTTCCTAAAGAAGAAGGAATTACCAACTTCTTAAGTAGAGTGGAGATTGTTACAAATATTTTTATTTGTGTAATATTTAATGTGTTGTTTAATTATGGGAAGAATAGGCAAACTCTTTGCTGACGGTTAAAATTGTTTTTATGTACAGAACCTCTGCTGGTACACGTACTCGCTTGGCAACAGAACACCGCTTGAACACTACACATTTCATTTCCCAATTGAATATTCTCGGAGAACATTAGTCTTCTATCTACTTTATGTTAATTGAAACAAACATTTGCAGGAATTCCCTTTGTAAGTTCACTGGGAAGAGGGGAATACAGTGAGCTTAAGAAATGATCAAACGCTTTAATAATTGGTGACTATGTGATTAATTTGAGATTCTATTCTTTTCGCACGTGCAGGACATCAGTAAACAAATAACGACCTTCTTTTTTAGAAAAGTATAGGTACTAGAAAATTCAAAGCAAAATGAGTGCATACCTTGGTAATGATTCACTCTACAGAAATTGTATTTTATAATATGTGTATGGTTTAACGAGAACATCATCTGTGCAGTAAAATGTTGTCTTTTACGGTTTACCAGCTACACAAACTTCAGAATGGAAAGGACTTCTGATAACATTTCCAGAAAATTCAACATGTACATTTTATTTCTGTGAAAAGATCTGAATTATATGGTATGTTGATCAACATGGTCAGTACCATTTTTTAGAAAATCAACATTTTTGTTAAATGATGCATGTAAAATTTAGTCTGGGAAAGTGTTTTCTTTAAAATCATGTCACGTCCTTGGGAGATGCTTCACTTAAATACCAAATTTGGTATTTTATCAACGTTTTGTTTTGAGTTATACAGTTCATACACACATACGTAGACTTTTGTCCTAAAAATGTTAAATGAAATGGAAAGAAACAAACATAAGCAATTTCCCGAGAGAACTTAATCATTCTTCCACACTAGCCGTTTGTAGGCTAAGATTTGAATATATAGAGTCGGACTGAAAAATTCAATGCCATGGCCAGTATTTGAACCACAGATCTCCCTTTCTCCTTCTGGTTGCTCTTAGCCATTGATCTAACATGGCCAATGTGCTGTCATGACATTAAATTCTCCAACTGACTCGTGTGTTTCCTGGTAAAACACTAGGGGCTCTCATATACAATGAGATATGCACCTATTGTGGCGATTTACAAACTCTTTGAGTACTGAGACCCAGGCTTTATAGTTACCATTATTATGCCCAATTTCACTAACAGATGTTAACCCTTATCATGGGTTTAACAATAGTTATAACAAAAATTGCATTTCACCAAAAAGTATTGGCTTAATATTAGTGTTAAATCTCTTCTTAAACTAACAAGTCAAATTTCTGATGTTAAGTGCTTAACAATTGTAAATAATCAAGTGGCTGATGTGAACGCAGCTGTTGTTGTCGATTTGCTATATTTAAGACCATCTGAATGGCATTCATAAGAGAGTACGGTGCATGAGGAGAGATTATTTTGAGGAGCTATCAGAAGAAAATTTTCTACAGAGGTATAGACTATCGAAACAGGTTGCTATTGGAGGTTACTGCGGAAGTACAAGAGAGGTAAGAACATGCATGGAAAGGGATATGCCGATCTTGCCTTTGCTTCAACTATTAATAACTTTGCCACTTTATAATTCACTGAATTATTTGGATAATACACTATCAACCTCCCGTCTTGATATGTTCAAGCCACTCGTCACTTGTCCTTCGCACCTCGTATTAAATTTATGTAATACTGAGAACATGCATCAAAAGGAATATGCCGATCTCGCCTTTGCCTCAAGTATTAATAATTTTGCAAGTTTATAATTAACTGAATTATGTGGATAATACACTACCACCAATCTTGAAACGTTAAAGGCACTCATCACTTGTCCTTCGCGCCTTGTTTTAAATTTACGTAATACTGAGTTAGAACATGCATCGAAAGGAATATGTCAATCTTGTCTTTGCATCAAGTATTAATAATATGTGTTTGGAGGAATTTAGTAACAGTGACGTCAAAATTAATTTCAGAAACTATTTGTAGTTGGTTTATTAATAGTCGTCACTTACTTATGGAGTATTAATACACCAACTACAAATAGCTTCTGAAAAAAGTATTAATAAGTTTGTGATCTCATAATTCACTGAATTATCTGGATAATACACTCTCCAGCATCCATCTTGAAATGCTCAAGTCACTTATCACTTGGGCTTCATGTATCTCATTTTAAATTTACGTAATACGTTTCATGTTTCTAGTAACGACACATGCATTTGAATTAAATTTGTTTCCAATTTTTCCCTCTTGACATCTTTATCTTTTACATTCACTGCATCCGTCCTGTTTTCCATGATATCCTTATACTTCGTCACCAATTCAATGAACAATTCTTTCTCCATCGATGAGAAATTTGTTTCACGGCTTTTGTTTATGAATTTGTTTATCTGTCATTTTTTAGCTGCGTGCAGACTGTAGTGCAGACGAACAGGAAAACAAAAGCACATTGCAGTACGTTCAGAAAATAATACGACTCATCCATATCCTTCTATAGCTGTAATATTTACAAATTTCTTGGCGTTAACATTTTCTGAAAACAAGTTGGTAAAATGCAAATATTTAAGAGCTTTGTTAGTGCTGTTTCAGTTGTTACATTACATTTGTTAACATCGATTTTATCATTTTAACATTTATTGGTGAAATTGGGCATTAGGTTCTTTATTGGAAATTTAATCATTGATCCATACTAGCCGTGTGTAGGCTATGATTTGAATAGATTGAGAGAAGTTGAAAATTTCAATACCATGGCCAGAATTTGAAACATGAAGTTCAAAGTCTCCATCTGGTTGCTCTTAACCATTGAGATACCATGGCCAACGTGATATCATGGCATTAAATTTTCCAACTGACTGCTATGTTTCCCGGTAAACCACTAGGGCATGTTAGCTCTATCTATTCAACAGAGGGACTAACAAGAAGGTAATTTGATTCATCCAGCAGGGAATCCTATCCCTGCATAGATCACAGAGAATTGTATGCGCAGATCAGCACATCAACAGCGGAACATATGTAAGGAATTTCACATTTTTCTGGCCCTACATGACAGCATCAAGTCCAGGAGAGTTTATTCAAGTGCTACAGAGAACGACAAGTGCAGTCTATGTAGATATTCTTGAAAACATGTTGCTGCCACCCGTTAGTCTTAGGTTCCCAAAACAGGAAGAGTATGTGCTAATGTACAAAACAATGGTGTGCGTACCATAATATCACCCAGACTTGTCTAGTAAGGCATTCAGAAATAATGTGTGTGGACTGGCCTTCAGGGTTGATTTGAAACCATTGACTGTATATGGGCATTCCTGGTAGAGGAATAGGAAGAACACTACCAGACCAGACAGAATGCAAGAGAATCCAGTTGGTCATGAGATGTAGCTATAGCAACATAATCAGTAGAACCCAAACTGGTGTTCTGCACTGGTTGCAAACATGCACAAAATAATAATTTACATAATTACACCAAACTATAAAATAAATTGGAAATAAAAATAATTTTAAACCACTTCTCGAACTGTAAAAACACTTGAGCTCCACTTACTTTTGAAATTAGAACATGTTTCAAAAGTAAGTGGAGTTGAAGTGTTTTTAAAGTTCGAGAAGTGGTTTAAAAAGTTTTTATTGATGAAGCTCCACTGTTTATAAATAATTCTGTTTATAGTGTTATTAAATTGGAAATGTTTCAGAATTTAATTCATTTCTTAGTATATGATCTGACTTCATTATGACATAACAGATTTTTAATTTGCTCACTAAGCACTACTATCCTGGGCTATGTCGCCACTTTTTCCCACAACGGTGTGCAACTTTGAGGCAATGTGCGGTCTAGCCTCAGTTTTGAGCAAGAGTCATATCCTGGAGTGTGTGTGGGTATATAGGAGTAGGGATGAGACTGGAATCCAAGTTTAAGACTTGTTTAATTACTGTTTTTTTAAGTATTCACAGAAACCACGAAGTTGCCGACCAATGTACACCAATCTATATTAATTTCCAGAGTTATGTATGGGTAATGTATACTATGCGATGACACGTGATTCCTTATATATGGCAAGAAAAAGATACTTCCTCGAGCCACGTCTTTCTTCCTGAACGACCCATCCTTCTGTGTCCAAGATTCTCCTCATGAAAGTGTGTTATTCACACCAAGATTTCTCTAAACATGTGGTCCTTTTGTTACATTTGTTCCAGGTAAACAGCTACTAAGGAAAGGTCCAAGAAGGCCTCTTGTCAAGTGTCGATAATATTGACCTCCCTAGAAGTAAGGAAAAGTCTATGGGGTGATTAACATATTTTATTAAAGATGTTTCCAAGTTGATGTCATGTTTAGTATTCAAAAATGAAAAGCCACTACTAATATTTCTGTTTCACCGTTTTTAATGTTTCTTATATGTTTTTTAGTTTTGATGTCAATATTTCTTTTTGTTTTTCCGATATAAATTTTAGGGCAAGTTTCACATTTGATTTCATAGATTCCTTGCTTTTCTTTGGTAGTAATTTAATTTTTGGGTGGGCCTTCTTAAAAATTTCTGATATTAAACCTATCTTGAGGTGCAAGAGATATGTTGTGTGTTGAAGATTTTTTGGAATTTGTTATGGGCTGATGGATGGAAGGTAAATTTTTTAAATTGTTTATCTTTCTTTTGCTCCTGTAAGAGATAAAGGCACTCCAGCTTCTTGTTACTTTATGTATCTTACGCTTATGGTCAGATTTATTCTATAGAGCACATAAGGGTTGGCTTCATTAAAATAATCATTTAACCTCCTGACAGTCTTCAAAATCATATAGTATATAACTTAGCAGCAAAACAAAAACTATAATTTAACTACCTACCACATCTTAAAAGGTAAACCCATTGGAATAAAAAAGCATGACTACATACTGGCATTTGAACTATGAATCCTCGACATTTGACGCATGTGTTTTACCAATGAGCTATGAACATAGAACATAGAACATAGGTTATATACAACACTAGCTGAGCCGACAGACTTTCTGTCAAAAGCCATTGCACTGTGGCAGTCCCACAAACATATTCTTTTGTCAAATACTATTAATTGCGTCACTTATAAAGAATTGTATAATACATATAGTGATGGCATCTTAAGCTTCTATTAATGGTCACCAGAACATTTTACATTTTCTTACATTCATTATGGCAGCCAGTAGTGATTGTGTTACAAGAAGCATGCAAAAAATGCTTGATTTTGGCGGTAATACTTACGCGAATGTACTAAATCACTGTGTTAATAATCCAATAAGTGAGTGTAGATCATGTGGTAATGAAGGTAAGGCAATATCACACATAAAAACGAGGAAATATAAAGAAACCGAAAATGTAGCTGCCTCTCTGCGCGGGAAACCGGAGGAACGCCAGATTTGCGAAAGGATAGCGGCACTCCAACACATCATTGATATGCTTTATGCAGACTTCAAAAAGGTGCAAAGTGAAGTGATAGAGCTACGAACAAAAACGAAGAGCTAAAAGAACAGCTAATTCAGCTTAAGAAAATTGCGGAAAGGAAAGGAACCTAAACCCTTGTGAAGAAGAATAAGAAGGAGGAGGCGGAGGAGGAGGCGGAGGCGGAAGAGGCAGAGGAGGAGGAGGAAGAGGAGGAGGAGGAGGAGGAGGAGGAGGATTTACCAAAGTACGGGCTTTTAAGAAGTTTAAACAAAAAAGACTAATTAACTGACCCAGAGTGATAAAGAATAGTAAAGAAAACTGTAACACCATTGAGAGGAACCGATACGAAGTCCTAAATTTGTACCCTGATGCTGCAGAAATGCCAGATCTTGTGGATAAATCTTCCCATGATGAATGATATGACACAAAACGAGGAATAGAAGAAAGGAAGATTGGTGCTCTAGTAGTCGGACTCAATGCTTAAATTCGCTGGTGATGTGTGCAAGGAAAGTGGACCTAGCGTTCAATGCTTTACTGGGATTCGAGCTGCTGAGCTTCGACATAAAATCGAACAGATGGATTTGAAGAAACTGGACCCGGAAGTCATGGTTGTACATGTGGGGACCAACAACATCGAGAGGGGTGTTTATGCCGAAGAAATAATGGGGAATTGTATGGACATAGTACAATATATCCAACATGAAATTCCACGCACCAAAGTAATCGTAAGTGGTGTACTACGGCGACATGATACTAGTGCAAAACACATAGTTGGAATTAACAGTGAGCTGAACTGGTTGTGTAAAGTGAAGAACTGCACAATTTTTGATGGTAACTTTTGGATAAATAAGCAACACTTTGGCTGGGAAGAAGTTCATTTGAATCGTAGAGTTTCATTTGTGTTTGGAAATCTGTTTAATGAGGTAATATCCTACACAAAAAGGGAAACTAATTTCGAATGGGATGGATGCTAGCAAAAAATGATACCAACAGAAGGATTTCAGCCATTGTCATTTACAGGACAATATGGCAACTTTAGTGATATATTCAGTATCCTTCACCTGAACATTCAGTATCTCCGTTCCAAGCTGTTGCCAATGAGTGTATTATTTAATGATACAACTGCGGATATCTGTGTGATAATGGTACATGGGCTCAGTAGTGATGAAATTTATAACATTGACAACTATAAAATTGCTAATAAATACAGTAGATCTATGCACAAAGGGGACGGAGTTGTAATCTTTACAAAATATGACATATGTGCCACCAAACTTAATTTAGAAAGCTATTGTATAGAGAAAGATTTTGAAGTAACAGGGATCAAGATGAGGATAGATAAGGGAAATGTGTTAATATGTGGAATATATATGTCTCCTTCAGGTTCTGCCATAGATTTTATTTCACATTTGGAAGTTATGTTAAGTAAATTTGTTAAAAAATGTACTAAAATTATCTTAACTGGGGACTTTAAGATAAATTTAGATCTCCCTGATACCGTCTACATAGCGTTAACATAAGTATTTAATTCATACAACACTATAGATTTATTTAACGAGCCAAAAAGATTAATGGCAACAGCTCATCTATTTTCGACCACATAGCATCTAATATACAAGAAATATCAACTAATGCAGTAAATTTTCATATTTCTGATCATAATGCTCAGCTGGCACACTTGGATATTGTATGTTGTGATAGAATCACTGAAGAAAACATGATCCGCAGGAGCGTAACTGAATAAAATATAAATAATCTTGTAAATATCCTAACTGATGAAAATTGGGAAAACATCTTTTAAAAATAATGTTAATGATAAATGGAATGAATTTTATAATAGGTTTAGGATTCATTTTGAAGCGACTTGTCCACTCAAAAATGTTAGAGTAAATAAAGCCAGGAAGAAAAGAGTTTAACCACCATTTGAAGTAGTTAAATACAAAGAAAAATGAAAGATATGCATGCCCTATATAAAGGCACTCTCTCAGACCATTATAAAAGTAAATACAAAGATGCCAAACAGAAGTATATAAACAGCCTTCTAAATGCAAGGAGAGCAATTTATAGAGAACACATGAATCAGTCAAATGACCCTAGCAAAAAGACTTGGAACCTAATTAATGAGTGTAGGGAAAACAGAAAGCTGCATCACAACATAAGCCTAAACATAGATGGAAAATTAATACAAGACGCTGCAATCGTATGTTAGAAATTTAATGAATTTTTTACAAACGTAGCTTCACATAATAGTCTGTCTCCTAATGTATATGCAAACAACGACATTGGCATCAAATCATCAGTATTCCTTGAACCAATAACAGAAAACGAAATCAACAACATAATAAACAAACTACCTAAAGAAGAAGTAGTGGATGGGATTATATTAGTTTAGTTATTTTAAAGCAATGTAAAACAGCTATTTCAAAACCTTTAACATACCTGATTAACTACTCCATTGAAGTCGGTCAGTTTCCTAAAATTTTTAAACTAGGATCAGTCAAACCATTATCTGAAAAAGGGGATGAACAGGATGTCAATAACCACAGGCCGATTACCTTAACATCAGAAATAGCTAAGCTTTTGGAAAGAATTTTATTAGAAGGATTAATTAAGTATTTAAATAAACATAATGTACTACAAGATTGTCAACATGGGTTTACAAAAGGTTGTTCCACAGTCTCTGCAGTCATAGAGTATATACATGAAATAACAAGTAAGTTCGAAACTAATGATAAGGTAAGCTCACTATTTATCGACCTGACTAAAGAATTTAACTGTGCTGACCATAGCATCTTATTGCACAAACTATGAAATTATGGGATAAGGGGACTACCTTTAGAATTGTTTTCCAGTTATTTAACTGGCCGGAAGCAATATACAGAAGTAAATCATAAATCGGGAAAAATTGTAAAGAAAATACAATCAAAAATAGAAACAGTAAAATGTGGAGTGCCTCAGGGAACAGTACTAGGGCCTCTGCTCTTCATTATATATATATATATATATATATATATATATATATATATATATATATAATTAAATTAATATATAATATATTATATATTATTATATATATTAGTATATATTATTATAATATAATATATTGTATATCTATTTTTGTTAATGACATTATTTGTCCCCAAAGTATAGCTATAATAACTTACGCAGTTGTCACTACTGCCATATGCTGGAACAAGACATTGGGAGCTTTAAACAAAAATTTAAATCAAACTGCTAATACCCTAATCAGATACTTTGAATCCATAAATTTAAAATGTAACATGCTAAAAACTAAAGTAATGTGGCCCAATACATCAAGAAAAACTACCTCCAATACAGAATTGCAAATAAGCACCACCACCATTGAAGAAGTAAAATCAAATGGGTTCCTTGGAATAATTGTCGATAAACAGTTAACATGGGCTAAATATATAGATTATATATGTAATAACATTAGTAAACCTATATACTTGCTTAGGTATTTTCAAAGTTACAAAGGCACTAGGCTTCTGCAGATGATTTATTTTGGACGAATATATCCTTATTTTAACTACAGGATCCAAATATGGGGTACAGCCGCAAAATGTTACATGGACAGGTTACTAATTCTAAAGAAGAAATGTATTAGATTCATTTATAGCCTAAAAGGTACGGAATCATGCAGAGAAACATTTAAAACTGAAAACATGTTCACAGTCTATTCTCTGTATGTATACAGAACTATATTATTCATAACGGATAGACTTGCATTAGTACGAAACAGCCAAATTCACCATTACAGTACAAAAATGGTGATAACTATCACATGCATAATATTAACAGGTGTGTCACCGAAAAGGACTTTAATATCAGAGGGATCAAACTGTATAATAAACTACCTAGTGAGATGAAAATTTTGACGAATAGCTCAAAACCAAAATTTAAAAGTAAATTAAAACAATATTTGTTAAATAAATGTATACACAGCCTAGATGAATTGTAAATTATATATGTAATGTCATATTGTTAAATAATTAGTATAGAAATGACATGTCCAAAATAAATGTACAACTGATAAACTGGACCAATAAAATATCAATATCAACAGATAATATTCAGTCACAAATATACAATTTAAACAAGAAGTTGAATACAAATGTATTTCAGAGTGACTACTTGGTTTGTTGACTATCAAATAATTACTGTGATATCAATAGTACATTTAATATTTATGCTTTAAGGTACACAGCACTTTTTGTTTGATTACCTGGCATGTAAACAAAAAATTCTACTAGTTTTCCAACGTGGGAACAGGCAACATAGAATTAGCCATGGGTTTTCAAGATTAATCCTGCAAATACTGAACGACGGCCCCTGGGATATATTTAGGGACATAGCGAAAGCAAGCTTCACTGGAAACTGCAGTCGCTTAAATTCAAATGGCCAGTCGGAATCACTGGAATGCGTGGTATCAAAAGTCTTCTCCTTTTCTACTTTCCCTTTAGAATGGTTGCTTCAATCAAGTTGGTCTGTAATTTTTTATCTAGTAGCCATGTACCCTTATAAAGGTGCGTTTGGTTGATACTTTGCAAAATTATGATCGCCAAGCCGACCTTTAATTGAAGATTATGAAGTGGCAATCCTGCCAAATACAGCGAGGTCAAAAATTCGGATGGATAGTTGACAGCATCATCTTGGTTTGTAGCAGAATAAGCTGATTTGTCAGATAAATTTCTTGTGTCGAATTGCCATGAAATACATTTGCAGGAATTTTTAGTGTCCACCTGACACCAATAATTAGCTTGTTTTATAGCATTTTCAGTTTTTAGACCTAAGATCTTATAGGCGGCATGAATCCTGAACTGAGTATAAACATATAAAATAACCAGTCAACCAGAGATAAATTTAGGAACTTTTAAATAACACACACTAACTGAGAGCTCTCAACCAGTTAAACTTTGTATTGTAGAAAAAGAAAGTATTAAAATTCCGGACGTATTCAAGCTGTTTAAATTAACTTTAAGGTTACGCTCATAAATTATATAGCCACTAACTAAATTTCAACTGTTCTCTCTTTATATTGTGATGTGATTCTCTTTTGTTTTAACCATCATAATAACCTTCCTTGGACTGCATATCAAATTCGACAATGAAAAATGTTGCTTTTCCATTTTTCTGCACAATTTTGCCAATTATTAATAAACAAGTTATAAATTTATAATTTATTCTTACTAATGTTCGCATAACTTGTAAATCATAGCAGATATACAAAATCCTACCGCACGAAATGCAGAGCTTGTTACAACATATAATTTAGGTTAAATGCATTTGCTTTGTGTGGAGTGAGCTGTTTCAGAAATATTCCTTGTTATTTGCCTGGGTCTTTCAATACTTATACTTTTCTCAAATGGGGAGTTATTAATTTTATTTATCTCTTGCACATACAAACAAAATTAAATTTCAAAGATATCACATAGCGACCAGCTCTTAGAATATCTTAATTTATGTTTAAGCTATTCATTTCTATGACTAATGTATCTTGAATTTTCTCTGAGAAAATATCCTCTATGAAATTCTATTCCTTCTGATTGAATGATGCACCATTTTGAATGAGAAAAGAACGATAAGACATGGATCTACTTCACGAAAAATGTAGAGCTCACTAAAGCACACAATTATTTGTGTCAGATACTTGTTTTACATAGGTTACCACTTTTTGAAATATTTCATCACAAATTTCAAATTAAGTGCGACATCTGTTGTGTTAGGAAGATGCTGAAGGATTAATTCCCCCATCCTTCGATAGGGGTCATAACAACGATATCTGAATTTATTCCTCCGTACCTCTGATAATCATTGGAAAGTTGTTACCGCATATTGTGTAAAACTATTTCTTAATAGGAAATTATTTTTGGACAAAGTATCAGGAATAATTTAAATTGGGTACAAGATCATTTGTTATAAATATTATAATATAGTACACCCTATGCCAGGATGGCTCAGGCAGTTTCGTCTGTGGCCTGGTGTCGATTCCCATGGCCGACCACCTGATCCATGGGTTTTTTCGTTTAGTTTTTCTGAGTGGCTAGGCGAATGCTGGGTAGGTTAATTGCATCCCCCACATTTCCTGTCCCTCAATTGCATTTTCATTATCATTTCACATACTCTCTCCTCTGGAGGTCTCTTTCAGGGCAGAAGTGTCGGCGGTGACTCGGCGGTGCATGGCAGGATGATATGCTCTGAGGAAAACTACTTCCTCCTCCGATTGCCGGTCTCCGTTTCTCTGCTGGGACCATTTCGTGACCGCCAGCCAGGGACCTTTGGGGCTCGGATCGCCTGCCTTGGGACTATTAGGGCTCGTTGCCGACCCGCTATAGGGGAGCGAGTTCGTTGCTGTGGCCTGTCGGGGGAAGTCTGTATCCAAGTAAACTGTAGGGACGCGACCCTCTGTACTGTCGTGGCTCTTTGGGTCGGCCGTCCACTGTCTCCTTCGCCTCATCCTTCTTCCTGGGGGTGCCCCCACTTGGGGCATAGCAACAGTGGACCCAACATGGTGGCGTACCTGCCAATCTCCACACTCAATTGTAACCCCAATCCCACACTCTATTCCAGCGAATTTCGAATGGAAAGAAAAAGTCTTGTGACATGAAACTTTTAAACAGATACAGTCAACATGAAAAATGCAATGCTATGGCCTCATTCATCGTCCGATATGACCTAACGTTGGAGGAGGTAAATGGCCGGGATTTGAATCATGGATCTCTTGGTTTCCGTCCAGTCGCTCTAACCCATTTAGCTACCATGGATCAAGGAGATCCGTGGTTCAAATCCTGGACATGACATTGAATTTTTTATGTTGACTCTATCTATCAAAAACCTTTGCCTATATACGGCTAGTGTGAAGAAATGATTAATGTCCATCAATTAACTTAAATTTTAAACAAATGCCTGTCGTCATAGACATATCGTCTGTTCGCTACCAAAAAGATCATAAAATGTGTGAAACCGCTTGGACTAGCCTTTACTGATTAACATGAAGTAGTCAAAAAGAATGAAAAAGAAAATAAATAATAAAAATATGAATAATTAAATAAAGTGTTATGATAATAATTGGGTAGAAAAACATTACACTTAATTATAATTCTTACGATGGCTTGTACAGCTTTTTGAGGTTAGGTACCTAAGCCAGAGATAACTAGTGATTTCAGTTAAATTTTAAATCTATTAAGCAGTTTCTTTCCAAACTAATAATCAACCATGCATGGCAGCGTTCACAAATGTTTCGGGCACCGAGAAGGAAGCTGTTCTACCCTACCAAACGTGTCTAAAGCGATTATTTTACAGAATTTGTTTCTTAAGCCTCCCTTTTAACAGCATATTTCAAGATTAGAAAATGTAGAGGATACTAACTTTTTATTTAAGTCATGATTCTAGACTGAAACATTGTACATGATTGTGTTGGGGGTTCCTTCATGATTCGTTATTTGAAGACATCAAGCCGAATTTTAGTGGCTAAGACTGTGCTGCTTTCCACATTTGCGCTTACTGTCCACTATATCCAAATTTTGTATTTTACCAATTTGTGAATATATTCATAGAACTAATTATGAGTCCACTGGAAGATTATTTATTCACAAAAGAGCGAGATCTTTAGTTTTTTCAATTCCGATAGAAAAACTGAGCATTATATCACGTTAAGGTTATTACGATACTGTTATATCGGTACAATACTTTGCTTTAGGTAAAATGTCAGTGCTTCCACAAGCGCGAATGCTCCCGATCCGCTCTTTTTTTAACGGGTATTGGTTTTATGTGGAAATTATTTTGAAATGTCAGTAAAACGCGCCCAGCAGGAACGGAAATGTGCTGGATGGTTATATTTTGTGCTGCTTAATCTTCTGCGTCTATCGAGTGTTACACTACGTGTTTCTTAATTTGTTATAGGGCTTAAGACATCGTAGTTAATGTTACGTATTATCCGTATAGAAAAGATATGTGCTGTTAAAAAGGCAATGCACATTATTTCTGAGATTTTGCAATATTCTCCAATAACACGAAGGGTGATGTACGCTGCTAACGAAGACTTTGTAGAGAAGAACTTCCGAAAGCTACACATCATAGTTTATTTTTCGTAGGTTACCACACTGTTCATTTTCTCTCTCTTTTGTTTAATTTAAATGCATGTTGAATGACGATCGAGCTCCATAACAACCAGGAGTCAATTGTTACAAAATTTTCTGTTCAAAAAGCATACGTTGGGAAGACAAGACTACAAAATTATAATACAATTCTAAAATTCTAAATTGAATAACGAAATGGGCAAGCCAAAGCTTACAGAAACTTTCTCTCGTCGAAGTAGGAGAAGTACATACCTTAAGAAAGACAAGAGTTTGTTAAACGCCGTTGAAAATTTATGGCAAGTCCTTACGGTGAAAAACGCCGATGATAAGTCAATAGAATTAAATGACATAGACCGAATGAAGCTCCTCAGATGGTTGAAAGTGGTGGGTTCTCATATAATTGTCAAAGCTGCTTGTCGGAGAAGAAGATCAAGGAGACGAAGTTCTTCAAGGCGGAGGAGAAGAAGGTCTTCCAAGAGGAGGAGGAGGAGGAGGAGCAGCAGCTGCTCAAGGAGGAGAAAAAGAATCTGTTCGAGACGCAGTAAAAGGAGTTGTTCAAGACGGAGGAGGAGTTGTTCAAGAAGACGGCGCCGTAATCTAAATACCGAAGGCGATGAGAATTGATAAAGGTGAGAAAACCCACATGATCGAAACCAGAACCAATAACACTAGTCATTAAGTAAGCTATACAAAATATTGTACGCAATCATTCAAATGTTACACATTACAGTTCGAAATGATCTACATTGTACTAGTCAGCACGTAAAAGAGAAACACAAGAAATAACTAAAGTGATCCAATACTTATCAAGGAGGTAAATTATGGTCATAGTGCAATACTAGAATAACCCGACACATTGTAGACCAGGCCTGGTAAACATTGCTCCATAGTGGTGAATAAAGTTGTTCCTCACCTTCCAGTAGCTTACACACACACACACACACACACACACACACACACACACACACACAAACACACACATGTGGAATCGGTTTTCTCTTATATTTTCTGCTTCAATAATCACGAAGGCAGTAACAAGAAACAGAGTTATTTAAGAATGCTGTTTAACTGCTATTGTTCTCAGTGTTCTATCCTTATTTTGTGAAAGCCGCTTACTTTTGCTCAGAGACCTCCTTATTAGGCTTGAATTTATTTTACTTGACCAAAATCTACCACACGGCTACTGGTTTTGCTTCTCATTTCAAGGATGTGATGATAATGATTTTTACGTCCAAAAAGTCCGTAGCACTTCCCTGGGTTTGTAGCGGTGACAATTGGTGAGTATGCTTCCAGTCTGTTGTGCCTTGTCTTATTGATTTAGTGAACAGAATAACTCAGAAGTGAAAAGCTGCTCAAATACCAAACTTAGTATTTAAGTTCAGCAACTTCCATGACTGTTTAACTTTTACATATCTGGTAAACCGTAAAAATCAGCAATTTGTCACTTGTTTTTAAGTGAACTATTCTCTAGAAACTTCTTGTTATTTCTTTTAACTTTACAGTAGTTATACTCTTCTCAAATATGATTATGTTATTCATTTTTTATCTATTGTGTTTACCTCTTCATTAATTTTGTTGGAATTTTCATATACCTTGTCTTCCTTATGCAAGAAGAGCAGTAGAAGAGCAGTGGTCCAGCCTGAGCTACAGCAACCAGTGTGCAGTGTATTATTGCTTCGCTTTCTATTAATTATGTATTTAAACAAATTCTTGTAAACTGCGATACCCACTCTTACGAATGTACAATAATGTTGGCTTATTTAATCAAAATTTGAAATAAAAGGAAATTCAAATTCACCACATATTTGACACCTATTGGTTGAATTTCCTTTAGTGTGTTAAGTCATATTGGACAGTGAAACAAATGGGTTGTTATGATGTTAATTTCTTATTGATAACTAACAATTTTGATACAGGTATATAAAATTCTCCTTCTACTTCTCCTTCTACTCTACTCATTATCCTCCCAAATTTTAAATTTAAACTTAATATATAAATATAGAGAATTTTACTTCAGGCAATTCTTAATTGTAATTAGTTTAAAGAAAACATGTTTTCTTCTAATGTTATTGAATTTTTCAACTTCTTGAATTTTATGTACGACATATAATTCTGTTCATCTGAATTATTCAACAATTTTTAATACTGCACAGGAATTTTAAATTTAAAATCTATTATTTCAAATGCATTAACCATATATTGCATCTGATAAGGCAAGTAAACCATTTGCGTAATTAGGCTCCCAAGTTCTGTAAAAATTTACCAATTTTCTTAAGATGAGTGAAGTTTGTAACAAAGTATTATATTTTACTATAGTATGGGTTCTTGCATATGCTCTTATAAGTAAGAGTCTATTTTTTAAGTAACATATATAACCTTATTTATAAGAGCACACACGAAATATAAAATCTATAAGTAAACAGTCAACGTTTCTTGCACATCATATTCAGTACGTATTGCAACCGTTACCCACATTTGAACAGATATACAGATGTACCTCAAATATTTGACGCTATGTTGGTGCCTAGAGGACCTTGAGACAACTACATTTATTTGAAACTTATAGCTTTCGAACGAATGCTCCAAGCAGTTCTCTGACACAGAAATCTACACATTTTTACACCTCCTGGCATAGGCGCAGGCTTAGGGGTGTGAGCAAGGTATTTTGATTCCCCAATTTAAAATGCTAGAGGCATCGCCTCCCGCAATGTTCTGGTTAGGATTAAGATTTGAAAATACAATGGATGGTAATTAAATTTATTTACTTAATGTTATTGTAATACATTTTAAAGTGGTTGTGATTACTTTTATGGCAAAACATTCATCACTCAGTTATCAGTCATTCTTTTTGGAACAACTTTCTCAACAATAGCATCGTAACAAACTGCTCATATTTTGAGAGATGCCGCAGTGTGGTCCCATTTTTAACACTGAATCTTTTAATTGCTTTACAGTTTGGAAGGCAGTCTTCCTTTGTTTTGATGTGTCAGCGTGATGTGGAAATCAAACGAATTTAATGTAGTGCGGCATATAAAATTCAGTCTGTTCATTCTCAGTGCAGTGCTACTGATCCTGGAGGCTACGCGATAAATTAAAACGCATAAATTTGTAATTCGAAGGAAAAATGCTAGCACAGTAAGTGTAAGTGATGGTGTTTAATCTAGTACAAGTTCGAGTGGCATAACGTATGATAGTGACAGTGAGGTCGAGGTTGTTATAGTGCCAAATAAAGAATCTATTATGGCAAAGAAAAGTTAACGTAAACATAGATACAATCCGTCTTTGACCCAGCAGTTTCCATATGTTGAATATAGTAAGGTTAATGATGTTATTTTTTGCAAAACTTGTAAAGACTTCATTTTGAAATAATGAGCTTCCAGATTTCTTGAAAAATGGAAATGGCTCTTATTAAGAGTGACTTTTCTAATTGGAAACCGGGGATGGAAAAACTAAAACCTTATGAAAAGTCAGGCTGCCATCGGGAGACTGTGATAAATTTTAATCTTTAAAATCAAATGTGAATGTACTTGGCCAGATCTCAAATGAAAAACTGACATAAAATGCAACTTACGGAAGATCATATCCTTTCTTCGTTTCTTAGCAGTTCAAGGATTGGCAATTAGAGGACATACGTATGAAAAATGCAACTGACAATCTATTGCGTTTTTGGTGTGAATATAGTAAGGAACTTATGCCATGGCTAGATCATGATTCTTGTTATAAGCGGTTATCCCAGTTGTGCAGAATGAAATAACTGTCTTAAGTAGTAAGCTTCTCAAAAAATTGCTAGGTGGCATAAAAAGTGCTAAATACTTTTCTATTGTAGCAGATGAGGCATCAGATGTGGCTAACAAAGAACAATTCAGTGCTTTTAATCAGAGTCAACTGAACAATTTAATTCTACGGCCAGCAAATTGCCAGGAAAATGTAATGAGTCAATTGGAAGATTTAATGTTGCATCGGCATGTTGGCCGTGGTAGCTCAAGGGGTTAGAGCGTCTGGATGAAAACCAGGAGACCTGTGGTTCAAATCCCGGCCGTGGCATTGAATTTTTCAGTTGACTCTAATTAAAAACATCGATATACAGGGGTTGTATTTAAAAGTATTAATTCCTCAATATAAATTGAAAATTCAGTGTTTGTTTGATATTTTTTGACACTTCACTAGAAATAGAACAACATTTTCTAGTGTTATATTTAACTCACAGTACCACAGCTAAAGACCTGTTCAATATCAGCATTACTCACAGTACCACAGCTAAAGACCTGTTCAATATCCCATATCGCTTGATGGCGCAGCAAGAATAGCCGGAATATATAATGGAGTTCAGTCTAAGATTTCTGAAATAGTGAAGAAAGTTATTTTTGTGCATTCTCTCGCACATTTCCTAAATTTATCACTTCAAAACTCTGTAAGGGCAGTGCCATAATGTCGAAATGCAATTAGCATTATGAAAGATCTAATAAATTTTGTAAAAGATTCACCAAAAAGACTAGCATTATTTGTTCAAATAAAGTCAGACGGCACCATAAACTTAAGGCCATTCTGTCCTACAAGGTGGACTGTAAGGTATGCAGCACTTTTGTCAGTTTTGTCGGACCATACACAGCTCTAAGAGCTTTTATCTAACACGTCTCAAAATGATAACTCAGATGCTGGTGCTAAAGCAAATGGTTTGCTAATGCATAAGCAGACTTTTGAATTCTATTTTATACTATCAGTTTTGGTAAAGTTGTTTGTCCACACTGATGCAATAAACACAGCTTTACAGAACAAATCCCAACAGGATTATCTCAACACTTCCTACCACTATTTAGTCTCTGAGAGATAATTTCCAATCGTTTTGAAATGAAACCACTGAAAAGTGAAAAGAAATGGATATTCATTCCCCTAAAATACCTAGAAAAAGAAAAGTTCTGATACGATGAATCAAGCGATCTATTAAATGAATTTTGTGAAGTTGTGATAAATATAAAGTTATTTACAACCAAAATAAAGGACGCATCTCTCATTTTTTTAGATTCTCACTTCTGTACTCCAAATTTTGCAATGTAAGCAAAGTTGACAAATTTATTCTTGGGAACAATAGCAATTTTGAAGATATGAATTTCTATGCTTTAGATATTGATAAGGATCGCTTATTGTTGTATCGAAGGATGTTTCTTGGAATTATCCAAAGTAGCAACACTGTTAGTACTTCCTTGTATGAAATAGCTATTTAAAACAACAAAAACACCTTTTAGAACTACTTCCAGAACTAGTTAAATAATAAGAATAGTACTGACCATTACAATATCAATATGTACTGCTGAGAGAACATGTTCTTGCCTGCGGCGGCTGAAAACTTATCTCCGGTCATGCGGGAAGATCGTTTAAATGCCATTGCTCTTCTCAACTGTCAGCATCTGTGATGAACTCATATCTAGGAACGACCTGAGGAGCAGTACATTTGCTACCATATGTTAAGGTAAGATTGGCAGATGTCTTATGTTACTTATTTTAATAGAATTGTATGATAAGGAAACGTAATTCTTGTCCCCCCACCAATTTGAGTTCTAAGTCCGCACCCCTTGCTCCTGATTTGTTTCTGCAGCAAAAGCAGTATCTGTTTTGCTTCCTTTAGCTGCAAAAATGACAAAAGAAAACAACGCTTGGCATTAACACTGTGAAATGACACCTCCGGACTTATCAGTGCCAAATGGAATTCAAGCTGTAGGTACTGAATCACGTGTGTAGTAGAAGTGCATTATAACACTTGGCTATCACATTACGCTGTTAATATGCATGCATTTTCTTCTCTTTTAGGGAACATATTAATAGTATAATATTAATAACAGTAAGCAAGTATTGCATTTCACCCAAAAGTTTGATACCAACATTCTACATAAATATGTACTTGTTTTGAGGTCCCTAGTGTTGGAATAAAAGCTGTGATGCAGGGGGTTTTATTTTCCATTCTCCTCCATACCTCTACGAGCGCATTACTTTCAAGACTGCCCATTCACTGGCTTCTCTTGATACTTTAATAAACTGTCGTCATAAAAAAGCTACATGCATTTTTCCTCATTTTTGCATTAAGGCGCAAGGTCAATAAAACTTATAAGTCGAACCCTTGGTTTCAGATAGAACTTCCACTGATAAGTTTCTTTACCGGATGCCAGGGCCATGGTGGAAAATTCATTTTCAGATTTTACAGTTAAGCTGCTACCTTGCTAACAGTGAAGTTTCGAACATCTGCAAAACAGATGCTTGGGTGATGTTTCAAATTTTCACAACAGAAGCTTAAATATCCGTCAGGAGCACTACAACTGCGTGGCCACTTCGGCAGGTTCCGCCAACCCTCATGCATGCATCCGATGTTGGACAGACAAAATTTCTTACAGAACATGCTCTAAAGAATTCGTTTCGTTAAAGCATTACGAGAGGAAAGCAACAATGTGTAAAGCAAACAGTGAATAAAACAATCTTTTAGGTTATGCAATTTGTACTATGTCCAAATTCTTATTGCAAACACTGTTCACATATGCATTGTAGCTAGTTTTATGTACAATATCATAATGAATTTGCCTTAAGGAGTACTAAATTGCTAATTATATTGCGGTTTTCTGCAGTTTGTGCGCTGTCTCATTACGAATTGAAGTATTACTCCTCATTCTTGCCATACCTACCATAGATGGTGCAAATGCAGTACTTAATTGCATTTGCTGCAAATTACACACGTAAAGAAATATTATAACCTGCCCATCCTGTATCCTGTGGTATTCAAATGAAGTTATTGATTTGTTCAATTAAGTTTTCAATCAGGAGCACAATGCTGTCACTGAAATCTGGTCGTTTGATTAAAAACTGCCAAGAGTGTGTGAGTGAGTGTGTGGTGTTTTAGGGCCCGTCGACAACAAGGTCATTTGGGCCCGGAAACTGCCAAGAAGAAATATAGGTTTTCTATAACCTGTTTTTCTTAACCTTGCTTTTATTCATGGCTGACTTGCAATTTGTGGACCTCCTCCCTTTGCATATACCCCTGTGAAATGATAACTCATATAAGAAGAGGTGGTATATCCATAAGGATAAATTACTAACCAAATGATTTTATCCAAATTATAACATTTGTGCAATACTATTCTCAGAAGTAATAACTGCGGTGTGGCCTTATTTTTTAAATTTTTTGACTGGAAGTCTCTTGGTGTTCATAATTCAGCAAAGCATACCATAAGGTTGTGATACCATATTGAAAACAAATGTCTTTGTTCAATAATCATGTTTGTTGAAAACTTTACAAGTAAATTGGTATAGCAACCGTACTTAAGAATTTTCTTAATATTTGTTTCACTAATTTCTTTTCCTGATTATTATAGTTTTCATTTTGTAATGATATTTGTTTATTTAGCTCAAAAACTCTTCTAACTACTTACCCTCCCCCCGTAGTACAATTTATAATCCACTCCCCATAAACTGTTACTAGTCACAATAAGAAATAAATTTAAAAAAGAACCGAAAGTTACCTTTTGTTGTACGATTACTCCCTGGTGAGCTAAACCGAATGAAGCTGATACTCTAATAAAATATTGACACATCCAGCTCCTTCAGCTTACTGACAGCTGCATTTTTGCCTCATTTTAATAAAAATAAAAAATACTTAATGCAATAAAGGGTTCAACCAATGGAGAATGTTTTCATCCATAATTCTCAGTTTCAAACAAAAGCAATCCTTCCGCATAAAATGTTATTGCCTTTTCCATAGTCATATCACTTTGTACAGTATAAGGGTTATGTCATTACTGAAATGTTTTCTACACATAATAGTAAATCACTGACTTGAACAAGTTCACTTACTTTTAATAGTGTAATTTGAATTTACTGAACCTGATGCACCTGTACCCCTTTTGAAATATTACTTACCTTCTGACATTTCTGTTCACAAACAAAACTAAAAGAAGGATTTCTTGTGTTTTCAGAAACTCCTCTCTTCCTGCAATGGAGCAATTACTAATGATACTGCCCTTCTATGCAACTGCTTGGTCATACACTACTATTGGTGACACTAGTGTGCATAAGGCAACAGCAGGCCGAGTCATCAGCAATGTTACTGCTGCCATTGCCTTATTAAGGCCATAGTACTTTACACTAACTCAGACAGGGGAAGGCATATGGAATGTCCAGTGCAAGTTTTTTTTGATATTTCAGCATTCCCAAGAGTGATAGGTGCCATTGACTGCACTCATGTTCGTATCAAATCTCCGGGTAGTGAAGATGTTGAACATTTTCGTAACCGAAAAGGATATTTTTCCTTTAATGCTCAAACATTAGTTGATGCCTACCTTATGATCAGAGATATTGTAGCACGATGGCCTGGTTCTACTCATGATTCTAGCATTTTTAACCATTCAAGACTGAGGAATTGAATTGAAAATAATGAATTTGGAAATAGTGTGGTTGTATGTCATTCTGCATATACAGTAGGACCATATCTCTTTCCTCCGCTGCAGGCTACACAACTACCGGAGCAGCTGTACAATGAATCTCAAACCCGAACAAGGAACATTGTGGAAAGATGTTATGGTGTTTTAAAAGCAAGGTTCCCAATTCTGCCTTTGGGGATCTAGATAGATATTAACTGGGTTGGGAACATAAGTGTTGCATGTGCTGTGCTTCACAATATAGCACGAGCAAACAATGATAATCTTCCTCCAGTTGAGGCTGATATCCAAGAGAAGTTAGAGGCATACATGCAAGAGGAGCCTGTGTTAGCAGGACTTCAAAAAGTGTACATCATAAATCGAGTATGTGATACTGTGCGTAGAACATTTGTGCACTATTTCAGAAATAGACTACAGGCACAGAGAGTATACTTACAGCACAAGATGTGTATTTTATCTTTTAAACTGTTAGTGAAAATTCTTTTGATCTATCAAGTGCTCAGATTTATTTCATTTTCCTGTAAATTAATATATTAAATTTTAGGATAAGTGCTATAGAAAGAAATTATGATTTAACAGTTGAGTGTTAGATGTTCATTCTATCTTCTGTTAATTGCTCACTACTGTTACAGAAAAGTTGTATTTAGCCCACAGAATTCACCACTTTTCACTGTTGGTTATGTGCTAATAATCTGTTTGTAGGAATTGTGAATAATGGGAATGGATTAACAATGGTTAAACAAACATGAAAACAAATTTAAACAAAAAATATCCTTTATTTTTTCTCCAGGATTTCTTTTGCCATTTTCATTTTCAAATTTATTAGATAACTTTTTTTCTATTAGCATCTTTTTCTCTCTATCATTTGCAATTGTGCTTCTAATAATAGCTGCGACCTTCTCTGGTTCTCCACAAATTCTTCCTGAGCAATTGTCTTTGAAGCACTGCAACCACTTTCCTCTCCTTTGCCTAGCAATGAAGCTTCTTTGCAGAGAGAGTTGGTGATTTGCTGCTGTGTTTTATTTCTGTGAACAGTACAAAATGTATGATTACACAACAGCAGTGGGACACTTAGGTTCCTTTCTATTTGGAGATAATGCAATGTGTAGCTGTTAGAGGACCACAATATTTCTTTTAAAAATGGTACAGTTATAGAAACACAAACATCATTTATTACAAATGAGATGCCTCAAATACAAACAGGCAAGATAAATCTGCAGAAGCACACTTTTTTTTTCCTTTTTTTTTAATTTACGTCCTCCAAGTTTGTCATATCGGACGAAGAATGAAATTGGAGAAGTGATGCTCACATGAATCCGGGGTCCATGGAGCTTAGAGCTACCTGACATTCGTCTTTACGGATAAGGGAAAACCACGGGAAAAAAAGTATCCATGTAAATCACCCTGACCGAGATTCGAACTCGGGACCTCTTGAACGTGAGGCAGACCTGCTAACATTTACGCTACCGAGGCGGGTGCAGAAGCACATATATTTGTATTAAAATTAAAAAGGCTAAACTAAAGAAAACCGCTCAGGCAGCAACCATTTTCTTCACTAAAGAAAAAGAAAGCAATTGCAAGTTTGTGTATTCACACACCACCCAAAAATATTTCATAAATTCAAAAAGATCTTAAGGGAACGAAACATCTTGGCACCCACAAATAGATACTCAGTTTTAAAGGAAACTGAAGCTAAGCCTACAATGAAAATTTCAATTTATATAGTAATAAACGTATCATGAAACTTTAACCACATAATTAGAGTATCGTTCTAAACTTGTGTACAAGGTTTCATGTTGCTACACCAAATAATTCATTAATAAAACTTTAAATAGAAGTATTTATAAGCAGTGGAGCTTCATCAATCAAAAACACTTTTAAACCAATTCTCGAACTGCAAAAACACTTAGCTCCACTAAGTTTTGAAATTAGGACATGCTTAAAGGACACCGCGTCCCCACCCTCAGCTGATGTTCAAGGATGCTGTGTCTTTGAAACATGTCCTAATTTCAAAAGTTAGTGGAGCTTAAGTGTTTTTACAGTTCGTGAATTGGTTTAAAAGGTATTTTTGATAAATAATTCATTATTAATTTTTTGTGTGGAAATAATCTAAAAATTACTGGCTACATAAAATATGTCTACACATTAAAATATTTAAGCTTTTAAGTTAAATTTTTGTTTTTGGCTAGCACAGAATAAATTTAAAAGACCCACATTCTTACTTTTTGGAATATTCTTTTAATATTTGTTCAGAAATATTTCCATGTGTTTCCTCACAAAATTTTGAAAATATGAACTTTATATTATTTAACACTGTATAATTTTCAGAGCATTCCTATTAACTGTAAGTGATGGAAGATTAAAAAAAAGTTCATTACAATAAGTCTTTTTAAATTAAATAATTATAGACTAATTTAATAGACATTCAGTATTCATCCATATATTGCTGAGAGTGGTAGAACACGCTACACAGGAATTTCTTCAGAATGGAATTATTTTTCTCTACGTACATGTAGAATACTGTGGAACTTTAAATTGTTTGGAGGTGCATTAAACATTCTACACAATTCATACTCAAACCTATTATGAAGGCAGGTTATGTTAGCATAATTCACACATTTCTAAAGAGCCCTTAACTGCAATGCCAGTGGGTCGTAGAGCTGTATTTTTTTGGTGTTTGCAGCATTTTGGCTGAGAAATCTCCCAAGTCAAGATCTGTAAGTTACAAAACTATTATAGTTGTTTTATATTTTACCATTCACCTACAGTACACCAAGCATAACCCAGGAACCAAAAGATAAGAAAACAAATTAAATGTTTTTAGGCTTTATATATGTAACGCAATAAGTTTAGAAAGCAATGTATAGACATGTGAATTGCATAGATTTTAAATATCCAAGCACAAATAAAAAATGGAACTAGACATCTTCTAACACTTTCTGATGGAGCACAGCAAAGAATTGACTCAACTATCTGTGTAGAGATAGCTTAATTCACATTTATATAATGTGTACAGAAACTTCCTATATAGTAGTTCTTTGCTCTTTATTCATAACAAAGTCAGCAATTATGGAACAAAGACAGTAAACCACAACTTTTGCATCCTGTATGCTCACTTAAAATAAAAAATAAGATTACCTCTTTTATTTCTTCCCCCTGTCTTAACAGCAATATGTTTATGCTAACTGTAAAATAAATTCTGTGCTAAGGCATTTACTCCATTAAACTCTGAAATTTGATTCTATTGAGAAATTGTTTGTATTCAAATAACTAGTATTATGCTTCAAACTCTGGCTATATTTAACAGTGTTCCCAATTAAAATAGTCTCTGGCAGCTTGCCCCAGAAATATTCCTATAGAACACACATAACCTTCTGAAAGCAGAGACCATGTGAAAAGCCCATGCTCAGAAATAATTTTATGTGATAATTTTATCTCAAAGTTAAATCACTAGCTAAGATTATTACATATCTTGTCATACAAGAAAGGCACTCTAGAAAAATGTGGCAATCAGATTACAATAATTTTATCTGCAGAAGTTATTAAACAGTCTGGGAGTCTTAATTTTGCAACAATCAAATTGTAAGCACTGTTTTATGTCACATCTTGCTTATTATACGATGGATCAAAGACAAAACCTTCCTGCATGGCTAGATTTGTGAATGAGTCAAACTGCAGATAACGGCGTTCAGAATGGAAAGTGTGATGTTGGTGGCTGGAGCATTGCAACAGTGAAAACATGCATCATTGAAAATACCAACACTGCGTAGCCAAAGTACTGCACGATAATTCCACTCAAATTAATCAAATTATTCACAATATCTTGGATATGATGATACTGCTACTGTCCAGATATTTGTTATTGTCATTTCTCTATAGTGTTAAAACATCACATGCCATATTCATGGATGAACATGTTCCTATAACTGTCTGCATTTTACTTTACGGTTGCATGTTTCAAAGGATCTGAATGTGCTATTGCATGTATTGGACAGCCTTCTTTAATAGAAGCATTCTCTACCTTGTAAGATGGATAATTCTATGCAATATGGTCAAAACATCTGTATGCAACAACAGTAATAGTAACAAGAATAAGAACAAGAATATATCATGGCAACATATAGCTGTTTTGGCATATTTCATAACTATGCAGTTGGCTACAGCTTGTTTTCCTTACTTCATTTCTTTGATGCCACTATTTTGCAGTTTAACCTTTGAATGAACATCTGAACATATCGGGGAAGATGCTGCTACAGCCTATCCCTGTGTAGCATGGTTTTCTTACTGATGGCTTGGTACGCGTGCAGTGTTACATTCTACTCTTACCTTGTGTTAAAGCTGATGTTCCAGCCTGCTGCTCTGCTTCAGCAGACACATCCACAGGAGTTGCCATTCTCCTTGCAAGATAGCCCTTTCCAGCACGTCTGTTGTGTCACCTGCAATAACATTATATATTTGTATAAGAATGAATATAGTCATATTTACAAGTTAACAGTGAGGAAATCTGCTGCAATTCTTACGAAGAAAATGTGAGTCAGTGATACACTCCATTCCACTGCTTGTGTTGCCCATTAATTAATTTAGCACCACGTTTGTTGGTGACGGCTTTGGAGATGGGGGCTTTCCTCCGGTTCCATATATTACTTGCTTCAATTCGGCATTTGCCAGACGAGCTCCTTTCTTCAGAGACTCATATCGCTCTCTGATTTGTGCCGCAAGGCTCTGTTCTAAAATGGTATAAGTACATTATGAGTATTTATATAAAGGAAACCAAACGGTGTAAGAAAAGCACTAAAATATAAATGTAATGCGAACCCACCTTCTCTTTCCCCGTGGCCGCTCCTGTGGCTTTATTTTCTACTGCATTTTTGTGCTGTTGGATTAACTCCAACAGGAACATATTTTCCTCCGTACAATTGGGGGAGCGCTTTCTCTTCTTTATACTCTCCATCTTACCTATATAATCTACACAACACTAACCTAACGCAAACTATATAATCTATAACACTAACCTAACGCTATGAAAAAGAATTTATCTAACGCTATGGAAAATCAAAACTGTAAAAGAACTATAACTAATAATAAATCTACAGAACAATGGTAAACCTTATTTCGAATCACCTATTAATTAAAATATTACTAAAATATCCAAAAAAGAGCTAATAAACAAGACGCCTGATGCTACTACATGTGTTTGGTTTTCGCGCTAATTACATATTCTTAACAAAATATCGCGCTGCAAACAAGCCACAATCCTAGTGGAAAATATATCCAACCACTCATATCCTACCATAATGCACAGGGTCGCAAACCTTCAGGTAAATAAAGTTCGTAATACGAGGCACTGGACCTAACCAATAGTTAACGATAACTGAAGGGTAACAAACTTCGGCTAGTAACCGGAGATCGTAATACAGGTCCTAAGATAAATTCAGACAGTAAGAAATTGACACCACTGCTGAATTAAAAGGACACATCTTAGTTTGTTTGCCTCCTTACCATTGCGGCATAAACATGTGGCCACAAATACCGAGTGAAATGGAAGTGAGTGGATGAGGGTAGCCATCTCAGCTTGCACTTCGGAGTCGATGCTTCCCTGTTTATGACCAGTGGGGAACTTCTTTGCGACCCCCCATTAGTGGGCAGATTGGTGAGCGCTTCTTACTGGAACTCAGCGTGTCCTTGCCGCTGACGTTGTAAAATCCTGTAGCCCAAAGATAACCTGCGGTACCTTCCTATCATCCGTTTCTCCCGGGGATATATGCACGAAATACCATATTTTGACCGAGGTCCTAGCTGTCCCTTCCGTTACCTAATCTACGTGGATTTCTGGGCGAAAAATATAATAAACAACCAAGTCACATTGAATTGCTTCGTAACGCAATAAATGAAGTTGTTCCCAGGAATTAGTGGTATACTTGGGTATACGCGAAGAAACTATGGGAATTCTGTTCACAGAATGGTGGATGAATTAATTAGCGTTTAACAGTGTTGAGATGCACTTATAAGAAAACGACGTGGTTAGTGACATTGAAGACGGTGATCACGAAGAGGAATCCGAGGACAGCAAAATAGAAAAAGGTAACCACCTGCTGGGACCCAAGTTAACACAATGAAATTTCCACTTTAGGATGGAATACAGTACTTCTTGTACTTGAAATACATAATTAGAAGAAAAAGTAAGTGAAAAGAAATTTAAAAATTTCTCAGTTTCATTTTAGTTGTTAGTAGTTAAGTACATGTTACTCATATTATGAAAAAAAGAATAATAAAGTATTAACAAGCGATGGTTCCAGTAAAGCTCATCAACTTTTTAAACACTAGAATAATTGGAAGGGAATATTGCCAAGTTTCACGCTTGAATTTACATTTATTAAGATATGTTACTATGCTCCTATTAATTCATGTCAAATTTTAAGTATTATTCATATCTTTCTGAATATGTTTAGAAAAAAAGTGTCTGTCTGCAGGACAAATAATGTACATGCAGAAAATAGTGTAGATAATAAATATGTGCAGTAAAAAGTTGCATTATTAGTTGCATAATTAGAAGTGTTTCTCATAAGTTCACTATCACACCTTTGTGGCTGCTTCTGAAGTGACAGCAAAAAAATACAATTGTAGATTTTTAACACAACATGGTACGGCATTGTTTAAATCATCAGCATGGGCCTGACTTGGAGCTTGAGCTTCAGTTTCCGGACACACTTCAGGCTCTGCAGGTTGTGCCTCTGTTGGTGTATCGTATTCACTCTCATCTACAATAATTTTTATTGTCAGATTCCTTTGCCACCATCTGAACCACATTAAGTATTGAGATCGTATTTTGAAATACATCCAGGATGCAAATCCCAAACCCATAACGCATACCATGGTGAAAAGCGGTAGAACTGTTATAGCACCAACTGGCAGCCTGTCCAAATTATTAATATAGAAACAGTCTGCTATCATCACACAAACATTAATGCAGAAGCATAGTAATAGAGGAGCAAATATATTACTGATAACGTTTGCATATACTCTTCGAGAACAACGTTCTTTGTTAAATAGCCATCTGATGATCGCCTCTCGTAAAGTGTACTTAAGTGCTTGATGAGTAGACAGAGGGAACTGGCACAGTTCACATCGGTTGGTCATGGACTCCAGTAACCAGTGTTCCAGGAAGGAGACGTGTACGAACTCCAGGGTACCCTAGGAGGAAACGAAACGAATGTAAAATTTTATTTACATTTTAAGACGTCAAATGACCAAATTATTGAAAGAAATTGGCTATTAAATTATTAACATTTTGGTGACATTTTAATGTTTTATAAATGGGATTACTTTTAAATTCATTGACACTTCTGCACAATTCTTGCACAGATTACCTCATTTGCACTATTCTGCAGGTAGGCTAAACATGAAAAGTTAAATCAATATTCTACAGCACTGTCAAGATCTGAACCACATATCTTTGCATTCCATACTATTACTCTAAAATTGAGCTAAGATGACGAATTGCATACTAATTCAGGATAGCTAATAATTTAATAATGGTGCGTTAATCCACTTTGATGTGCTAGTAGTATTTTCTCTCTTGGTTTAATATTTCTCCCACAAAACAATCACATACCTTACCGATGGTTTTCTGCATAGTCGTAACTGCAGCCCTGAAGCGAACAATGCTTATCAATACAATTAGTTTTGTTTTTACTTGTTCACATGTCTGCAGGGACGTACTTAAGGGGGTCCAGGGGGTCCGGACCTCTCCAAATGATCTGCCGTTTTAATTTTGAAATAAACAGTTTAAATAAAGCTCACTTTAAAATAAATAAAAGAAGTTTATTCAAGCTTCTCATCTTAACGTCTCTATTCACTGTCAGGTAGACATAAAGTTATAAAGGGTGGAGGGTGCATGCGGAACAACTGTAAATATAAAGGTTTCCGCCCCTATTCGAAAACTGTTTCTTTTCAACTTTCTGGCATTTCCTATATCCAAGGTCAAGTACGGTGGTAGAAGTACAGTCCGCTGAAAAATAAACACGATGAATATAGTACTGTTATTGAATTTATAACTGAATACAGTCAGTGAATGAGTGATTTGGGGTTTAAGGACGGTCGGCAATGAGGACCTTTGGATTCCATGAATACAGTATGCAACACTAGATACTGCGCCTAATGAACATGCGATGTAGGTGAGATACGCCTTAGTAAAAAATAACTAATTTCAGTAACGCAACACTCTCCACTGCTTACAGATACTCTGGTTTATTAATGCATGTGGATTAATAGTCCTCATTAACATCGAAGGGCTCGGGGTTTAAAGAAAATATGGTTGGATTATTTATTTTTATGCTCACGATTATGCAAAAGTAAGGCTAGTAAAATACAGTTACGTATTCTTTGTGAGAACTGCATTACATTTGTTCCACGTGTAGGTGTAACGCTTTAAGTGAAATATGGCGTCAAATTCTGTAAGCTATACGAGCAACCTGCATACTTATATCAACACTTTTTATACTAATTATTAAGAAATCAAGATCAATTACCAAATATACGACAAATAAATGTTTACATTTTAGTGTTATTTAAAATGGCGGTGTTCCACATCTAAGGCCTGCAGCCGTCATTCATGTGCCGAAACTTAATGATCATTGGAACAACGAAAACCACTCGAATAACGGTTTTATAATAATAATGATAATAATGATAATGATACTAATTATAATGATAATGACGATAACGATAATGACGATGACGATAATGACGATTACGACGGTGACGGTAACGGTGACGCTGACGGTGACGGTGACGACGACTACGATAACAATAACAATGATGACGACGATGACGACGATAACAATAATAATGATGACGACGATAACAATAACAATGGTGACGACGACGATGACGACGATAACAATAACAATGACGACGATGACGACGATAACAATAACAATGATGACGACGACGATGACGACGATAACAATAACAATGATGACGACGACGATAACACCAACAATGATAACGATGACAATAACAATAACAATGATGATTATAAAATTATTCTTTAAATGTGATATACCTACAAGGTAATTGAGAATATTTTAGAAACTGTGAACGTAAACTCTCAACGGGGCTTTCAGTTTAGCGATCTCCCAGATACTTTTACAAATTAGCAAATAATGCAGGAGAGGAGCCTAAGTTTTCCAAACATAAAAGTTCAAAAGGTGAGGACACATTAGGAAGAGACTTCATCCGGGAGATACATCAAACGGCAATAGAAACCCTGTCTCTGGGAGAAACACATACATCATACACCATACTATACTAAAGCGGCGGGTTGCAGAGAATGTTAATATTCATTAACTATCATCCTCACCTGTAATGGAGAAATGGGGAATAGTTAAGTACTAAACAAAGCCTTCCAATGCAGTGAAAACTCTTAATAAGTACATACTTTTATCCCAAAATAGATGATATCACAAGAAATAAACTTCTCTGAGAAAAATATTAGCAACAACGAAATAATCAAACGAATCTGAAATTGCGACTCTTTCTTTTGTTCCGACTGTGACCACTAACTTGCCGTTAGGACTGTCATTAAGAACTGAGTTATTCTTTAAACTGAAGGAAGGGTCATTGACCAATGTGAGTGTCTACTTGCTAGGGTTGAAAAGCCGGACGTAACGCAGTGTAGCTAGTAAGCAAACGTTTCTCGTATTGTGAAGGTGTTTTTCGACAGTTTGGAACAGTGTTTTTTAGATATGAAGAGGAACGCAAAAATCGATAGTTTTTTCAAACCCACCAATGCGAGAAAGATATGCAGAACTAGCGCTTTAAGCGAAGTTAAACCTGAAGTTGGTGAGTTAAAGACTAAGAATGAGATGTGCAGTGTTCTTGTCGCGAGTGAAGAACTTCGCTGTTTTAATGCCGGTTGTGATATCGGCATGTTGCTGCAAGAAACAAACTGTGTCAATATTCCTAGAGATGTTAGGTATGACATACTCACAAATGATTTGAAGCCTAATAGTTCATTTGTGTTTCCCGTACGTTTGCATGGCTCTAAAAGACTCAGTTTTCAATATAAGTGGCTGGATAGGTGGGGTGGCTAACATACTCAAAAGTTCAAGACGGTGCTTATTGCCGTTACTGCGATCTTTTCTGCAAACAAGACGTAGATCAAGGCGGTCACCAAAACTTAGGATACTTGGTGACAAAACCATTTAGTAAATGGAAGGATGCTGTAGAAGCATTTAACAGTCACCAGGCAAGTGGTTATCATAAAAACTGTGTCTTATCAGCCGAGCGGTTTTTGGCAATAGAGAATGGCAGGGAAGAGGATGTGGCATCTCAGATTTATAATTAGAGGGGAAAAGAAATTAGGGAAAATAGGGAAGCTCTTTTACCAATAATAAAAATCATTATATTCTGCGTACATGAAGAACTGCCTCTCAGAGGTAATTTAGATAGTGGTCCCTTAACGATATCAAAGCCTGATAAGAAAGACGGAATATTTCAGGCTCTCTTACGCTTTCCCCATGATGCTGGTTACAAAATATTAAAAAAGCATGTGGCTAACGCGAAGAAAAATGCAACGTATAATAGCCCCTTAATCCAGAACGAAGTCCTGGGCATAGGTGCCGAAATAGTACGAGGAAATGTTCTCAGTGCCGTAGATGCTGCAGAATTCTTTAGTGTCATTGCTGATGAAGCTTTAGATATTTCTGGAACGGAGCAGCTATCTGTTTGTTTACGGTATGTCAACTCTAACCATGTTTTGAGAGAAGACCTTGTGGGTTTTGTGCCTATATATGTCCTTACCGGTAGCAACATTGCCAAGACAATTATAGAAGAATGCTTTAACCTTGGACTAAATATGAGCAATCTGGTGGGACAGGGGTACGATGGTGCTCCTTCTATGGCTGGAAAGTTCAATGGAGTTCAAGCGAAAGTGAAACGGCTATATCCAAAAGCTTTATTTGTTCATTGTGCTAGTCATAGACTAAATTTAGCTTTGTCCTCTGCACTTACTACAACTCACATTCGTAATTGCTTATGCACTATGAGTGATATTTGTGATTTATTTCGCAATCATCCTTTTGCTGGCAATGCTTTAAAGAATAGCATTAATGAGATGTTACCTACCAGTAACAAATCAAGACTGTTTGGCCTTTGCAATACAAGGTTTGTAGAGATGCATGATTCTGTCATTGTGTTTGTGGAACTTCTAGAACCGATTGTTCAGAGCCTTCAGGAGCTTTCCATATGCAACAAATCAATTTCAAAAACTGCAGCACAACTATTGGCGACCATAGAGAATAGTGCCTTTCTAATCTCACTATTGACATGCGAGAAACTTCTGTGTTTCACAGTCCGCCTTTCTACGCATCTGCGCCCGGAACATGATCTTAGCTCTGCTTGGATTATGCGAGTGACGTAGTAAAGCAGCTGGAAGCTTTAAGAAAGAATCCTGTTGAAGAATTTCACAAGATCTTTGAGCTGTGTTCAAACACTATGAAATCCCTATTTGACTCTGAAATCGGAACTCAAAGACTGGCAGGGCAGCAGACAAGAAGGGACAAACACCCAGCAGATACTACAGAGGAGTACTTCAGAATATGTCTCTTTATTCCATGCACTGACGAACTGATCTTAAGTCTTAAAGGGCGATTTGAGCAGAACAAATGTGTATTGTCTGCTTTCGATATTTTATTGCCCAAAGTGTAGGAGAGACTAAAGTTGATAGGTTAAAAAAGATTTCTTTATATTTAGGCGGAAACGTCAGTGACAGTGAAACACAGGGAGAATATCGGTTGTGGTGTCAAAAATGGAAACTCACAGAGAAACAAAATTGACCAAATGATGCCATAAGTTCTTTGGTAACATGTTCATCAGCATTATATCCCTCAATTCATCGTATGCTCAAAATTTTAGCCTCCCTACCCATCTCAACTGCCAGTGCCGAGAGATCATTTTCAACAATGAAACGGCTCAAAACTTACCTCATAAATAGAAGTAGTAATGAGCGTTTAACTAATCTTGCCTTGTTGTCTGTACACTGGGATCAGAAAATCATTCCTGAGGAAGTGTTAAATATAATGGGCAGCAGAAGCAGGCGTATCAACTTAGTACTATAGCACTACTTAAGCTTCGTGTACATAGTGTAAATAGTGTGAAAATATTTTCCATATAAACTGAAGGACTGTAATGGAGATCATCATGGAAAAGGCTTCTCTTCAACAGCTTCTCAGCTCTTTGTGGTGAGTTTTCAAGTTAGACCGTTTTAATGTTACTAATATATTATTTATGTTGCATGTCTAGGAAACTTTTAGTAATTGGTGCAGTATTTCATGTGTATATTTTGGCTGGAGTCATATTTGATACTTTTATAACTTTGTTAACCTGTCAATAGGTTTATTATCCTCTATATAGTAAGAAAGTATTGTGTTGCAGGTACATCGGTATACTGCACTGAGTTTTGACCCTAGATATACGTATAGAAGTATCATTGCGTTAATGTAACAGCGTATTTCAAAAACGAAAAATCGCAGATATATTTATTTACATCTAGGCTGTTTCGAAGATGTGACACGAAGGTTTTGGAAAAATCTCTCCACACCAAGCCTTCCTTTAGATGGAAAAAGCCCGCCTCGGTAGCGTGGTGGTAGCGGGTCTGCCTCGTTTTCAAGAGGTCCCGAGTTCAAGTCTCGGTCAGGGTGAGTTACCTGGATAAGGTTTTCTCCGGGGTTTCCCTTATCCTGAAAGACGAATGTCGGGTAACTCTAAGCTCTATGGACTCTGGGCTCTCTAGAGCATTATTTCACCCATTCCATTCATCTCCGATATGACCTAGCGTTGGATGACGTAAAATTAAAAAAAATTGAAGAACGTTCGTAAATTGCTTATGTTCTCAAAAACATGTCTAACGATTCCGATTAAAATGTTTCACGTTTGAGACACAACAATTGGAATGTTATGGTAATAGGTGATAAACACCACTTCAATTTCACTGATTATTCTACTAAGAAACCATGGCATCATAGATAAAATATCAGGTTACAAGCAAACCTGGAGCTCATAAAATGCGCAACTCCGGCAATTTCTAGTTTCCTTGTACCAGTTGTTTTCGAAACATCTCATGGTATGTAACAAGTTATATGTACATTTGTCAGTCTCCAAATTGCAACTTTTTTCAGCTGCATAATTTCATACGGAACCTAGTTTTTTATTTATTTTTAAATACTTTAATATCCTTTAACCGGATTATTATATTGAGCAGTAAATGAAACGGATGACACCCTCAAATCAGTCCACGGCCTCCAGAACTTAAGTTTTATCCGACATTCGTCTTCTTAAGATAAGGGAAAGCCCTGTGAAAAGTCCAATTCTGGAAACTTATCTTGATCTCGATTGGAACTCGCTTTAGCGGTGCTCAGCTGTCGTTCATATGAGGTGGAGGTAAGCCTTCCTTCCCCTCGCGCGGCAAGGTTGGCCACTACCACTTCACTGGCAGTCAGACACGGTACCACCACATTATGGAGGCGTACTACAGTTGAAATCCTTTATAACCAAACAGATTATCTGACGACGATACTGAATGGTGCAATCGTGCTTTATATGAATAGTGAAACTGTGTGAACCAGAGACTCATGTCAGTGTACGGCATCAATGTTTACTACTTCTACCACGTGCTTAGTAAGCACAAACGTGTTATATTCCATTTAAAAAAATTGATTTCGAGATGTCACCAGGAATGCAAGTTTAGAGGAAACCAGAACAAAGACAAAAATTAAAAAAGAATGTCCGCACGGGCGCTCCAGTGTGTATTTTTTGTGTTTACTAATAGCACATTACAAAACCCAAATATTGGAGGAATAAGAAATGTAGGTTTTAATTTTGTTATCTTTCAAGGATGCGAAACGAAGATTTTCAAGAAAATCGTCCAAAAAGTGGCTTCAATAATTTTAATTAAAACACAACATATTTAAGATTCCCTATTGTAAATTTTTTGCGGAAAAGCTCGAAATTCACTTTACTGGAAGTGATGTTCGTATAACTATTCTAAACTTAAGAAATTAACGAAAAGTTACTGCACAGCAGCTGCAGAACTCATTAAAATATACAAATAATGTCAATTACAATAATGTATTGCAAGGTTAACCAATTCCTATATATTATCTGTTGGATATTACAATTCTCAGATACTTACTTAAAGGTATTTAATTTTTGACTTCTAAGTTCCTATTCCCTTTTTCATTCAAGGAGAACTAATACTTTAAATGCATCAGTCAGTGGTTCGCTTTTTAAATATCTGATTATTGCTTATACCAGTTTATTCCAGCTATACGAAAAAAAAAAACTGTGCAGCTAAAGGCCTTTCTACAGACTTTATCCAAAGAATCAAGAAAACAAATTTTTATAAGAAGAGTTTGTAGAAGCTTGGGTGGAGAAAGATTTTTTTTTTTTTTTTTTTTTTTTTTTTGTTTGCTGTAATTTTACGTCCTCCACCGTTAAGTCATATCGGACGTTGACTGAAATGGGTGAAATTATGCTCAACTGTGTCCAGGGTCCATGGAGCATAGAACTACCCGACATTCGTCTTTAAAGATAAGGAAAAATCTTGAAAAAAACTTATGCAGGCAACTCATCCTGGGCGAGATTCGAACTCGGGACCTCTTGAACGTCAGGCAGACACGCTACCATCTACGCTAGCGGTGCGAGTAGGGGAGAAAGTCATGTGAATGTAACAATACATCTGTTTTTAATTTTTATTAACATGATAAAAACACATCCCTAATTGACTGTTAAGAGTAAATAATTCAACGTAGAGTTTTTGGACCCCCCTCGGAAATTAACTTCTAAATACGTGCCTGGTGTAAGTATAAGTGCAGAATATGATGACCGTGAATGAACATTTGCTTTTATAACAGTAACATTCTACTACTAATATTTTATTTGGCGAAGTATAGGTTCAGTTACTGGTAGCGACAGCATTAGTATTAGCAGTACGTAGTAGTAAATTATTATCTGAGTAGGAATTGTCACCGTAATAAAGCAGAAAATCCTGTTTAACAAATTGTCCCCAATTACACAAACTATGGGCGTGTTGTTCTTTTTTTTCGTTTTTTCCCCCTGCGTTTCCTATTGGTTTGTCTGCAGTTCTACCTCGATGTCATTCTGGCAACCCTAGGAACTACTGGTTATATTTTAATGTACTTTTCACAGATTTGTTTGATTATCCTGCATAGAATGCTTAGAATAAATTGTTTAAGTAGCTAAATTTAGTTTTCGGCCTGGTATGACATTAAAATACACACACGTCATTCTCCAATACAGATATATTTAAATTTATAATTCACAGGTTAATAAACATCAAGTTCAATCCAATAATTATAGAAATCGGGACAAAAATTTTGTGCATTTAACATTTGACAAAGTTATCTGAATTGAGCATGGAAAGACTATTTGTTGATTTATTCTTGATGTCAATGATGCTCTGAGCCCTTGTGTACTTATATGTGTTATGTGGCAACCATCATTAAGACTCACAGGTAACCACACTTCCTCTTCTGGTAGATGCTGAAAGGTTTATAAAATTTATCATTAAAACGAAATTCCGTCCATCTCAAATAATAAGACAAGTAACAATAACACAAAGTATCAGTGTGAACTGACTTTAAATAATTTCATAAGATTTATATTTGAAACATCTGCATGCACATTTATTAAATTGGTTCTTTTCGGATAAAATGTACAAGTTAACTATGTATATAACTAACGAATATTTAACAATGTAAGAGTAAAGCTCTATATTCATAATTTAAATCGCCTTAATACATCCAAACTAAATTAATTTCTGTTACAGCTTATTGTTGTACAATATTATGAAGCACTGGAGCTGAACTTTGATTCACAAAAGTATAAGGACTGGCCAAAGTTATCAAGTGCAACGAATAAAAAAGCATTTCAGAAATGATTGGAGAAGCAGCTTGTTGCTGGATTCAAGGGCTTGAGACACTGTCTAATTGTCATAGACAGTACATTATACTACAACAAAATTACAGAACAGAACCAGCATTAAAGTTGAGAAAAGATTATTTAATGGTGCTCACAATGTTATTGTATTTAAAGAAATAGTACCTATTAATGCCAATTAATAATAATTATTGAATAAATATTATTTTCCATTTTGCTTTCAGACTTGGCTGAGAAAAAGTTGAATGCCAGTGCCAGACAATGCAAGCAAGAATAAAATGTATCAGTTAAGCAGAGTAAAGTGACGCATCCCGAAACGGTTACCTATTTCTTTCACTATGTTAATGTGAAGTAATTCCCATTTCAGTTGTCTTATAATTTAGATATGCATTCATGCTTCTGGTCGAATATTATTTGTACATTTAATTTTTATATTGTATTTCATCTTACATGTTGATCATTACAGCTTAAGCTAAAGCTAAATACTAAGCATTTCCTTTAACTTCAAAGCATTGAATTACAAATTACATTACTATTATTGTTGTTGCTCCTTGTAGAGTATTATTATTGCATTTCATTCATATTTTTTATTTCAGCATACATTTTTATTATTACAGAAGGCTGGTGCTTCAATTTGAAGGAAAACATTTGACTTTATTTGAAACTATTTCACCAAACATTGTACAAGAATCTGCATTTATGGTTCTTATCAAGTACTATTTATGAGCTCAATTTGTACATTTTATTTAATCTTACATGTTAATTATTACAAACAGTTAAATAGTATTATTAAAAATCAAGTGAAACCTTTGTTTTATTTCAGTGAAATACTAAAAGGAAATGCTTATACTTTTACTCATGATGTGGTGAAGCGCATCACTTTCCGAAGAAGGCCATAAAGCAAGCATGGCCAAATGCTCAAGCAATTTTATAAACATTGCATGTCTGGTACCTCGAAAAGCTCAAATTAATACACTTACTCATGCCTGACTAGTGTCAATTGTTATTTATATACCTGATTTTTATTCTTTTACTTCAAAAAATCAATTGAAGAATTTACTTCTATTTTAGTCTGTTACACTGTAGGTATCTATTTTCAGGTGTTAATGACTCCTATTTCATAATGGACTTCATTGTAACACAAGGTATTTTAATAAAATCACAAAGTGAATCACACTATTCAATTAATTCATTTCCATTAATTAACCACAATAATTATTTTATCTAAATGTGTTCATAATCCTAACTAGCACAAAAGTTCAGCAATATTGTTGTATTTAAGGGAAACTTTTGATTGTTTACCTCCAGCCAAATTTTGAATGGAACTAATACAACCACCAGCTTGCTGCAGGCACTTATGGTGATGCCCCTATTAATCATGTTTGCTCCCTCTACCATTGTCTTCCACACAAAATGTTGATGTTAAGATTTCACTGATATGGAACATTTACAGGCCCCTTGAATAAATTAAAGAAGGCATTTTTAAAAAGACGTCCCTCTGGATCTTTTTGCCTGTCCTCAACATAACATGAAAACAATTGAATAAATATCAAACTTTGTATTTAACTCCAGCATCTTCTACTGATTTAATATGAAGATTTTCATAACAATTTTCACACTCTAGGCTACTCTTAAATGGAAGAAATTCCCGAATTGTTGATTTTCGTAAGCTTATCTCTTAACAATTTTGATTAAAGTCACTAAAGAAATAGACCCTTTTAAAATACTAAACCTATGTGGAATGCTCTTTTTAAACATATGTTTGTGATGTTTGTGTGGACTAAACTACGGGGGATATATTTTTATGAGTTTAATAATACTTGCACGTTTCTAAAATACGAATATATTGTATCTTTCGTTTTTGTCTCTTGGTCATGCAAAGGGAACAGAATTTTTCAATGGTATCATATATGGAGCAGCTATGCTCTTAAGAGCTATGGCTGTTACTTAAAGCCTACTCCAATTTCCTATTCCCCTCGCACCTTCTACCAATATGACAATTTTTATAAATGTTTCTCTCAATTAACATGACATAGGGAAATAGGTGTTTATAAGAATGGGACTATAAGAGCAGTGTAAGCCATATGAATCCAAAACGCCAGATTTTTATGTTTATGTTCCTTTATTCTTATCAAGAAGTCATTATAAGTTTAATATTACTAATTTATATAAACTTTTTTATTATTTATTTATTTATTTAACAGCATGCTCCATCACATAATGTCACTACATGCTTATATTAACTTATTTTATTAATAAATATTGGGTACTGCAGTTTGTTTTTCTAAATCATAATGGTGCATTTTATCTGACACATTAATGATATTACTTTTAACTTAAACAGTTCACTCATTGTTTTAATTAACCCATTATTTCATATTATCAGCTCCAATAAAATGAGACAATATGCAGAGTGACATTAATCATCATCAGTAGAGATAGTCTCAATCCACACAATGTTCAATTTTTTTTTCTTTAAAACCTTTTAATGTCATTAAAAAAATGGATGAGTTCTATAGATCCGCATGATGAATTTAATAGCTGATTTTGCTGAACTTGTTAATTTTTGTCTGGATCAAAATATTTTCAACTTTAATTGTCAAATTTGTCGACAAATGTCTGCTTTAGCAATAATTAGTTCATTTTCATCTTTTCGCAGACTTTTTTATGAGCATCCTTGGCTACGCCGTGGCTCAGTGGTTAGACCACTTGGCTCTCACCAAGGCTGCCCGGGTTCGATCCCAGGCGACCGCCCTGCCATCTCATTCCTCCGGTGCTCCATCTTCATCTCATGTATCATCAGTATCACTGCATGCGGTGCCGTATGTAGTAAAAGTGGGCGTTAAACACTAAACATTTTTGAGCATTCCTGTAATGCAAGTCACTAAGGCATTCTCTTTCATTTTTAAACATTGGTATAGATAAGTATATGACATGTTTGCATCTGCTCCTTATAAACACATAAATAATGCTTTGAAACTTATGATCTTACAAGATAAGGCTATAAAGTTCATGTTAGAACATTTCTCCGTTACAATAAGCATGGTGTTGTCCTTGATAATATATCTCCACAAAATAAAAAATAATCTTCTAAAGTCTAATATAACATTTGAAAGCTCCTTACATATATATATATATAATACAAGAAATAAAGGAAACTTAATAAAACCAACTGTGGACACTTCTACTGATGGCCTGAACAGCTTAACCTCACACGTTTACAACTGATACAGTGCATTGCCACTGGAACTGAAAAGCTGCAGGAACATAAAAGTTTTAAACAGAAAGTTCCTGAACATTTACATAAGGAACACTTTCATAGATGACAAACTGTCACTTATTTATAGCTGGATTGATTTGCTGAACTGGTTAAAAATTAAAGTATGTTAATGTCTCCTAGAATATATAGTTTTTGCAATGTTCTCTGACATTATTACTTCTTCAGTTATTGTGAATGTTTCTATCTTCGTTTGTTTTATTTTTGTACGGTAATTAATTCCTAGTATAAAAGTATTTTTAAATATTGTTAAAGACGGTTTGCCTGCCAGTATTGTACATACTTTTGTACTGTTCCCCAGCATGAGCTTCAGCTCTGGGAACCTTTTCAGATAACAATAAATAAATATATAAAGCATGATAAGTAAATTTATAGGAAATCAACTCCTATTGATAACTACATAAAAATACAAAAAGTAACAATAAAATAAACTTTATCTTTTATAGGAAATTAACTCTTGTTGATAACTACATACAAATAAGGGTTTTAACATATTTTTTACATAAATTTAATAGAAAATATAATTAATAACCATTATTAATACTGCTTAAGTTAATAATTTTAATAACTATTTTATATATAAAATGATTGAAATATGTTCTTGTTGACTAATGGCACTGGGGGTTAGTTGATTTGCACCATTTTCCCCCTAGCTTGCCACTATAAAGCCTGTAGGTTCCCAATTTTGAGATCATTACATTTGTCCAAATGATGTTTGTTCATGATGACATCCTCTTTACCGATAGGGCACTTGGGTGTAGGTATGCAGTGTATTTTATAAAGGTGTTCTGCAAGACAATCATGGCCAGTTTCCATTCTAAATAGGGCCACTGCAGTTTTTCTTGATAGTTTTTGTGTGTCAGGTTTGTCTCCAATGTTCTGATAATCCTTGTCATTTAGTTAATCTTCTTCATCAAGTCTCTGCCGTCTTTCAAAATGTAGCTTACTGTTGTTTAATTGTTTATTAATTTCAGTTTGTCTTACGGGTTTTATATTTTCAATTGCACCCTTTTTTGCTAGTTGGTCAGCATATTCATTACCTAAAAGTCCAACTTAGGCTGCAATCCCTTGCAGGGTAACATGGTATCTTGATTTGACAGCTTTAATAGAACTTCTTATTTCTTTGATGTTTCTTGTTGTTTTGTTTTTATAATTTCAAATCCAATCTATGGCTGATTTTGAATCTGCTAAGATAACTATGTTTTACTTTATGCGGTCTGTACAGGACATTCTGCAGTGCTGCTTTTATAGCTGTTAGTTCTCCATCATAATTGTTTGAAGTTTCGTCTAGTGTTAGATACTGTGCAAAATGTTTGCAGTATACTCCTGCACCAGCATCTTGTGTGTTAATAAAGGATCCATCTGTATATATTCAGGGTCATTCCTTTTCTGGATATCTTTCATTTTCTGTGGCTATCGCTATTGTTCTCATTTCATCTGGTTAATTGATTTGCTTATGTACTGTATATAACAGGTCATTCTTATAATGTATGTCAATATATTCTGTTGGGCTTGTTTCCTCTATTGTTGGTATATTTGTTGTTATTATGTTCTTGTGTTTTGAGTTATTGATGTATGTTCTGAAGCTTGTTTGGGTTTTTAGATTGCTTATATTATCTGCTGTGTGATACCACTTGTGTCTATTTTTGTTAACTAGCAGTTTTTGTGCTAGGGTAATTGTTCCAGTTTTATGGCCATATTTTTTGTGAAGCTCTGTAGTACGGCAAATGGTGTTGTTTTCACAGCTCATGTTATTATTCTTAGTGAATTGTTTTGTGAGGTTTCTATTTTCCTTTTGAATGATTGAAATATTTAAGCATAAAAAAACTGTAAATGATGTTTCTAAACTTAGACAAATAAGAGATGCTTATAATTACTTACCATACTTGTTTGGATACAAATTAAAGAAATGTTTAAAGAATTTGTTAAAATTTGATTCCTCAAAATAAATATGATATAAAAATAGAACAAATTTTTCCAAAAACATAAAGTTTCCAATGATAAAAAATGTGGTATTTATCAATTTAACTCTTAAGAAGCGATCAGGTTCACACTTGAATGACCAAACGTAACTAGAAACCAGAATGATGGAACATTTTAGAAATATTAGGTATAAACAGATTAATAAATTAGCTGTAACAGATATGATTGATTAATTGTTTGGGAGAAAATGTTTATTTTAACCAATAGAAATCACGTGATGAATTTTGAAATACTACCAATCGATTGTCAGTAAGTTTGTTTTACTTTCAGATGTTGGTAATAAATATAAAACTAATCCATGACCCTATAGTAGTGATAATGACAGAAATAAGCAACTCGGCTTAAGATGCAAACAAAGTTTTTGTGAAACTAGTCCCGAGAGCTGTGAAAAATTTATAATTTCTTAAAAAGATATGTGAAGTATGTAACAAATTATTATATTTTATAATAGTACTTCTTTTCTCTTATTTCACATACAAAATAAAATGTTATGTGCAGTGTAGTTTACTGTTCGGTTTCATGCCTTTGGGAGCTGCAAACTAACATAAGTGACTGAAACCTGTTAACGCCAGCTGCCGATCACCTTTGCTAAATATTAGAAAATATTACTACTCCGTGTTATAAAAATCTATGTCAAGCACAGTTTTAATTTGTCGAGTTAACTATTTCGGAAATGTTTGTCGTTATTTGTTTAAATTTTCCCTTATAAGCTCATCTAAGTAGTGAACCATCAGGCATCTTTAAAGAACGCAAGCTCGTTTCGTTCAAGTACTCTGGTGTTAATGACTGATTGCTAAATTAACCTAACTTATTAATGTAACCACCCTTGGAATCCGTACATAAGCTTATGTATAAAATATAGTGAATCACAAGCATCGTTAAGGAACGGCTGTCCACTTACATAGCTAGTAGCTGTGCTTTAACTCTTAGCTTTAACACTACTCTCTCACCTCACCTTTCCATTCCTCACTTCGCAGCTTAAGCCGCAAAGCGGCCAGGTACTGCGGCAGAAGGCACCCGGACGGGGAAAAAGAAAAATTGCCCCGCCCGACCAGGACTCCCTGTGGACCTCTGGACATCTGGACCTCTTTCCATGCCATGTGGTGCTGGCTGACTGTATATAGCCAGAACGCTTTTGCTGTGTGCTCACCCGTTAAGGGTTTTACCGCAGGTAAGGTAGATTTTGGGATATTGTAGGGTGAAATGTGGGTTTTTGGATTGGGGTTGTTTATGAGGTTACAAGATGTACCTGGGGGTTGAATGACAGGATGCAACACCTTGCACCCTTTTGTTTTTATTTGTTTTTACTTTGGGGAATAATTTTGATGCCAAGCAGCTTGGAAGGATTATGTGGTTCTTAGCTTTAGCTGCTGTTTGGATTAGCCCATGGGTTATCTCAGATACCCGCAAGCCATGCGGGGTAACCGGTGCTGTCTAGAACGACGTCTAGTGGGGTCATAATCTCTCAAGGATCTGACAAGGGCGCTTCTGTGGTTGGGTAAACTTCCGTATAATTTTGATGCCCGGCGCATAATTTCATCCTCCACATATGGAAGACTCGGGGCCTCGTGGAACAACCTGGTAGGAAAATAACATCCCACAGAATATATAGACCCAAGTCCTCTATTCTGTGCACGTTGGAGCCATGCTAGCCAGCTGTCTGCGGACATGCCCCAGATCTCGCAGGAGTAAAACATAACCGGGATTACCAGCGCTCGGAAGAGGTATAACTTCATGCCAACTAGCATCGAGGTTGACCCTAGCATTCGATACAGGGAAGCAATTGCTCCCTGTACCTTCACCGCTCGGTCCCTGATGTGTTGGCAACAAGTTTGACCCCTGTCTAAGTTAACACCTAGATACTGGACAGAGTTGGTCCAAAATATCCTTCGACCTAGGCAGCTGAAGTTGGTGCAGTCTGCGGGGGTGTGGCGCTTTTTAAAAAGTATGGCGTGGCTTTTGTCCAGATTAACGAACATTCGCCAACGCCTACACCACTGTTGTGAAGAGACGGAGATGTCTTTGTAAGGGGTTGAAGGCTCTGAGGATGTGTTTGTCTTTGCAGAACAGAAGCGCTTCGTCAGCATATTATTCCATTTCGACTCGTGGCTCTGTTGGGAAATCTGCCATAAAGACGTTGAATAGGGTGGGGGATAGTACAGAGCCTTCGGGGACTCCGCCTCTCACTGATCTGAGTGTAAATGTTTTAACCGCGACTCTGACTTGGAATGTGGGGTGTCGCATGAAACTGTGTAGTATGTTGACATTTGTATTGGGAGCCGCAGGTGGATCAGTTTGTAAAGGAGCCCAGCGTGCCATATCGTAGAGAAGGCCTTCTCAACATCCAAAAAATCCACAGCAGTGAAGGCACCTTCCTGGAAACCCAGGGCAGCGGTCTCCACCACACGCAGCAGCTGTTTTATTGTCGAGTGCCCAGGACGAAAACCAAGCTGATGGGCGGGAATGGCTTGAATGTTTCCCAATATTCTGGACAAGCGGGTGAGAATCAACCTCTCGAGAACTTTCGAGAGGTTGGAAAGGAGGCTAATGGACCGGTAGCTGGAGGGGTGTACCGGATCTTTCCCAGGTTTCAATATGCAAATCACCCGGGCCTCTCTCCACTCTCGTGGAAAGTACCCAAGGGTGAGGCACATGTTGAAAATCCTAGTTAGGAACAGAACCGCGTTGAAGGGAAGATGGCGGAGCATTAGGGAGGTCATCCCGTCCGGCTCCACCGCCTTTTTCGTTTTGAGACGCTGGAGTGCGACTTGGACTTCGCTGGGCCGAATAGTTGGGAGTCGAACCGCGTCCTCAGGAGGGCGGCGTAGGAAACGACTCACCTCCCGACGAACACGTTCAGAAAAGTTATCGTCCTGGAGGACATCTCTTGGACATAAGGTACGTTCAAGATAGTCAGCAAAAGCGTCGGATTTGGCTTGGGGATCGTAAACCAGGCCTTGGGTGCCATGGATGGGGGAGGTGTATTGGCCTCTGTGATTTCTGAGGGCTTTGGCTATCCTCAACACGTCGCCATCCTCGACGCGCGACCTGGCCATTTTGTTCTCCCACGCTTGCACCTTGTGCTCGCACAGTCGGGCACTGACCTCTCGACGCAAGCGTCTTAGAAGCGCTCGATTATGAGGCGTGCGGTGACGGTGGTATGGTCTCCGTGCAGCCCAGGTTCGTCTGATTAGAAGGATGATGTCCAAAGGAAGGACATCAGGGTGGAGGGGAGCCGAGGAGTGGACTGTTAGGTTGTAGGTAGCCCGCTTCACGATGGTATTAAAAGATGAGATTGCCTTCTCCAGGGTGGGTATGTTTGTGATTCTGGGGTTTGGCGGGATGGAAGTGCGAAAACAATTCCTGACGCCTTCCCAATGGACCTTTCGCGTTTGAAGCGAGATTTCATGACTGGCAACCCTGGAGGTTGCCTTTCCCTTTTAGGATTTCTTCTTTTGTAGCAAAATGTACGCGAAATAACAAGCATGGCGATTTTCCCATCAGCGATCATGCGGAATAGGATTTACCAATCTGAATGAGAAGCGAATTCCGCTGGGTTAGCGATTTACAAATTTTTGCTGTTACTATTGAAACTGCATTAACGAAATAACAAATTGTGAATAAGAAACCTAAGCTTATATGAATAGTGAACCATAAGGATTTTTAAAGAACGCAAGCTCGCATCTTTGACTGCTTTGGTGTTAACGATTGCTTTCTAAATTAAGCTGGTTTATAAACTATTCTAGCTTAACCCAACCTCCCTTGGAATCCGAAACCCAAGCTTATATACAATATATTGAACCATAAGCATCGTTAGGGAACGCCTTCTCACTTCGCTAGCATGCTGTGGTGAAACCACAAGTTTGTATTTAACTTAAGCCAAATCTTACTTACCTGAATAAGAACCGCATTTAAAGTACACCATTTTGCTTATTATCAAAGGTAATTCAATATCAATTCCCGACATCAAGTGGGGAGAATTGACTATCCCGAAGGATAGTCAAATCCTTCGTCGCTCTGTAATACCTTTGAAATACCATTCCTCTTGCATAGTCAAGAGATAAAAACGCTTTATTTTTGTTCAGGGAGTTCAAAATTGTATCTCCATTGAAAGTTCGCTATCGAATTTTAGGAAAGAATGAAATACGTTTCTCTGTTCATTATGTATGTGGTAGAGAAAGTATAAGACGAATAATGTATTCCCATTTCATAAAAGTATAATATATCATACAATTTAAATTAACAAGCAATACCTCGGAAACCACTGACTCAACACATACAGAAAATGTATTATTGTACTTTAACTAGCTGCCATTTTTGAGTAAGACTTAGTTTATCTCTTACCTTCCAGCTATGCAAAACTCTTCCAGAATGAAGAGAGGACTTCTGTGGACATTCCAAAAAAAATTCTAGATATAAATCTCATTTGGCATAAAAATATCTTAAATGTACACTCTTTCAATCAAAATTGTTAGAGCTACTTTAAGAAAATCAGATATTATTGGGTTCGATTCCTAACTGGGACAAACTGTTTCCTGATCAAGATTATTTCCCGTCCCTCCAGAGTCTAAGAGTGTGATCTAATGTATACAAAAAGACCTAAGACCCCCAAACCCACTATATACAAGTATACCATTTGCCTACAAGCAGTGTGCTCCAAAGAAAAGACCACCGATACAATACATAACAAAGAAAACTGAAAATGTATCAATGTAGTCTCAATCGGAAGGATTCTCTTGAACTTCTTCGTGCTCATTCTTGGAGAATGCTGCTTAAGACATTTGAGAAGGGCTATGCTGTTCACAGACACAAACACACACATACACAGAGAAAATAAAGAGAGAAAGCAAAAGAGCGAAAAATTCTATTCAATAATAAAAGTTCTAGTTTAATAGTAGAATCTTACCTTTAAGAGAACATTTTCTTCTCTTACAAATCTTTTCTATCAGCATGCCAATATCATCGTTTATCTTTGTTAGGTGGTCAAACGCGGTGGATAATTTGCCACGGCGCTTTCCTTCCTTAATAGATTGCCGCAGAAAGCAGTACTATTGGTAGATATAATAAAGTAGTATTTTTACATCACTCGTTCTACGTACAATTCTGTACAGCCGCCCCAATGTGTCATCCAAATCATCAATATACTGCACTCTTCTGCGCATAACACGCAGTTCATTGACACGCTTTTGATCTTTCCAAATATGTTTTTCTTCACAGCCAACACGATAAGAATTTCATTCTTTTAAGCTCCATTATTTTCTATTGCACCATAGCGTGTTTGTGATTCTTTAGTAGTGCATGTACCAAACGTTTGCATTTGCAAAATAGATATTTATATTTGCATCTTTTGTAATCCCTACGTTGCGTGGCTGCATTTTGTTCTAAAACTCTAGGTTAATGCCCATTGGTTATTTTCTATTACTATGAATTAATTCTTTCCTTTAAAATCCCCTTTTAAAATTTGGGTAAGCCAAATTTTTCGAAAAGTCACACGTAAATTTCGTGATCGAAGCTTCTAAAGAAATCTTATAGTTTGTTGCTAAGGAAAAATTCAACTGTTTTCTAGAAGTTTCTTTTGAGACATCCATAACACAAGATGGAATATAGTAGGCGAATAGGTTTTCCTTAGTTTAGTTAAAGAATCAATGAGTCAAAATTAGACATCATTGTTCTAGTTGTATCCTTAATTCATTGCAACAATCTGTTTTCTAAAATTTAGATGCTGTTTTAAAACATCTTTAGTAACTCTCTTTCTTGTATGCGCCATTACTCGGTACAAATTTTGTAATGGACTTTAATTTGACTTTCCGATGACCTAGAGACGTGAAACTGGAAATGTAGCACAAAACAATATATAACAGAAACATCAGGAAGCTTTCAAGGAAACTGCATACTATGATTTGTTATTAATACATTTTTAGATAACTTCTCCATGAGATACCACACTTCTAAAACGGACTAAAAGTAATGAATTAATTCTGTTAGCCCAATAAATATTTATAAATCCATAGAGATTTCTAACTCCACAGGGATTGTCTTGAAAATTGGTTTTGGTAAATTTTTAATGCGATTGAAAATATTCCTAGGATTTAACGGTTTCTCACTTAGGAAAAATAGGAATATTAAAACATTCGCTCTTCTTTCTAATATGCGATGCGGCTATCTTTTCCTTATTCCTTCACACATTTTGATGTTTTTATATACAACCATGATTTTTTAAATAATGTTTTTTATTTTTAGAGCAATTTCGTGTTGGAGGGCATTCTTTATTCGTTATTGTTTGTTTGTTTATTTACTTACTGCGTAATGTAGCCACACTGAAGAATTCCGTGCAGACAAATTATGCTTGTTTCTCCACTGAAAGGGCCGCGCCGTGGCTCAGTGGTTAGACCACTTGTCTCTCACAATGGTGGCCAGGGTTCCATCCCAGGCAACCGTAAAGTGAGATTTGTGCTGAACAACACGGCGCTGGTGCGGGTTTTCTTCGCCACCTACGGTTTCCCCGCCATCTCATTCTACAGGTGCTCCATCTTCATCTCATGTACCATCAGTGTTACCGCTTGCGGTGCCGTATGTAGTAAAAGCGGGCGTTAAACACTACACATTTCAATTTTCTCTACTGAAAGCACTGCTGCCAAAAGTTTTACTTGTCGCGAAATTACACTATCTAGCAGACTAAATGTATCAGTTCGCGGACTGTATCGAACTGGTTCGGCTACTACCGCGAAGTGTGTATGATGTCAAATGACACCAAGTATACTGCAAGGGGGAAAATTGGTGGTCCTGGTCACGTCGTTCAAATCGACGAATACAAAATTGAACGATGCAAGTTTCATCGTGGGTGCTGCAATTAGACTGTATGTAGAGCGTATTTGCATCCCTCCTGTTATTGGTGCATATAATCATCTGCACCTCATTCTTTTCCACGTTAATCATTCCCAAGATGCAGTTGCCCTCCACGGCTCGTCCACGATCAAACTTGCGCCGTTCTATTTTTCATTCCTCGATTTGAACGATATGACCGGGAGCGCCAATTTTCCACTTTGCAGTATACTTGGTGTCATTTGACATCATGCACACTTCGCGGCAGTAGCCGAACAAGTCCGATAGGGTCCGTGAGCTCATACATGTACTTCTACGGAGCACTCCATTATCGCCGTGCCTTAGGATTGTTTATGTGCAAAGCAGTGTATGAGTAACAAAATTTGACCGGGCGCTAACTTAGCCTGCACAAACCATGTTCCTTTGCAAACGGACTGCGTCAACTATGTCTGGGGCATTTTTGCAGAGATTGGCCACAAGTTTTAGATATCTTTCTCATGTTAGCTGCAACGCCAGAACCGGCTGTTGGTCTGCTTGTGCATGCGTATTACGTGCTTCTTTGGACTTAGAAAATATTCTCGCCTCGCACAGAAGAAAGTTTCTCCAAACATTGAAAGAAATAAGAAGAAATATTTCGGAAATGGCTCACTCCATAAAAGCACCTGACACAAATTTTGTGTTTTAACGGAATCTACTGGTTTGCTTTGTAAGATTTTGTCTTATCTATTTCAGCTTTACAGTTAGGCAAAGTTCATCGGAATGAAGGGGACTTCTGAGGATATTTTTCCAAAAATTCTGAACATAGATATATACATTTTAATGAAGGTCATTAGACATATTGTTTATAAAAACCCTTTTATGAATGATATAAAAGGTACATATATGATATAAATAATATAAATGGTACGATAAAGGATAAAAAATGTAGTGTGATTTAGAGGGATTTTCTTGAAAATCTTAGTGCCGCTTGCGTGGAAGATGCTGAACTCTTATTTGGGTCGGTGGGTTTCAACTATTTACATAGTCACTTACGCTCTCCTCGGTAGCGTAAATGGTAGCGTGTCTGCCTCACGTTCAAGAGGTGTCGAGTTCAAATCTCGGTTAGGGTGAGTTACCTGGAGAAGGGTTTTTGCGGTGTTTTCCCTTACCCTGAAAGGCGAATTTCGGATTGCTCTAAGCTCCATGGACCCCGGACTCATTTGAGAAGCATTTTGTTCATCTTATTCATCGTTCGAAATGACTTAACTTTGAAGGACGAAAATTTAAAAAAAGAAGTCACTTACACACACGCAGCTTTTTTCCACCTAAAGTTAATACTTTTGAACTTAGGGAATGTCTAAAGATTCATTCGGATAAAATATCGATTTTGATTTTTTATTGTAATTATTACCCTTCCTCTACTTACAATAGGTAGTAAAGAACGTTAAAAATGTGGCAGGTTGAACTCATATTCTCGCTACCCTTGTACAAGCTGTTTTTGCAAACGCATATTCTAGGTACTATGCATGTGCTTCGTGCTGAATGAGTCAAACATTTGCAGAAGTTGTATTGTTAGACATGTTTCCATGTTGGTTTTAAATAGGAAGAGAAGAACGGCTACAGCAAGCTTAAACGAATCTGATTGCTATACGATCCTTTTGAAGTTCCATTCTTTTTGCTTGTTCAGGACATAAAAGGCCAATAAGGTGTAAGTACTGGATAACTCAAACAAATAATGAGGAATATGTCCGAAATGGTTCACTCCACAAAAATATGTATTGGACATGCATTGTGTTTTTCAGAGAGATCTGCATTTTGTGAAGCCAAATTTCGTTTCTCTCTTCTCTCTCTCTCTCTTTGTCCGTCTGTCTCACTCTCTCTCCAACGGTAATCTTTCGGATTACCAGTATTAATAAAGCCATTAAGATTGAAGAAGGCACACTGCCAGAGCATTTAAGATTTGAATTTAATATTTCAGGAAAGTACTCACGCAGGGTGTTTATTTAAAATCGTTAGGAGGCATGTTTGAGAAAAAACAAAATTCCAAAAATGCTCCATTCAAATGGCAGTGTGGTATGAAAAACTTTCTTTGAAAATCTTTCTGTCGCACCCTTAAGACCCGGAAATTAAGCACCATAGTTGGAATCCAATGGACTTTTCGTTATCTCTCTCACCCACACGAAATGTTTCTAAGAATACTTAAATGAGGGGGAATTCAAGGATATACAGGCTTCGCCATACATGAGTTTTACGTATCGAGTCATGTTCCAAGTACCACCTACTGAAACGCACAAGCCCCTCAACACAGTAAGAAAAGACTGGCAAAAGCTAAGACACAAATATTAGTATGTACACAATGTGATTAATAAATATTACTAAAAACGTGTTCCAACTATCATATAGAACTTTTGAGTGTAGCGCAACATTTCCTCTATATACCCTACGTCAGTGTTGTCCATTTTTCTCATGTGTTCGGTTACATTTAACTCATTCATAAAGAGACGTGGATGCCACACAATCCCAGTCACTATTCCTTTTACAGTCATCCCACCACTACCTCTACCCCCACCACTAATAACATATATCGATGTAAAAGTATTTCAAAGAATAACCATTAAAATTGCTTACGTTTACAATTTAATGTGTAGTTTGACAATGCATGTTCGTTGTAAGTGTATCCATACGAAAATTTGGTGTGTAGCTGGAACAAGCTGCTCCTAATATGTCATCTAGATGTGAGCCGGTCAGACTGGATCAGCACTTACTCTTGATGCTTATAGACAAAAATGTGACCTCGCGAAGACATGTCGAGCCAGACAAAAAAGGGGGGCATAAGTTTTCAAAGCAGCGCTACCAATGACGGGATATTGATTCCTGTCCACCGGATTCCAAAAATCGCTTGAACTTGATGAACATGATTTTAAAGTAACATCTTCTCGTGGATTTAAAATTGCCATTTCTGTTTCACTAAGATGACAATTTCCGAAGTTCTCACTTATTCTATCTTCACGTTCAGTAATGTCCAATCAAGCGACTGGGTTATTGATAAATATAATCACTGGCTCAAGTGTTGAAAACTGGCTAAACCTGTTATATTCTGTGATAATAAATTCAAGATGCTGGGAAAATACAGGACATCACATTCGCCGGTGTTTACGGTTTCCTAAATTGATTTTTAAGTTGTAAAGTGGGATACGGAATTTATTTATAAATGTGGAATCCATAATTTTAGTTTCCTCTGAAAAGCATTTACAGCACTTATGATTGCAGACAAATGGCGACTTTTGCCTTACAATTCCAGGTTAAACTCATTTAATTGTGAGGCGATATCTGCCACGGAACCTAAATCTATAGGCCATGCTATCTCATCAGGTATTTGAAAATGTTGCCCAGAAGACGATTTAAGAAAATTTCTTATCTCATCGGGAATAATACATAATCGTTCCAGAGTTTTCCCTCTGCTAAGTCACCTTGCGTCTTTATGAAGAATTATGTCACCATACTCAGAATCTGTTACATTTTAACAATTTCTGAAAAATCGGTGACGTGAGCAAGATGGTCTGATGAGTTTACTACACGAATAGCAATTTTCATGATATTGCGGAACTTCAAAACCTTTGTGCATAAAGCTTCCTGGTGTATAATACAGTGATAAGAAAGAAATTTTGGAAATGAATCGTCTTTGACAGAAAGAGCAAGAAACCCATTATTCTTTCCAATCATTTAAGTCGCCTCACCTATTGCTATATAATCTCTCTCAAACTAGCTTAATCCTGCTGTAAACTTCTGGGTGGGAAGAAAGACAGATACAAAGATATTGGAGCAGAAAGCCATTAAGCTGTTGATTGGTTTAGCAAAGGTAATAGGCGTTTTCATTTTTTTCATGCGTATGATTAACCCCTCCTTTAACTACAGTATTGTAAATAGTTTGCTGATCACTGCTGTGTTAGAGATAATTTCGGAGAGAGAAAAGTATGCAAATGTTTCGATTTTATTATAAACGTAATAGTCCCACATTTCATCGTTCTGCTTTACACACTACATTCCAGATAGATGTATTCTATGTAATTTATACAAATTAGACAGAAGGCAGGTGAAATTATACAAACTATAAACTTATTATGTTAAATTAAGCGGCATTTTATTTAAAAATTACTAAAGGACACTGTTATTATATAATATTTTTGCATTCCAGTGATATATTGGTAACCCTTGGTCGGCAACTTCGAGTTTGATGTGATGATAAAAAGAAGCATTCATTACACCAGTTTGAAACTTGCATTCCAGTGTCATTAGAAACAACCTTACTCCCAGACATATCCACGCATACCCTTTGATGGAACTCTTTGCTCTGCTCTAAGGATAGGCCACACTTCTTCAAAATGTACAACGTAAAAGTAAGGCACATCAGTATTGACAACCGTCGGTCAGGATCGTGCATCAAACTGTCGCGTCAACGTGGGACTCAATACGAGAAGGAGGGTTTGACATGAGGAGGAGGTTCAAAGGCTCGATACGAGTAGGAGGTTTGACACGAGGAGGAGGTTCAAAGTTTCGTCACGAGGTGGTTTAACCAGAGAAGAAGGTTCAACCCGAGAAGAAGGTTCCACTCGGGGACGTTCGACCCAACAAGGAGTTCCAAAACAGTTCAACTGGAAAGAAGAAAGGAGGCCGGTATCATCAGCGACATAACCAGGAGACAGTAAAAAAATCAAAGGTACAGAGTGTTATTTTCTCTGCTAGACTATTGTGAATGTATTTTCGGAATAAAAAAAACCTTAAGTAGAAACCATGGAAGCTCAGGAGGTTTATAGTAATAACAGTAGGCAGGAAGTAGTCGAAGTATCAGAGTGTATTATAACTGTATCAAATAATGTAGGAATGGAAGCAAATATGTTAGAGGAAATTAGAGAAATATTCGCAAGTTTTAGAAAACAGATGAATAATCGTTTTCAAAGTTTAACTAAACAGATGGATACTAATTTTCAAAGTTTAAGTATGAAAATGGACGGTAGCAATCAAAGGTAACAACAGATAGGAGAAAATATAAATATCAGTATTGAGAAGTTAAAGGCAGCAGAACAAGAACTAGGAAAGAAGTTAGAGAATGAGAAAGCTTTATAGAATGTCAGGAAAGTTAGTCGGGAAATAGAGAATGTAAGCGAAGAAAATCGTCACATAACAGACAATGTAGAGAAAGATGTTAGTGAGGAGAGAGAGAATACTGAAAATTAAGTTTTCAATCAAGTTATTGAAAGGTCAGATAGTGAAAACAGAAAACTGAGGTAGGAAATAGCACAGAAATTAGACAAAGAAAGAGAAATGGCTAGAAAAGAGTTAGAAGAAACTTGAAGTAGGTTAGAGGTATCAGAGTGGGAAAATAGAAGACGGAGGAGGAATTTGGAGGAAACCACAAATCAAATGAATGAGGGAGCGATAGAGTTCACGGAGACAAAGGAAACAGTGAAAAGCATTCAAAATCTAGGGTGAAACGAAAGAGAAATGTTCAATTATTTCGGGCAAGGGGCACAGTTCCATCGGAATATGAGTAAGAAAGTGAGGAAAATATATCGATGTCCAATACCTAAGCCAGACATGCAAAAATCATGGGGATGTAAAATGAAAAAATCCTTAGCACATGGAAAAGTCCGACAAATTCCTGTGCATTTTCTAAGTACGTTGTGGGGTGCTGATTTTCCTTGTAAATGGTGGGAACTTAGACACAATGGTTTAAACATGGAGGTGTACATATGCATGAATTTTTCTAAGTGTAGCATTTTATTAATTAATTTGAAGTATATCAGACAGACAGAGAGAGAGAGAGAGAGAGAGAGAGAGAGAGAGAGAGAGAGAGAGAGATAGAGAGAGAGATGATGATCTAGATTACAGTGTTTTCCAGTTTGTGGTATTGAAAAGTTGAAAATTGCAAATCAGAATGTTGTTAAATGTTAAACAAGTTATTGTTGTGTAACCATATAAATTACTTTTATGAAATGTCTATATATGTATAATGCAAAATTAATGTTGTGAAAGGAAATTGTAAAACAATCGAAAGATGCTGACGAATGGTTTTATATTTTACGTTGTATTCGTGCAAGACGTATATAGTGTCCTGAACCCATTATCTACGATAACGCGGCCGGTGTACACAAAGAGCCGGCAAATAAAGATAGCGAGAAGATAAAAGGCTGGCCGGCACAGATAAAGTTACGCTTCTGGAAGGTTCGGGTTTCGTCTAGTGACAGAACATTCGATTTCTTGTTCATTCCAGAAACATCTCGTGATATCAGTGAGGTATATAAGAGATTGTGACGCGCCAGCGAGTAGTAAACAGTTGTAAGGACAGGAGTAAACAGTTGTAAAGTGTTGTAACGAGAGTTGATGTTGTAAACAGATGTAATCAGAACGCTGTTTGTTGTGGTCACCGACCTTGGTAGATTGTGATTACACAATCACAATCTACTATCGTACTTCTGCTGTAATCTGCCACTGTATTTCTGCGGTAATAATGAATATTTAGAATTTCTGCAAATTGGACTTTTAATTCTACGAGCCCTTAAAGTCACGATATTCTTTTACTATGGGGTGATAAAATAATATACCGGGCGCATTTGATACCGAAATTAAGGAATGGAATGAATAAAGAATCGTAATGAACGTCAAAGGAGAGTTGTATATTTGTTAAACGCGTGCAGGTGCAGTCGCTTAACAAAACAGACGGGAGAAGGCGGGCTCTTAACAGGAATTCTAAGTGAATAACACTTGACTGCGTTTAAAAAGGCATTTTTCGGACCCTTAATAATGGCATGGCCGAGACTAATAATCACAATGGGCAAAGTAGTCACAAAGGGAATTTTGGTGTGAATATAGACAGGTGAAAGGTACACACAGCTGCAGTGCCCCAATGAGGACAGGCACCACCGGGGTGGTGGTCCACTAAGAAAGACAACTTGTTCTGTCTTGGGCGGAGGCAGACCAGAAGCGATGAGAGAAGGTATCTGTCGGTTCCTATGTAAATAACGAATTAAGTGTTATCGCGTAATAAGCATTCTACATACGGTAACTCTGAACAGTAATATATTGGTAACCCTTAGTCGGCAACTTCGAGCTTGAAGTGAGGATAAAAGGAAGCAGTCATTAAGCCAGTTTGAAACTTGCATTCCAGTGTGATTAGAACCAACCTTACTCCCATACATATTCACGCATACCCTTTGACGGAACTCTTTGCTCTACCTTGAGGAGAGGCCACACTGCTTCAGAATTTACAACGTAAAAATAAGGTGCATCAATATTGACAGCCGTTGGTTGGTTGCATCAGTACAGAACCTCTGGCGGTAAACGCACTAGAGCTTGGCAACAGCGCACCGCTTTAGCGTTTGCCAGCGTACATGTGCATTTAACGTTATACATTGCTTCAGCCATTTTCGGAACTGCTGACTACCGTCCTATCACACAACGGAGTAGGTTTATATTTAGGAATTATTTAATGTTACTGTCAAACATTAAACTAGATTTTCACACGCGGTATGAAACAGACTACACCTGATAGGCTAGAAAGCATGTGATTATGAATCGTTAGATACTTGCCATCGCTCTGATAGAGACCGAACACATTTGTGACTGCCCGAGTTCTCAGCACCTGAAGCCCATTTGGTTGCTCGCTTCACCCATGTGCCCAATTGTACTGCTTTTACCTTTTGGAGCATGGCCAACTGCTACAGAATCGAGCTCTCGTCGTCTTCAGTCTAGGATGCACGTTCATTTGCTCGCTGTTTCAATGTGTGTGACTGCCATCATTACTATGTCGGCCACATGGTCATTGTAACGTCTCTTAGGCCTGACATCTGATTTATTCCGATTCGATATTTCTCCACACAGTTTGTATAACCTCCTCTCGAGAGTGCCGTGTTTTCCATTGCATAGTCATGACCTTGGATATATTTATCATTCCTCGAGCCCATACATCACTTTTGCGTTTCTGTCATATGGTTGTTACTTCACGGACTTCCTGTACATCACTTTGGACCCTTTTTCAAGATTTGTAAATGTTGATTTAACCTTTGATTAGTCTCTGTATCCCTCTGCACCTACCAAGAAAGGTGTCATTCTTCTAGGAATGTTTTCGGTCGTCAAGAGCAATTAATCAAATAGATGTCATATTCCCTGATCGTTGCGATGATGAATTAGCGCTACTTAATTGGTTAAGTCACATCGGACGGTGAATGAACGAATTGGTTGAAAATATGTTCAAAAGAGCCTTGCGTCCATAGAGCTAGAGTTGCCCAAGCTTGTCTTTCAAGAACAAGGAAAACCCACGTAATTATTAACTCAACCTAACCGACATTCTAAGTCGGAATCCATTCAGCGCAAAGCTGACACGCTACCGCTTGCCAAAGGTATAATGAAACCATTCTTCCAAAGTTAATATAAATTAGCAATAAATATAAATAAACTTATGTGATCTATTAATATGGCATCCTACACACATTCCAAAAAACTATTTTAAGTTATGCTTATTATTCTATCTAGTTAGTGAAATTAATTATAGGCACTTCCAGATATCCTTCTATTACAAGTATATTTCCTTGTAGGGAATACGCACCGTGGTTGGGTGGTTAAACCGCTTGGCTCCTACCAGGCAGCTATGGGTTTGATCCCAGGTTATCGTAAAATGAGATATCTGGTGAACAAAACTACGCTGGGTTGTCTTTTCTCTGGGATCCATGGTTTTCCCCCGTCATCTCATTCTACCGCTGTACATCTTCACCTCACGATCATCAATGTCACCGCCTGCGGTGCCGTATGTAGTAAAAGCGGGCTTTAGGTAATATACATTTGCATGGAATAAACATAATGTACTTTAGGATTCAGCCATGTTTGAAGAGCTAGTTACGATGTGATGGTTTTGAAATTCCGCTCTACCGGAATGATCAGGAGGGGAAAATATGAACAGGGGATATACCATTTGAGAAAAGCATTGATTTAAGAAATGGGGAGAGACCCGGCATACATTTGTGGGCTACCACTCCCCACGGGAAAGGGATGAGGCAAACCTTAATCACAAGCCAGCACAGGGCAGGGCCAATGAAACCGGAGAGACTAGCAGAATTCCTGAATAGTTGAAAAGATGTCCCTTAGTGCCCACCGTAACTTCTCACTACCACCCGACTAGCACCCAGGGAGATGGTAAACAAACTCAGTGGCCTTAGTAGCAAATTCAAGGGGGTTAGTGGAGGTTTACAAGGTGCACACATGTGCACTATCTTCTTCACCTCCCCCGGAACTATTGCGTTGACAACCAAAACTCAAAGATGGCAAGAGACAGAAATGAGAAAGAAAAGAAACCTGTGGAGTAAGGAATCCACTCCAGTATTCACTTAATGACAAGGGCAAACTATCAAACAAAAGTAAAATAAAATAAGATGTCTTCTAAAATCTATACCAGACTTCATCATGCAAGCTTTAGTTTAACCTTAGTCAATTTATAAAACAAATAAAATATTTTATAAATGTTGCAGGTATAATTTGTTTGCTACCTAAACTAAGCCTGCAATTAAGTGGATTCCAGTAACCTTACAAATCTAATGTATCTAAAAACGTTTCTTCTTCTTCTTCTTCTTCTTCTTCTTCTTCTTCTTCTTCTTCTTCTTCTTCTTCTTCTTCTTCTTCTTCTTCTTCTTCTTCTTCTTCTCTTCTTCTTCCTTCTTCTTTTCTTCTTCTTCTTCTTCTTCTTCTTCTTCTTCTTCTTCTTCTCTCTTCTTCTTCTTCTTCTTCTTCTTCTTCTTCTTCTTCTTCTTCTTCTTCTTCTTCTTCTTCTTCTTCTTCTTCTTCTTCTTCTTCTTCTTCTTCTTCTTCTTCTTCTTCTTCTTCTTCTTCTTCTTCTTCTTCTTCTTCTTCTCTTCTTCTTCTTCTTCTTCTCTTCTTCTTCTTCTCTTCTTCTTCTTCTTCTTCTTCTTCTTCTTCTTCTTCTTCTTCTTCTTCTTCTTCTTCTTCTTCTTCTTCTTCTTCTTCTTCTTCTTCTTCTTCTTCTTCTTCTTCTTCTTCTTCTTCTTCTTCTTCTTCTTCTTCTTCTTCTTCTTCTTCTTCTTCTGCTGCTTCTTCTTCTTCTTCTTCTTCTTCTTCTTCTTCTTCTTCTTCTTCTTCTTCTTCTTCTTCTTCTTCTTCTTCTTCTTCTTCTTCTTCTTCTTCTTCTTCTTCTTCTTCTTCTTCTTCTTCTTCTTCTTCTTTCTTCTTCTTCTTCTTCTTCTTCTTCTTCTTCTTCTTCTTCTTCTTCTTCTTTACTTTTACTGCAACAATATAATTCAAATCTTCGTCTCTACTATAGCTATAATTACTATTAAAACAAACTACGAAAGACTGTGATGCAATAATATTGGCGAGCAAAGAATTCCATTTAGGGCGACGGTTTGAAGCAAATGGTGTTTATCTCAGGGTAAAGCAATGAGGTTTATCACCGGAGAAGGACAGTTTTAATGACACTGGAGCGCCCTTTTCAAACTGGTTTAATGAGTGCTTCTCTTTTATCAGAACATCAAACTTGAAGTTGCCGACCAAGGGTTACCAATATATCACTGTTTAGAGTTACTAAAGGCGGAGTGCTTATTATTCGATAATACTTAATTAGTTACGTATAAGCCGACAAATGTCTTCTCTCATCACTTCTGGTCTGCCTTCGACCAAGACAGCAGAAGAAGTGGACTGCCCTAATCGGCTCCAATCCACGAACTGTCTGTCCTCACAGCTGCGCGTGAGTATAGCTTCCACTTTCTGGAAGCCCATTATTCAACGAAACTTTCCCTTTGTCACTATTTTGTCATGCCATGAAGAAGGGTCTGAAGAATGCTCCATTCAACAAAGTCAAGTGCTACCATTTAGAAATCTGCTAAGGACACTGTTTCTTACATTTCTTGTGTTATAACAACTCAACCAACAACGTCAACAACAACAATGTCGTAACAAACATACAAGACTCCTTTGAAATCCATCATTATTTCTTACTTATTGCAATCCTTTAATTTCGGTATCCACTGCTTCCTAGAATTTTAAATCTCATCTTCTGTAACTGCTATCCAAAACTTCCACCCACTGGTATCCATCTGCTAAAAGACTTGTTATCTATAGATGGGACTGGTTCGTAATTTCCAGATCTCCGGGTTATCAACTTTCCTCTTTTACATAATTATTTGTCTTTGGCCGCTCTGATCCTTCCCATATAGCTGTTATGGCTCTCCTGGGGTTCTCTCTTTGATCCTACTCTCCATTTTGGTGGCTTCTGCTCTTCCTTCCGATACCCATAATCGGCGTATTGTATTTATCGGTCGCCAATAATTGGGTTATCTCAGTTCTAATAATCTGTCTCTTTCTCCTTTCTACTGGTCTAAATATTTGCCTCCGACAATCTCTTAAATAATATTGCTTTGCCGTACGTTTTAATATTCCTATATTTATTTCGTGAACTCTTCTGTCATGGGTCATATATTCCTTCAACGCCTTACAGGATACTCTCTGAGACATATTTTCTAGTTGTGTGTAATCTTCTGCTTTCCTTAAGATGTTCCATAAGCATTTCAATTGAAGGTTCCTTTGACCATCTGCTAATTCACTATATTTATCGCACTCAAAAATATGTTCAGATGAATCTAAACAGTTACGTTGCTTACATAAATCTGGATTCTTCTTTCCTATTCTTTTTAAATATACATTATATGGACAAAGTCCTGTAACAAGGTAAAAACAGTCTTTTTCTTGGTTTTTTATGTTGCAATGTTAGCCTCTCTTTAATGCCTGGAAATAAATCGTATACTCTTCTTCCTACGAGAGCATTATCCCATTCTTCTTACCATTTCTGTAGTAAGTAATTTGCACATCTTTCTTAGCACAGCATATTTTTGCCATAATTCTAAAAATATTCCCATTATCTTCCTTCTTTAGCCTATAAGTTAAACCCCTTAAACTAATTATATAGTCAATAGGCCAAATGCCTGCTAGTATTATTAGGTCCAAAGTAAATGTCTTTTTGTAGCTCCGCTGCTGCCCAGCAGTATTTGTCTCTAGGTTTTTCAGATCAAATTTGTGCAGGTTTTTAACCTATGTGTCTATATACTTGCACCATATCCTATTATCGCTATTACTGAACTCATATGGTACTTATATCATTGTTGCTTTAAAAGGAGTTTTATAACTCCTTTGTACAATGAACGCTAGTTTCATAACGATATTCACTGTCCCTTCTTTTACATACTTCATATGACTGTTTAGAAGTAAATATTATTCTAATTCTACGCATAAACATTTAAAGGTCTTGTGTATTTTTATATTTACACTATAGATTTGAATTTCCGGGCCTCTTTTCACTTCTCCCTTAAACATCACATATGACAAGGTGAAGCCTAGAAAAAAAAAACAAGTCAGAGTGGTCGACCTAGGTGGATCGAACCCGCAACCTCACGAATGCAAACCACAAACGTTACTTAGCGCCACCTTGCTGGGTTCACAAAAAGCATTATTTACATAAAATGTGTACCTTACCCAGATATACAGTATTGTATGGTAGGTTTTCGTCTATAGTTTACAGATTGCCAGTTATGCAAACACTATACAGTACCAAGACCACTTTTGTGGCTATTCCCAGAAAATTCAAGATACACGTTTTGTTTATCATTAAGATGTCTTAAACATATGCTAATTAATCAAAAACGTTTGATACACGTTTCATAAAATTAAAATTTTCGAAGAAATTAGCTACATGTGTTAATTTGAATTGGGGATATTTGTTGTTTAAAATGTTCTAGTAGTATCTCTGGAATGTGCTGGAAATCGAATATTTACATTCTACCGGACCTCTCATTTTTTAATTATGCTATTTACATACTATATACCAACCTGTGTGACACCATAGATTAGTAAAATTGCTTTTTACTATCTCTGTCATGCATGTACAAGTAGGTAGAGAAGGTATTACATTACACTGCATTCCATTGTCTGTGTGTCTTAAAACACCATAATACCATAACTTAAATTAGTTTCAGTTAAATGTTTTACCAATTCACTTAAGTTTTTTACGTATTTTAATTCCAAATAAAACGCATATTTTGAATTATTATATTATATTATTATTATATGTTTTCAACAACACCATTGGTATAACCTGAGACCTAAAGAAGAGACGTATACGAGAAAATATCTCTTTTATTGCTGTATGTGTGTAGGACTGTCAGCTTTCTAAATCCATAAAGGGTGGCTGAAAAATGGGAACATAGCTATCTACAATGATATAAAAGTATTCCGCTAAACAAATTGAAACTAAATGGCGTTAAGCAATCATATGGGAAATCTTAGAACTTTGGTGCAGACATTGCATTATAAAACTTGATTTCGTTTGTATTAATAATTCGTGTATTAATATTTCGTTTGCAAACGAAGCCGTCTGCCACAACATTAACATCTCCAAGAATTCTAAGGTGCCACTTTCAGTTAACTTTTAAACCTCAAATGATGTGCTGCTAATTGCAATTTCTAAAGTGTGAGCAGTAGAAAAGGGAATATTACAATGCCGAAGGAGAAGAGCAGTAAAGCTTTTTTGTTTCGACATTGGATTGGTAGAAATCCTACTGTTAGCAACAGGTGGAAGTATAGTACTGAGCAACTGTGTTAACATTTCTATTTTTATTTTTGTATTTTAAACATATTTTAAAATCAATGCGATTTTCGTGCTAGTGATTGTTGGTTTTATTGGAATAAAATAAACGCATATTATTTTTGTAGCAATGTTATAGACACACAACAAAAAATTATAGATTACACAGAATCTACAAACAGCTGCTTATAGAAATGCTAGTCTCCAAGATCCAAACAACCTTACTGTCAGCGTTTAGTGCAATCTAATCAATGATGAAAATGGTAATTTGTTGAAAGATATCTGCTAAACATTGGTTTCAATCAGGTTTCTTTTAAATAAGCTAAAGAATGTAGAATTTCGAAATTCTCTGGAGAAATATTACTGTCGAAAAGTTCCTGATGATTCAACAATAATTAAAAGCTGGCTTGGCAAAGTTTATGAAGAGGTGCTTTAATTAAATTAGTTTGTTTATCAAGTACCCTAACCTACTTACCAATATTTTAGCTCTATAAAAACTTTTGGACCATTTAAAACGTTTAAATATATTATACAATAATATTTTCAAATGGAAGCAAAATTATGTAAAATCTCTAGTGCCACGGAGTTTGATGTATTTAGCTTATGATCAACAACCTTTATTTATGCTTGTTCGTCATGAAAAGATGAGACGTCAAATTGCACCCCTGATGTTTACTAATTTTCAATAAAATAATTTTATTCAGGTAATAAAGAAATAGGAAACGATATCAGCTACTCAAACCTAGGTCAACTGTAGATGAAACAACCGACTCATGCGCAAGACTTATTACCAAAGTCTTCGTAGGAGAAATGACTGAATATAAACCAGGAACAGACCACCTCATTGTCTTCAGGTTGCTTACTGGAAACAAAACTCGGTGATTCACTGGGCTGTTCGTGATGCATTACATGTTTTGTGTCCTGCTAAACATAATGAGGAAAAGCTTTTGGTGATGTTTACATATGCAGCAGCTACGTGCTTAAGACTGCTTAAACTTTGCACGTATTTTATCCTAAGGCAACTCATTTGATTTGTTTAGCAAATAGTCTCCACCGGTTGGCAGTGGAAATTTAACTGAATTTTCCAGAAGTAAATGCCTTAGTTTCGTCCATAAGTGTCGTGAAGGCGCCATCAACGGTGAAATTATTTACTGATATAATGCTAGGTACTCGTCTATTCCTAGAGCCAATCCTCGAGCGATCTGGAGAAAGCATTGAAGCAATTGCATATAACAATGAAGAAGGTGCTCGACGTGATGGACCAAAATGAAACAGCAACTATTCCTGCTGCAGTAAGTGCTTGCTGTGAGAAGAGTCTCCAGAGTAAATTAGTGTATACTAAGATGTACTTTAGTAAACGCCGAGCTACAACCACATGTTTGGAAGAAAAATTAGTGTCTTTATCTTCTACCGTACAGATATACGACACAGCTGTCTCAGGAGACATAATAGGTGAAGTAGAAAAGTGTCTTGGTAACAGAATTGAAAAAAATTGAAATGATTCCAGATATGTTTCTTCGGAATATGAATAAGAAGCTACAAGGTGAATAATTTGAGAAATAATTTACTCTGTAAGTGACATAGCATGTTTTCGAACTGTCATGTGGCTTTGCATGAAGCCAAGGGATATTTCCCTTCATATAAAAACATTTTAAGTGATGAACGAAAATCGTTTCTTATAGAAAACGGTAAAAATATTGAATTGTGTATTGCAATAAACACAACTAATGCTGAACTACACTGAAATGGAAACTAATAAATATTAATTAGTGTCTGTGTTTCAGAATTTAGGAGGGTCCAACAGAAAGTAACATACGTTTTGGCCTGTTGGGGCGATGGGTGGAGCTAAAGCTGTCATTTTGGTGTAGGGACGTTCCTACATTTAATACGCAGCCAGCTGTTGTAGCGTGAGGACTGTGCCTTCCTTACTTTGGTCTCTTTGTAAGTCGTCAGATGTGCCCTGCAATAGAACATCCCGCTACTTGTGAAGTGCAGTCTGTAATTCGGTTTTTATTAGCTCAAAACAACAGGCCAATTGAAATTTATCGTCAGCTTTGTGATGTTTATGGGCAGGGAATAGTGAGTGAAAGCCGAGTGAGGCAATGGTGCATTGCTTTTAAAAATGGCCGTTCCAGTGTTCACGACGAGGACCGCAGTGGTAGGCCTAGCCTTGTGACTGATGACCTGGCTATGCAAATCAATGACAAAATTCGTGAAAACCGTCGTTTCACTATTATAGATATGTCGGAACATTTTACCCAAATTTCACGGAGTTTGGTGAATCAAATTGTGGTGGAGAAGCTTAGTTACCACAAATTTTGTGCTCGGTTCCTAACGCAAGACCATAAGAAACAGCGGATGACTGAAGCACTGACTTTTCTCCAAGAATACGGCACAAATGGTAATGCAGTTCTGGATGTATCGCAACCGGGGACGAGACTTGGGTGAAGCATGCCAACTGTGAAACAAAACAACAGCCGAAGTAATGGGAGCACACACATTCTCCCAAGAAACCACGAAAGTATTTGCAAACGCCATCAGCAAGAAAGGTCATGGCTACTGTGTTTTGGGACTCCAAGGGAGTGCTTCTCTATGAGTTTGTGGAACGTGGAACAGCAATAAACTCAGAAAGGTACTATGAAACACTAAGAACGTTACGGCGCGCCATACAAAATAAGCGTCGGGGAAAACGTAGCACCAAGGTGTTGTTTTTTCACGGCAACGCACGTCCACACACGGTCAGTCGTACCCGGGCACTCTTGGATTGTTTTGGAGGGGAGGTTTTTGACCATCCACCATACAGCCCAGATTTGGCGCTAAGCGATTACCACCTCTTCTCAGCGATGAGAAAATGGCTTGGTAAACAACCCTTTGATACTGATGCCGCACTGCATTGCGGTGTAAACCAGTGGTTCAAATTACAGGCGGCAAATCTATACAGAGAGGGTAGTGAAAAACTTGTGCCACAGTATGATAAATGTCTCAATTTGAATGTTGATTACGTATAACAATAGCTTAAGAGAGCACCTTTCACACGTATATAATAAACTTTGAGTTTTCAATTTCTGAATTGTTTATTCCAAACGTATGTTACTTTTGGACTGCCCTCCTACTATTTGGGTACTTCAAGATTAATAAATGTGAGAATGTTAAAATAAGGTACCTTATTTTAAATGCATATTGCTCGTATAATGCTTTTAGGACATACTTGCCAAATGTTTAGTGCATAAATGCATGCATATGTTCATACTTATAGTGCATAAAAATCCGAGCTGTAGTCGTCACATATCTAACAGAAGTGCCCTTTTGAAAGGTTTATCGTTATTTGACGGTTCTGTCATACCGAAGGATCATGGAAATGAGTAATATTAATCTATAGGGAAAGTATCAGGTTTTCTTTTTAAGATTGTTTACCGGAGCACAAGGCACCGAATTTGGGGAACATAGCTGATTTTTCATATTTTATTTGAGTAATCTCCTTACATTTCTAAGTTACTTTGAAGAGTTGAAAAAAGATAATTGTAGATAGCTTGTCGAACAGGATACTCATTTTTAGTATGATTAATATTTTAGTATTAATAACATACCCTAAGCAGATAGGAAACCCAGCGCGATGGTACAGGAGTTAACGTTTCTGGCACAAATTCGGGAGCATACGAGAGTTCCATATTCTTCCACGGGTTAGCCAAATGCTGTGAAGTTTAATTACATTCCCCAAATTTTTCGTTATTTTACCTCACTTATTTTACTTTACCTTTTAGCAAATGTGTATGTTACAACTAGTTAATGCAAGTTATCTCAAACAATGCAGATATATTTTCAATGAAGGTAGCAGTTAAAGTTAGTAGGAATAAATGTTATTGTAATTATGCCTCAGCTAGACTTATAAATGAAAATAGGACAGTGAATACAATCTCCTCCTTACTGTAATGGCTAACACACTGCTTTGTCACTCACGAATTTAAAACCAGCCAGAGGGTCGGAAATTAGTTCCACTACGAGGTGATGTCAAAGAATGAAAAAAAGGAATGGAAAGTTGCTGGCCATTCTGTCTTCAGTAAACATTTGGCTTAGGATATCTAAGAGGCTTTTATCCTGGTTGGCTATTTCAGGTTCTAAATGTTGGTGAAAGTTCCGGCATGTATGGCAGGGACTTTGCTTTCTGTAAATTCTCGTTCTCGAGATCGGACAGACCTCCTGTTACGGGCTCCAAGGGAATTTTTAAGCCAAGAGGAACCGGTCATATGAGCGACCACTGGGGGGTTTCAAACGGCAGCTGTTAGGTACCCTGCACTTGCTCCTTTAGAAAGATGAAAATAGACCGTTAACAAAGAAATAGGGTATTTACAATAGAGCTATAAATGTCGCAGTGAGTTAAGACGTTGAAGCCCATATGGCCCTCCAAATAATCTAAAGTACTTTGTAGGTTGATACCGAAATTAAGAATTGCAATGTATAAAGAATCATGATGGATGTCAAAGGAATGATGGTTCTTTGTTACAACACGTGCAGGTGTAGTTGAGTCGAATGGCAGTTGTGGGTGAATAAGTTGTTTTAACAAAAGAAACGTAAGAAACAGTGTCCTTAGCAGATTTCTAAAGGATAGCCCTTGACTGTTGAATAGGGTGTTCTTTTAATCATTCATAATGGCGACAAAACAGCCAAAAAGATTTCTTGTTGTGAAAAGAGGGTCTTCAGAAGGCGAAAGTTACATATACACTCACACACGCAGCTGTGTGTCCTACTGCTCTTCGGCAGTGGAGCCGATTAGAGCACTTCGTGGCTTGCAAGCCATTGAAACAGTCTGAGGCGTGAGGGCTATTAGGGCTGTTCTCTTGTTCTGTCTTGGGGCCAGGCATGCCAGAGATAAGAGAATATATTTGTCGGTTCATATATACGTGAGGAATGAATAAAGTTTATCGAGTAATAAACATTCTGCCGTCAGTAACTATAAACAGGGATATTGGTAACCTTTGCTCGGCAACTTTCAATTTCGATAAGTTGGAAATGGGCATTCCAGTGTCATTAAAATATCCTTCTCACACATATCCACGCATATCCTGTGAGAAACCTCATTGTTTTACCCTGAGCCACAAATTGTAATAGCTTCAACGTAGCATCAACGTAGAACTCTTTGTTCGCCAATCATTTGTTTCAAATTGGTGTCCCAATGTGGAACTGTGTGCCACCTACAATAATATTTAGTTACAAACTGGCGCGCCAACGCGGGGCTCGATACGAGAAGGAGGTTTGACACGAGAAGCAGACGCAACCCGAGGAGGAGTTTCAACCCTAGGAGGAGGTTCAACCCGAGAAGGAGGTTCAACCCGACAACGAGGTTCAACAGGAGAAGAAGGTTCGACACGAGGACGTTCGACAACAAGCGGCTCTGCAACGGTCCTACTGGAAAGAAGAAAGGAGGCCGGCATCTTCAGTGACATCAGGAGCTAGTAAAGCAATCAAAGGTACAGAGTATTAAATTATATACTGGACTATTGTGAATGTATTTGAGGATTGGAAAAATGCTGAGTCAAAATTCTGTAGAAAGCATGGAAGTTCAGGAGGTTGATGATAGTAGCAGTAGGCAGGAAGTTGAAGTATCCGAGTGTAGTATAACTATACCAAATAATGTAGCAATGGATAGGAATATGTTTGAGGCACTAAGAGAAATGTTCGAAAGTTTAACAAAAGACAAAGAAAGTTTTAGAAAAGAGATGAGGAATAATTATCAAAGTTTAATTAAAAAGATAGATGAAAACAAAGTTTAAGTGAAAGTTTAAGTAAGAAGATAGATGATAACAATCAAAGTTTAAAAAAGATAGAAGAGAAGTTAGAAAATAGTGTTCAGAAGTTAGAGGTAGGACAAATAGAACTAGGGAAGAAGTTAGAGAATCAACAACAGGCGTTAGATAATGTGAGGAAGGAAGTTAGTCAGGAGATAGAGAATTCTGAAAATAAAATTGTTAAAGTAGTTAAGGAAAAATCAGATAAAGAAAACAGAAAACTCAGGGAGGAAATAGCACAGAAATTAGACAAAGAAAGAGAAATGGCTAGAAAAGAATTAGAAGAAATTAGGAGTAGATTAGAAGTATCAGAAAGAGAAAGTAGAAGGCGAGGAAATTACTGATAAAATGAAAGAGGTAGCGAGAGAAATCAAAGGAGTAAAGGAAAACTTAGAAAGTTAAAGAATATGTGGAAATGTTCCTAGTTCTAGTTCTAGCAACGTAAGTGAGGGAAATACACCAAACGAGGCGATGCCCAATGCTTCAGCTGATATTTGGATGCTAAATATGGGTGCTAGCACCTCCAGTAATGACACCAAATGTGGAGACAGAAATGGCGGTCCGAATATGACATGGTCGAACCATATTCTGAACGAAATTGTACCACCAATTTTTGAGAAAGAGGATTCTGATGATCCTAAAGTGTTCACTGCAGGATTACAGGAGTATTTCGCGATAAAATGTATACCGGAGGAGTATAAAATGACCATAGTGAGAAATGTTTTAAAGGTAACGCTGCGAATTTTCTAGATTCATCCATGGGAAATACCAATGACTTCGGGACCTTTATTAATTTATTCCTGAACAGATATAGGGGAGCGAACAGACAGGCTTGTATAAGGCTCGAGATAATCAACAGGAAATTTAACCGTAAAACCAAACAGTCAATGGTGAGCTATTTTATGAAAGTAGGTAGAAAATAAAAAATGTTAGATCCCCCTATTAGTGAGAAAGAACTGGTAAACCTCATGACAACTCACTTTCCTGAGACTATCCAACATTATTTGATCATAGCCAAACCCAATGATGTCGCTGCCATGATGATTTATTATTGGCCTTAGAAAGCAACAAGCCGAGAAACGATTCGGATCATAAAAATCAAGAGATAAGCGGAAGAGAAAGGTGGAGTCATTTCGGGCAAGGGGCACAGTCACATCATAATCGGAATTACATTAGAAATAGATATCGAGGTCCAGTGCCGAGGATTGAAACGAACTTCTGGGAAGGCAGAAGTATAGATACCTTTGACAGGGACAATAGAAATCGGAATGGGGAGAACCGTGGAAGGAACATTCAAGTAAACTACATGAATGCAGGCCGATTTGATAGGAACAGAAGGGGACAAGTATTTAGATTTAGAAAACATTCTGGGAATGAATATTGGAGGAATGAAGATAGTTATGAGTTTAGGCCAAGGTCGCCGAGTGAGGGAGACAGGAATAGAGGTGGTCGTAATTCACCTGAGAACTTAGAAAGGTCTGAGACAATTAATGCAACAAGACAGATGCTAGTAAACAATCAAAATCAGGTGTCGGAAACCAGAATAATAAACAATGGAACTGGAACCGGAGCTATAAGTCGGACTCAGGGAAACGCCAATCCCAGTCAAACGCGCCTTCAGTGACAACTGGGAGAAATACTTAGAGACATTTGAATATATTTACGGATATTAACGCATAAAAACCACAAGGATTGGGTAAAATATTGTCCCGTGATTGAGAAAATTATTAATAATACAATAAACGTAACCACAGAATTCGAACCCGTTAGACTCATGTTAGGCACTGAACCGGATCCCATATTCAAATAAATAACAGAAAATATAAACAACAACAAAACCCAGATAAGCAATGAAGATAGGGCTAAAATTGCCTTTGAGAGAATTAAGCAAAAAGCAGAAAAAAGGAAATTATAGGGAAAAGAAAGAAAGCAGAATATGGGAGCTTAAGGACGGTGATTTAGTACTGGTAAAAGACCATAAATTATCACTTGCATTAAAAGGTAGAAATAAAAGGATGGAATTGTTATATAAGGGTCCTGCGGAAATTGTCGCGAAATTTGGGGAACATACATTCAAATTAGCAGATGTAAAATATAATAAACTCTTAGGTAGGTGGCATAAGCAACTCTTTCGTCCTTACAAGAAGCCGTTAGATGCTCCTGACTCCTAAATAAGTTGTGGGTATAATTTGCTTAGAAAAGATGGATATGTCCGTATTTTTAAAGAACTAAAGTACCATAAAAATTGTAAAATTAGAAGAAACACAAAATTGTAAATTGTATAGGTTAAGTATGAACAGTGTTGTGTAAAATTTATAGTTTAAGTATAAACAACATAATGACAGTGCAGTGAAACTTAAAACTAAACAAGTGAAACAATAAAGAAACTAAATGAAAATCAGAACAGTGAAAGGCTTTCGAAACTAATATTTATATAAAATCCTCGAGAATTATTCGGAAATGTTGTATGAGTAAAATACTCATATATATATATATATATATATATATATATATATATATCAAAATATGAACATTGAAAGACTTTTGAAAAGAATGTTTATATAGAATCCGGAAGAAGAATTCAGAATAATGAATAAAATAGGGTATTATTAATGTACAATGATTTAAACATGGGAGTGTATATTTATGAATTGTTCTAAGTGTAACAATAAAATGAGTTAATTTTAAGTAGATCATATGGAGAAAAAGAGAGAGATGATGATGTAGACTGAAGTATTTTCCATTGAGTGATAATTAAAAGTGGAAGATTGCAGATTATAGTGTTGATAAATGTCAAATGAACTATTGTTATACAATCATGTGAACTATTTTATGAAATGTCTATCCATTTATGATGCAAAATTAACTTTGTGAAAAGAAATTTTAAAACGAATTGGAAGTTGCTGACTAAGGTCTAGTATTTGGCGTTATATTCGGGCAAGACATATATATTATTTCATTATGGGATAATAAAATAATATCTATGGGGGAATTTGATACCGAACTTAAGAATTGCAATTTAAAAAGAATCATGATGGATGTCAAAGGAATGTTGGTTCTGTTTTACAACACTTGCAAGGGCAGGTGAGTCGAATAGCAGTTGTGGGTGAATAAGTTGTTTTAACAAATGAAACGTAAGAAACAGTGTCCTTAGCAGATTTCTAAAGGATAGACCTTGACTGTTGAATATAGTATTCTTTGGATCATTCATAATGGCGACAGAACAGCCACAAAGAGATCTTGGTGTGAAAAGAGGGTCTTCAGAAGGCGAAAGTTACATATACACCCACACACGCAGCTGTGTGTCCTACTGCTCTTCGGCAGTGGAGCCGATTAGAGCACTTCGTGGTTTGCAAGCCATTGAAACAGTCTGAGGCGTGAGAGCGATTAGGACAGTCCTCTTGTTCTGCCTTGCGGCCAGCCATACCAGAGGTAAGAGAATATATTTGTCGGTTCATATATATGTAAGGAACGAATAAAGATTATCGAGTAATAAACATTCTGCCGTCAGTAACCCTAAACAGGGATATTAGTAACCTTTGGTCGGCAACTTCAATTTCGATGTTCCAAAAAAAGAAGCAGTAAATAAATAAGTTGAAACGGGCATTCCAGTGTCATTAAAATATCCTTCTCACACACATCCACACATACCCTGTGAGAAACCTCATTGTTTTACCCTGAACCACACATTATAATAGCTTCAACGTAGCATAAACGTAGAACTCTTTGTTCGCCAATCATTTGTTACAAATTGGTGTCACTACGTGGAACTGTGAGCCACCCACAATAATATTTAGTTACAAGGTTGAGGTGTAAAGTGTTGAAACCGAATCTTGTTATCTATTGATGAGAAGATGGGAATCTATCCACAGGAAATAAATACCTTTAATCCCGCCAAGAATCAAACCCAGGGACTTCGGAACACTGGCTGGTACAATGCAAATGTAGGTAGGCTGTTTTGTTTGTGAAAACTCTGCTACCTCTAAGCTTTATTGTGTTGCCGCAAAAGATAATGCATGTGTTAAAACATCCCTTTGACACACTGAATATCCAAGACTGTATCTCTAGGGTCCGCAGACCATCATTAATTTTGCTTTTGTTAGCGTTTTCAAGGTCTGCTTACCTGTGTCGTTCTTACAATTGGGCCAAAGGACATATTAATCACAGCAGCTGACGGGTGCAGGGCAATTTGTTTTGGCCTCTGTTAACATGTTTTCTCTCTATCTCTCAAAAGGCCTACCTTTATCTTCACAAACTCCCTGTGGTTACAGGAAATTAATAAAATTTAATTTGGTGTCCCTTTTATGTTCTGCCCAATTTTTGCTACGGCTTTATCCTACCTAGATATATATATATATCTTTTATATACGTTTTAGCTTCTTATTTTCAACCTCATATCACTCTAAATGCTAGCTCGACATTGTAGTTTCGGAAACATTTTAACCGGAGTGTTTAGACATGAAATTGTAGTTTTTAATGTTTCCCATCCCGTTCAGTGATTGCGTATATGACTTGTACAAGCATACCAACACATTTTATTGTACATAAGGTACCAGTAGAGTCGGATTAGTGCTTTTTCTTTAAATTCATAAGAATTTATTGTAATAAAGTATAGATTTCATAGCGATTTTTCATAGTAGTTTCAATGCGTGTTTTAAAATCGGGAGTTTTCATGAATAAGATCTCCCTGCATATATTTCTATTTATTTTACAAATATATTAGTTTTATGATTTTTGAGAAAGCCTTTCTTTTCATATGTATAAACGTTTCACCCTCCCACTGCTACGGACGGGTTATCTCGTGCGCGAGAACACATTCCAGCCGTGCTACGAACGAGTTGTTTCGGACGCAAATTTGAATGCCTGTAGCTTGCAGGCTTTGACTCACATAAACGTTTGAAATTCGCGGCCGCGTAGTCTCATCTACTGTGAAGCATACACATTACTTAAAAGCATTTTCTCTGTACGGTAATCCCCTCTTAAAAAAATATTTGAAGCAGGTACATTGAGACAACGACTCTAGCTTCCGAGCGCCACAAATCACGTGATCGGCTTGAGACCATCAGGGTATTTCAACATATTTGTAATGATTTCTTCAAGCGGTGCGGGTCGCGGTCTTTCCGATGACGAAATTTTAAATGTTCTTGAGTCACTACCATCAGATATATCCGATATTTCGAAGTTCGCAGATAGTGACAGCGATTTTCATGCGACGGATAATGATGAAGACAGCAGTGACGATGAAAACGAGCAAAAAACAGGATCAACTCAGCCGTCGTCCAAGCGAAGACGAGACAGTGCTTCTTTGTTCTAGTGGAGCTGTGGCTACTTCAGTCCGCAAGTTCACGACTTTAACAGGGACTGTTCAGGCATTCAGTTGATATTAGTGATGACTCCAGTGTACTAGAATATTTCCAGCTCTTTTTCCCACCTCATTTTGTGCAGAACATTGCTGAAGAAACTAATAAATATTACAAACTTCTCAGTCAGAAAGTGAAGCCATCTCCCAACTCACGTCTGCAGAAATGAAAAGACGTAATGCAAGAAGAAATTTACGTATTTTTTATTTTGAGTCACGTTGCTTATGGGGAGAGTGAAAAAGCTTATCATTGCAAAACCCTGGTCCCCTTCTAGTAACACCACAATTTACGAACTACATTTCCCGGGACAGATATCTTCTGACCTTGCGTGTCCTACATTTCAATGACAATGAAAGACAAGTGCAGGAAGAAAGACTTTATAAACAGTAACAAATCACCTCCGAAACGTGTTTAGTGAAGTGTTCACCCCTTTTCGTGACAATTGAATCGGCGAAAGCCTTGTACTTTGCAAGGGGCGCCACCAGTTACTGCAGTATATTCCATCCAAACGACATAGATTTGTAATAAAATTGTTTGTGATGTGAGACTGTGAAATGGGGTACGTTGTTGACTTTATAATATACACAGGAGCAACCACAGATATAATTCCAGACCGTGACTTTGGTATTTCTGGAGCTGTAGTACAGACATTAATGCACAAATATCTGCATAAAGGCCACACTGTTTGGCTGGATAATTTGTTTTCTACTCCCCCACAAGAACAACACCAATGCTTACGGCACAGTGAGAAAAAACAGGAGGGGTATGGCCAAGATGACTGCCAAACTGAAAAGAGGAGAAGTGGAACAGACACAAACAATCTGCTGGCATTAAGGTGGCTGGACAGACGAGAAGTGTGCATTTTGACCACAATGCATACAACTGCAACGATCCAAACTGGAAAGGTGAACAGAGCTACAAACACTCCAATAACAAAACCAGAATGTGTGCTGGATTATAACATCAATATGGGCGCAGCGGATAGATCAGATATGATTCTAAGTTCCCTCTACTGCCTCAGAAAATCACTAAAATGGTATAGAAAATTCTTCTTTCACCTTTTGGACATTGTAATTTTAAATTCTCAGGCACTGTACAATGTAAAAACTGGCAAGAATATTTCACTGGCAGATTTCCAAATTTCGGTTATCACAGAAATTTGCCAGCAATATCATACACTAAGGCCCACCACTACATCAGGAGGACCATCATTAGGTGACCAGCCTTTGCGACTGAGAGAAAGACATTTTCCATTCATTATACCAAACACACCAAAGAAAGCAAATCCCACCATGGACTTCTATGTATGCTCCGACACATTTTTAGCAGAGAAAAAACGAAGAGAAAGCATATATCTATGTGAGCCAAATGTGGCATTGGTTTGTGTGTACACCCCTGCTTCGAAAAGTACCATACACGTTTAAATTTTTGAGTTGCTGTGAAAAGCATTTTATAGAAAATGTGTAAAAGTGTAGCCTAACACTTTTTCTTCAAAATTTAGATAAAACATTCTTGTTTGGACAGCCCTCGGCTCGAAGTGAAGTGAAAAATATATGGCTCTTATGGACAAACCTGTGTAGTGAGTGTTGCATACTCTTACCAACATTTATTTTAAAAGTGAAAATTATTACAACCTGGATTACTTGGAGATGTCTACATACCTTATGGTAAGGTTATATATTGTTTACAATAGTTTTGCATGCGATTTGCATGCCTAGGCAACGATATGTTAGCAGTGAAAAGTAAGTTATTACCAAAGTTCTTTATTATTTTGCCCTGTACTTACTCACAAAGTGTATTATGGCTCAGCATTTGTTTTCTACTGCACAAGGTGTATTTATTTATGATTGTATGTGTGAACAAGTGAAAGTATGAGTTGAAGAACGATTTCGAGGTTTTAAATTTCCAACGCGCACAACAATCCATAAACTTTATAATAAATTTCAAGCCACAGGAAGTGTTCAGACTAACAAATCTATAAGACGGCGTGAGGTTCTTACCAAAGAAACATTAGACGACATTGGTCCTAGTTTGGAGAATTCCCCCCAAATATCGCTTAGGGTTCTTTCACAACAGGAAGGCATTTCTCATGGCTCTGTGCAAAGAGCAATTAAAATGCTGAAGTTAAAACAATATAAAATAACTGTGGCACATACTCTTCAGGTAGGTGATTCTGTAATTAATTGCATATTTTGTGAGTGGACAGTAATGTATAAATTGGCGAAATTGACCCATATATAATACTTTTCATGGACAAGGCTTGGGTCCCCCTCATGGATACCTGTGTACACAAAATAATAGTCGTTGGAGCTCTGAAATATCTAATATTGTTCACGAAATACTCCTTCATGACGAAAAAATTGGTGTATGGTGTGCCATTCGCGGAGAAAGAGCTATAGACCCAATTTTTTTGTGTCAACAGTTTTACCCCCCCGCCCCGCAGATTTCTTTTTAGAGAATTAACAGACAGGGAACATGATTTTTCCTTTTGCCAACAACACTGTGCAACAACTCATACATCCAATCCGGCGTTGAGAACAATTGACAATGTGTTTCAGGACAGCATTATTAGTAGAGAAGTGTGGCTCCCTTGATCCCCCTGGGACTTCTATCTCTGAGGTAACGTAAAGCAGTGTACCAGAGAAACCGACACAACCTGGAGGGATTAATACAAAATATTCGCCAGAAAATTGCGAGCATTTCATATCGTGAACTACGCAAGTGATGGATAGTTTTCTAAAGAGGTTCCTAACTTGAATGGGCTACTGCTGTGACCAATTTCAACAGCTCTTTTCATAAAAATGGTAAGTGAATCCTTTAAAGTAGTTTTAGAAATGTTGCATGGTTTCATCCGCGCCTTTCTAACATGGCGGCAGATGAGCGTCGAGGGTTTGAACAGGCAAAATACCGCGCTGCCGGTTCGTACGTTTTTGAATCGATACTTGTATGACTACTATTGCATGAAATCATAAAACATACCTCAAGAATTGTTACCAACCATTCGTGTTGTTTTATGACAATAAAACAATGTTTCCTAAAATATATATCAGAGTCTATGCCGTTGATAAAATACCAAATGCCTTGCAGAAATTCTTAGACAAACTGGCTAATTAAGCTTTACAACAAAAGGTTTTGCAATCTACATCTTTATTTTTCTGCATAAGTTGTACGGTTGTGATTATCTATTTTAACTACCCAATCTTTTCAATACGTTTTTGCTATTAATAAAACTATAGATATATTTCACACCTGTTCATAGTATTCGGCCAACATTTAAAGGCTTTAAAACCTTATCATACTCTTGTAATGGGCAAAAAATGAGAAAAGGTTTAAGCTATTTGTTCTACTTTCTTTCAAAGTGAATTAACCAACCTTTTGTTGTACCAGAGTATCAGTCCCGTAAAACTGTTCTCCTTTTATATTTTTACTTTGAGAAAGAGTCAATGAATTACAACGTATCTATGTATAACCATCCACTGTTTAAACATTCTGTTGAAACATAAGCAACTTTTCTCCAAACTTATATGCAAGAGCCCTTGGCTAGGTCATTAATTTGCTAACTTCGGATCTAGATCACAGATTCAATCTGACACCACACTTCAAATTACATTCGTATTGGAATCATAAGCGTAGTTATTTACCTTACGCCACAAAGTTTAAATTTAAATGGATTTAATTTAACGTATTTTAAATAGCATAATGATGGCATTAAACACTTACAGTTATTCGTTGTTCTTGGTTTCAGTTTTTCAAGTCTTAATATTTTTTGAAGTGGCAAAGTAACTTCTTTTTTATGGTCATAGAATGAGTGAAGTTTCAAAGACACATGCAGTGACCCACATTTTAAATACTTTAATATTGCTCCATCCGTTTATATCAACCCCAAAACTGTTACAAAAATAGCTCTTGTTAAAATAATACATATGTCCCACATGGAATTGTGATTAATGAAGGAATATACAGATCTGATGGCATAGGTGTGCGTTTCAGAAAGGGGCGTGGCAGTTTTGGTTTGCAAACTAATACTGGTATTCCTACCTTTTAAATAAAACCGTTTAAAATTTGTATATATAGCACTGTGATATATGGGAAATTAACTAATAAATGAAAATTAATGATTAAATCGTTGAATACTAAACAATTAAGTATTTGATAGCATAAATCCTATTTTTCAGTCTGTTTAGATTAACACAGACATAGAATAGAAGATTTATGTAGTTTTTTGTTAATATATTGCCGACTTTCACATCTGAGGTCATATCGGCTGTTTTACCTTTGGAACAACTGCTCATAGCACTGGTGTTCACTCGTTTACCCTTTGTCCGACTTTGGGATGGCTTTAAACACATACATTTACACTCCTTCATATTTCCAGATTCTAAGAGGAAAAGGAAATACCCCTGGATAAATAAAAATTTCCACATACAAGCAGAGAATTGGGCCCTTCTGAATTTGGAGACTAGTGCACTATACACCAGAAAAAAAAGGCTGTATTTATAAGTTTATTTACCGCAATCTTCATTACATTCTTCTTCACTAGGTAATATATTTTGTGGTATTTTTCGATAACTGCATCTAGGTATATGAAAATATCAATTGCTTGTTTTATAAATTTACCATCAGCATGAGCCATTAAATCCTTACCATTAGAATTGTTGAGCTGGAAACTTAATTTGCCAGCTTTAAATTAGCTTGTCTTAAACCATTATCCTTATGATCTTCTTTTAAGGGAAATTCTAATGCTGAAATTTTCTTGAGAGCATTTGTTATGTAATGAAAACAAGCTACTGACCTCTGCAGCTTCCCTAGGTTATTTTATGTGTAGAATTATATCATAAAAGCAAGCCAGAGTAAATGGTAAACTCAGCGTACTTATAGAGTTTTAGGGCATGTTGGCTCTACCAATTATCTAGAAAACCTGCTCCTTTATATTTAACATAGTTTCACATTGCTCTACAGTAGAGCAACGGGGTGGTTCATTCCCAGGCGAGAATTAAGTGAGATTTATGGGACACAACGTGGCACTGGGGCGGGTTTTCTCCGGGATCTTCAGTTTCCCCCGCCATCACATTCCACCTGTGCTCCATGTTCATCTCATGTATTATCCATCAGTGTCTCCGCCTGCGGTGCCATATGTAGTAAAAGCGGGCGTTAAACACTACGCATTTCATTTAGCTGGACCAACAATTCCATCTCACTTTTATCATTATGTTTTAGATGCATTATCCAGTGACTAATTGCAATTAGTTTTTACAGAAACTTTTTATACACTAAATAGTTATTCTTGCTTGGATATCTTTGATGGGCAGAGCCATATATTAAGTATCTAATAAATTACATTTCACTGCTGCCAGATATGGGTTTGCAGAAACGTTATTCATAGCCTGGTTTAGGATACGCATAGCCCACGGAATTCCATAAATTCTACCTGGATAACATCCTACGTTTCTTATTGACACCACCTTGTTAGGCTTATCACCAGAGAATACAGAAACATATTTTAAAAAGTGCTCTGAATATATCGGCTCTGCGGGGATAGGGGAACGGGAAAGTTTGTTTAAAATGGAATAAATTAGGTGTGGCATTCTGAACGTTAACATGATTTAGGAGAAACCTAGATATTTGTAAATCTATAATACAATTGGTTGTTTCCGGGCTGTTTTGCCGTGGCCTGCTGGAGTAAGGACAAAACGTTTCGTCCACAACTACGGTAGTGGCGCGTTCGAGCTTCTTGCAGAGAGTTTGGCTGCCTCTGAAGGGTTCAGTTTTTTCTGGGTGTGGCCCTGCCTCCGCCACACCCGGTGGCGATCATCCGAAAGGGATCTACGTCGCCTCCCCTACCATGCACCAAGATACGCTAAAGTGAAGGGTAGGAAAAGTGGTAATTGGTGTCCGGTACCGCCGAAGCAACCCGGTTGTTAGTGGGTGATTACTAAATAGACGTCCGCATACAAGAGAGCATACGAACAGAGTGGGGAATTAGGCACTGACCATGACGAGAGCCCTGGCCAGGGACCTATGGTTAGTGGTAGTGATTCATGCTCATGCAGAGTAGCTAGGTGTAGGTGTCATGCTAAATCAGATAGGGGTGTGCTTTACCTTAATTAAGGCTTCAGCTGGAGAGGGCGCTGAGTTTGTGTGTGCTCTTCGGCAGGTTGCCGATGGTCCTGCAAATAAACTAGGAGTGGAAAGGGGAGGGAGGAAAAGCTATCTGTCCATCTTTTTCTGTTTCTTGGTCAGCAGGAAGGCCCAAGGCTCTCTTGGACACACTGCCCATCGCAAGCCTACACATACCGACCGCTACCTTAACAAGGATTCAAACCACCACCCTAGGCAGAAACGCTCCATAATCAAAACTTTGGTAAATCGGGATTCTCACATCTGTGAACCGCAACAACTAGGAAGTGAACTCAGTCACCTAAAACAGGCATTACGCGCCAATAGTTACTCCATCCGAGATATTAAGAGAGCTGTCCGTCCCGTTAGATCTCAGCCCACCCAGCCAAGAGTAAAGGCACTGTTTTTCTGCTGTATTTCAAGGATATTACTGACCGGTTAAAAAGGATATTACAACGTCACAATGTAAAAACCGTCTTCAAACCCACTAGGAATTTGAACCATTTAATACGCTCAGCCAAAGATCCTCGGGAACCTCTGTCCTCAGCCGGTGTATATCGCATTCCCTGTTCTTGCGGCGCGGTATACATCGGAACAACACAACGCAGTTTCAACACCAGAATCAAGGAACATAGGAGCAACTGCCGTCTGGGCCACACAGATAAGCCCGCAGTCGCCGAACATGCGATTGTGGCGGAAGGCGAGCATGTGATACAGCTCTAGACACCAGCACCCTTTCTACCACAGAACATTACCACACAAGACTTCAGCGGGAGGCCATCGAAATTTACAAACATCCTAATAATTTCAACAAAAAGGGAGAAGCCTTAAAACTAAACAGGAACTGGCATCCTGTTATCGAAAACAGGAAACGTCATTTAACCACCACAATTGACTCGGGCCAACCACAGAACACCATTGCGGCACTACCCAGGCTCCGCCCCCCCATTACCAGTACAAATAGCGCGACTCAGGTACTAGCAGACACCCTCATGAGGGTATGGACACCCAATCAGGGCCATGCAGACAGACAATTCTATGACCAACTGCAGCTGGACATGCGTCAAGTCATGGAAAATCCGGCACATAACAAATGTAGGAAGACCAACCCAGCGGAACTAAAGTGGATAATCAAACACCTAAAGGAACACATAGCCCCAGGGCTAGACCAGATCCCTAATTTGTCTATTAAGCATCTCACCAATAAAGCACTACAACTCCTTAGTGAGATCTGTAACTACTGTCTTGCGTTTGGTTATTAACCCACGCAATGGAAACTGGCAAATGTATTGATGTTCCCCAAGCCAGATAAAAATCGCGCAAACCCCAAGAACTGCAGACCCATTATCTTACTCAAAACTATTAGCAAAGTTGCCGAAAAAGTCATATTGAAAAGAATGATCACCCACATAAAAAAAACACCATGCTAATAGACGAACAGTTCGGATTTCGCGCGAGACAACTAACAAGGACATTGGAACATATAACACGCAGGTTTACCGAGAAAAAATCGACCGAAATCATATTTCTAGATGTAGAAAGGGCCTTCGATACAGTATATCACGCAGGATTAGTCCATAAACATAAAATTCTAAAATTAAATGACGCTATGATAAAACTATCTCACAGGCCGAACATTTAAGGTTAGTATAGGAGACCAACGAACGGAAACGTGAAGGATAGAAGCAGGGGTTCCCCAAGGCAGCCTGCTAGGGTCAATACTTTTCAATTTATATATAAACGATATGCCAAGAAGTAACGACACCCAACTTTCTATCTATGCAGATGACACTGCATCTCGGCACTGTCCTGGCAGCCAGCGGCCATCTGCCGTAGGCTACAATCTGCACTCACGCAACTGGAGCCTTGGCTAGAAATATGGAGGATTAAGGTTAACACTGCCAAGTCCCAGGCAGTCCTACATACCAAGAGAACGCTCACACTGTACGGGGATTTAATATCATGGCAAAACAAAGCAAAGTACCTGGGAGTATTTCTAGACTCCAAATTAACATATGCGGAACACATCACGGTTGTTAAACGTCGGGCAATACAACAACTAGGCGCGATTTACCCACTTCCAAACCGCCGAAGTGCATTAGGTAAACAAATGAGTCTGGCCCTATACAATAGTCTAAGTAGGCCAATAATGACATATGCAGCCCCAGCAAGGGGACACTGCGCCAAGAAGCATATAGCAAAATTACAACTTGTACAAAACAAATGCCTGAGACTAGCTGCAAAGGTTCCAAAAACAGTCTCATTGGGCTTACTGCATGAGGATCTTAGGTTGCACTCTATAGAGCAATTCATTAAAACATTAGCAGACAACTTGCACAAAACTGCACAAAACCACCATAACCCAATCATTAGAACTTTGGGGAAATATGAGACTACCGCTGACAAGCATAAGAGACCACTATCGCTGTTCGATAGGAAAATACCCCTAAATCGCCACAGCACAGATGATACGCAAGACATAATCAACTACCTCCACTACCTAGTTCCACCATAGACACATACAGCTGTTCGCAACACCCGGGGCGGTTGCTCACTCCCTGCCCTGAGCGGTCCGGGGTGACGGACAACCCCAAGCGATGACGACTCAGCCAACGACAAAGGACCAGACCGGCAACAGTAATATAGTAGTGTCGAGTTAAGGGAAATTATTGTTTCTATGTATTCAAAAAGAAGAAAAACAATATACAAAAAATAAAGTAATAAGGGTTAAAATAATGATAATACAGGAAAAAAAGAATTATTATAGTTGAATCAGTGTAAATATAACAGATTATGTATGTAAAATAAATGTAAATAAAGTGTGTAGTATCCCCCCATGTACATTCCTCTCTCCCCCATCCTAGGTTTATTTTTCAGGACCATCGGCGTATGTCGAAGAGATTATAAGGCTCAGCGCCCTCTCCAGCTGAAGCCTCAATTAAGGTACGGTACCACAGATTACACTTAGCATGACACCTAAACCTTGCTCCTCTGCATGAGCATGAATAACCACCACTAACCGCAGGTCCCTGGCCAGAGCCTAAGGACATGGCCAGCACCTATTTCCCCACTCTGCTCGTATGCTCTCTTGCATGCGGGCGTCCTTTTAGTAATCACCCACTAACATCCGGGTTGCTTCGGCGGTACCGGACACCACCTACCACTTGTCCTACCAATCACTTAAGTGTAGCTCAGTGCATGGTAGGGAAGGCGACGTAGATCCCTTTCGGATGATCGTCACCGGGTGTGGCGGAGGCGGGGCCACACCCAAAAGAAAAACTGAACCCTTCAGACGCAGCCAAACTCTCTGCAAGAAAAATTCGACCGCGCCACTGATGATGTCTACCGTAGTTGTAGACGAAACTTTTGGTTCTTACTCCAACAGACCACAACAAAACAGCCCGGAAACAACGAATTGTATTATGGACTCCGGCCGTGAAAGCTTACGTTCTCTCTTTTGTAAATCTGCTGTCTGATGATTAAGCAAGCGTTGCATGTCCTAAATTATTAGTTAACTCGTAATTAAAATATATCCTTAGTGAATTGCGCTGACGTTTAGACAGAAATACCCAAGATAGGTTTTCGGAATTAAGTAAAACTGAACGAGATGGTTCTGCGGTATTGTGAGCCTCCAATTCAGGATTCAGTTCGATTCTCGTCGATTGCCTACGCCTAACTACGTTATTTTCCGTTGAGTAGGCGAATGTTGGAATGATTTATTATCTACCAGGATCTTTTGCCACCACTTCCCTTTCATTTCGCTTGCTTCTCATCTTTTCAGTCTACCTCTGAGTTTCGTGGCATATGGTAGCGCTGGATATATGGCGTGGATACTTACTTATTTTAAAGAGCAGATACTACCCTATAAACTAGAGGGCTGCTTCGTTAACGGATTGTTCACTGACCTCCCTAAGCAACTCCCTCAATGAAATGTGTCTTCGTGCTTGAAGTAGTTAGGGATTTCCGTGCATATCTATTGCCTGTCTCCTTTGGTTTCTTTGCCACATCCTTTCCTCTTGGGCATGATAGCCACAATAGATCTATTTAGTTTGGAATTCATGAGGTTTACCTACTACATCCAAATATATAGACATGTTCATTTACTGATATCTATTGTATAACCTAATACTCGAATATTCGTATGTGCAAGTAGTTTCAGCTTGTATTTGTTCGTGTTCCGTTTTCCAAAATTTGAAACGTTAAACACCGGAGTGAAGTCCTTAACTAGAGAGGTTTGTAATTGTAAGACTTGAAGCTTTCATTACGAACGTTATTAATCAAGGTTCGCTGGCGGTCAGCCGTGTCAAGTCGAACTATCGGTCATGAAGTATACAATGGCCGAAAGCTCGACTTTCATTAGCTTGGCTGATCATTCGCGAAGCTTTGATTAATAGGTTTATAATCCCTACTTTGGCCATCTTAATTTTGTTACAGATAACATGTTAATGATATATAGCCAGTTACACTTTCTCTGTTACTTGTCTGTACTAAGGAGGAAGTGTATGGCATCCGAGCATTCAGTATAAAAGTGCAATCAAGTTTAGAGATATACTTGAATAAGAAATGCAGAAGCTTTCGTAAAATGTGTTCATGCTTTTTCTTATTTAACGTCTTCCAACGTAAGTCATAAGGGATGATATATGAAATGGATGAAATGATGCCCAAAGGCTTAGGAGTTTGCGAATTTCAACTTTCACAATAAGGAAAACCCCGTTAAAAACCTTATCAAAGTAATTCTCCCTCACCGAGATTGCAACCCGCGACCTCCTGAACGTGAGGTACAGCTCCTATCACCACGTAACAGAGTTCAACACCTTGTTTGCGTTCCTCTTTTACGTTTTCTGCCACACAAATAGCAGGTACAGAAGGCATTCAATACCGATACTTCACCGGAAATATATACTGCTTTGAGACTTCCTCAATCTAAACAAAGCTTCTCTAATGAAAGTGCATGAGCTTATGTGTATGTGTGTAATTGTGTGTGCGTTGATCAGCTTTATGTGAAAAGGAAATGCTTGAGTGTCTTTCTAAGCTGACACATCAGCATTTTCAAGAAAACGTTCCCCTCCAACAACAATTTTCAAGGAAACTAACTTGCTATTTGTTTCAGTGGTCATGTAATGCGGGAAATTTCAATGTCATGCTACAGTAAATCGCATTTTGTAACGCTTCTGTTACCTTCACTTGTATTCCGCATGTACTCAGGAATGTAATGCAAATTGTAAATTCAACTTCCGTCCACCTTTAGCTTTCCGAAGAATCTAAAATTTAGCCCACGTGTCAAATACCGATGGCAACACAATAACATCAAAACTTTGCTTTAGTATTTTCTCAAAATCTCTCATCCACTCATGAAAAAGCAATAATGTATAATTTTACAGGCTATGCATAACATAGATAGCGATTGTCGTTTATCATTAGAATGTATTATACGAGGCATGTTTTTTTTAAGTCAGTACCGTTTTGAGATTGCGCCGCCGCAGCACTACGGTCGGCGTTCCGCGCATGCGCGCTGGTTACATACATCTCTTGTCTACGCACTGACGCCATTGCGGTCTGATTCTTCATTGTATACGCTGCTTACTGAGTGTTTAAGATGCCTTCGATAATCGTGAGTACCGCTGATTGTGAAGTACGGGCTGTTATACGATTTCTTAGTGCTAAAGGCGTAAAGCCGATCGATATTCATCATGATATCTGTGAAGTTTACGGACAAAACATTATGAGTGATGGAATGGTAAGGAAATGGGTGAGAGCATTTAAAGATGGCCGCACAAATGTGCATGATGAAAAATGGAGTAGGTGTCCTTCGGGCGTTACTGAAGATTTGGTGCAGAAAATGCACGAAAAGGTGAGAAAAAACAGACGCCTTACAATTTCATCATTGTGCAAATATTTTCCTCAATATTCTCGTAGTGTTTTGTATGGCACTGTGACCGAGAACTTGAAGTACCGCAAATTGTGTTCACGTTGGGTTCCGAAAATGTTGACGGATTTGCACAAAACCCAAAGTTTAGGCAGTGCATTGACTTTCCTTGAGCGATACCACAATGAAGGTGAAGATTTTGTATACCAAATTGTTACTGGTGACGAAATATAGGTGGCCTAGGCCACACCAGAATCGGAATGACAAACCATGGAATTCGACATTCATCATCACCAACAAACGTGAAGTTTAAGCAAACAATTTCAGGTGTACAGTTTTTTGGGACAGAAAAGGAGTATTTCTAGTGGAGTTTCTGCCTCGTAATGAGACAATCAACGCAGCGTCTTATTGTGAGACATTGAAAAATCTGTACCGTGCAATCCAGAACAAAAGACGTGGCAAGTTGAATAAGGGTATCCTTTTGCTGCATGAGAATGCCCGTCCACATGTGGCTAACCGGACCAAGGATCTCATCAAATCTTTTCAATGGGAAACCCTAGATCATCCTTCATACAGCCCTGATCTGGCGACCAGCGGCAACCATTGGTTTCTGCACTTGAAGAAACATCTGGGCGGTCAGCGTCTTCAAGAAGATAACGAAGTCAAAACAGTTGTGATACAGTAGTAAACACGTCAGGCGGCAGAATTTTAGGAGGAGGGTATTAAAAAACTAGTGCCACGTTATGATAAGTGCCTTAATATTCACGGAAATTATGTAGAAATGTAGATTAAGGTACAAGCTTTCATGTACAAATAAAATTATTGCGATATCTATGCACGTCTTTTTTTTACTTCCAAAACGCTGCTGACTTAAAAAACATGCCTCGTATTTCCATTACACCTGCGTCTTTCATCAGTTTTGTTTTAACTATAGTCTGTTGAAGATATAGTTATAACTTCAGCTTCCTATATCACTTACTTCCTGTAAGAATTGTGTATTGAAAGTACTTTTACAAACGTTTATACAGTTTTGAAGAAGTAAAAATAAGAAATAGTAATGTAATAAAATCTGCATATCTAATGGCCTGGTTTCTGGAATCTATTTTCAACAATTTTCGAAATAAATTACATAAAATCTTTTATAAGTTTTGCAGATAAATCTATGTGCTACCTTAACAATTTAGTCCCCTCGCGTTAAACGAACGAAAACCGAGAAGCTGGTTTCACCGTGCTGAGCTGGAGTACTATAGGATAACTTGTGGGACTCGCTTTCGGCAGGTCGGCAACTCAAATCCTGCCAGGGTGAAACTGACTTACTGACGTATTCCTAGATTTTCCTCAGTCTTCATAAGATGAAAATGCCTGGGTGATACCGTAAACGTACCCCGGAAACGTTCCTGTTTAAAGTCTATTTCCAATAATTAATTTTATTTCAAGCATCATCAGTATCCACCGCCGTAATGACGTAAGAATGAACGTTAAACACTGGAAAAAATTGACTCGAAACTAACCTCTGAAGTTCCAAGTTTTCGAACTCGATTCCCATTGAACCGTCGCCCTGACCTTCGACCGATGTTCCTGGGTTGTAGACACAAATGGGATTGGATTATAATGTTTCGAATTTTCCGGGAGGTCCTTGGCTCAAATCCCGGCTATAGCACCAGGGGGTCACAGGATGGGACACTCTTTAAGGCTCATCCCAGGGTGTGACAACCCCGTCCCTTTGTGAGCCTCAGGTCCCACTGGCCCGGTGGGTAGTGCCTGGTAAGGACCCCTTCCACGGGGATGGTAAATTGAGTCCATAATTAGTTGTTTACGATTCTTTAAGCGGTAAGTGGATCCCTAAGCTTTATAATCCATGCGGTAAATTGAGTCCGCTACGATTGGCTATACCGGTCGCACAGCAGCGTTATTACTCTGGGGATATATGTCATGATACATCACAGTGTCAATGCATCGGTGTACAGTAAGCAGGCATATCTTCTAACTCTGTGAACAGATAGTGAATGGCCCACTATGGAAGTGATGATTAAAGAGAAAAATAAAATACTTCTTATCACTGATGGTTACAAGTTTCGCTTCTATAAATCCTTGAAGGATGGAATTGAGCGGTGGACTTGCCAAATAAGGCCATTGATAACTATGTAAAAATGTTCAGTATGTAACGCATTGTGGGATAATTGGCTTAACATTTTCACCAAGAGTAATTTTTATAGACTATGAAGCCGCTATTCACAATGCCGCAACGCTTGTTTGGCCCTCAGTTGTATTTAAAGGGTGTCGTGTCCATTTAGGACAAAATACAAACTCTAAGGCTATCAAAGAAATATGTACAAATAAAACTGACAAAAATTGAAATGTTTAAAACATTTCTTTGGACTTACGTTTTCAAATCCATATGATGTAGAGAGCTGCATTGTTGAACATCTGATGGCTGTACATCCAGCAGACAAAAATACAAGAGTTCTGTGACTACATCCTGGAGACATATATTGCGGTAGATTCATTGTTTTCCCCTGCTATTTGGGCTCTTGCTGATGATGTAGCTTTAATTTTGGATAATGAGCACAGTCTGCAAAAAATAAACGAATTAAATAAAATCAGTAACATATATAAGCAGTTCTAGTCAAAAAAATTAAGGCAATGCCATTGCACAACAAATATCCAGTAATAACAAATATTTTAATTGAGAATAACATAACTGAAATTATATCACACTCTATATATCTCGTATATGATTTGAATGATGAATTATCTATATATTAATCAGAAAATTAGTAAGCTTCAAGAATAAATGGCAAATTGAAAGAAGATCAAAAGGTAAATCAAGAAGATATGCACAATTAAAATTTTATTCTGTCATGGCACTTCTGGTCTTGCTACGTGGCAGCGGGACAAGAATATTAAGAAGCAACACTGTAAGCAAAATACAAGCAGCGGAAATTCCCTTCTTAAGATCTGTCAAAGGATGTACAAAAAAGCCAATTCAGAAACGAAGACATAATAAATTAATTAAACATCGATTCTGTTTTAGCAAAATGAAGGACATCTAGAGAAAATTGGCTTAAGTATTTAGAATGAACCGATGAAATTCACAAGACAGATAATGGGATAAAAACCAAGAGCACGGAGGCCAATAGACCACCCTAGGAAATGCTAGATTAATGTGAGACCCGCACAGCAGTAGGCTAATCCATAATTATAGACAAAGAAGAAAAAGAAGAAGAACTTTCTTATTCCATTTCCTATCATTTCATCATCTTATTATGTTTCGTGGTTGAATGATCAGGCTATTGGACGGCGGGCGAGGCGAATGGGTCCGGTGTTTCCTAAAGCTCTGTGTGGTGCGGCACCTTAGACGGGCCTCTGCATAGGGAGAGGTAGACCTTTGAGAGGTTGGTCCCGCTGGTGTCAGGATGTCAGGTCTGTAGACGTTAGGGGCTCCGGTTTATGTGTGAGCCTGCTACTCTGTATGTAGTTGCTTTACCGTTCCCACCTGGTCATTTGCAGTAGCATGATAGCTGACTTCACCTGCGCTTAAGAACTAAAGTCCACCTCCACTTTGTGACCATAACGCGAGAAACTGATAACGCTCTAGAGCCAGATATCTCTATTCCACTATTAGTGCAGTTCGAACTTTAAACTTCATGCCCGACGCACGTAATGAAACTTGCCATCCCCTGAATCCCAAAACTAACCTTATGGTAGACTTCAGGCCTGTGAGAACAAATTAAAAAGGTAATATAGTTGCAATTTAGGTTTCATATTTGTTAGGTTTATTTACAACTAAGTTCAGAAGTCATTTCCTTGCAGTTCATTATCAGATTTATCTTTCAGAATATTAAATGTTTTTATCGATGCCCTCAACCCAATTTACTATATAAAATAGGAATAGGTATTAGGATATATATAAGCAAAGCTTTCAAGATGTCTCAGTCTGATTTTGTTTTCTCCCTAGACAGTTTCATCTCTTACCGCCTTATACATGAAATGGGGATGTAGGAATCTTCTTATTTCCAGTCACAAGTTTCGTTGTTGGAGATTTAACTTTTTTAGACCGAGATATCTTAGAAAATTGGGTAATTCCGATCTATGATTCATGGCTCTCGATATCACTAATACCGTTGTCAGGATATAAATCTTGAACTTTACGGTCACGAAATGTGCAGTGTGTTTCAAAACGAAATAAAACGCCCACAAAAGAAGACATCCCATTATTTCTAAGATAAGAAGTAATTTCTCTCTTAAATCGCTACATTGATTTTGAGTGCTAATTCTCTCTTTCATAAACGGCCTATATAAGCTATATCTGCAACATGCTGTAATCTTCACAATAGGAATGATTTCAGTTCTATGTCGCATTCGGGACGGGAGATATTGGGTTTAAGCCGGGCGGACTAACCCTACAGAAGATTTTTCGCGGTTTTCCTTGGTCGCTAGGCGAATGCTCGGCTGGATACTTCACGATATGTAGGATAAAAATTTGTCTATCATCTGTATTATTACTAGTGTTGAGAATTTTTGCACTAAAAACCGGAAAATGCGCATGCAAATATGCACTATAAATTGTGAAAGTCTGCACCCAAATATGCACTATCAAATGGTGTTAATGCGCTGCATTATTGGAAAGTTTTTACCGCAACCTAAACAAGATCAACAGGATAAGTAAAACTTCTACGTGACATAATTTGCATGACATGAATCTCAATTAAATATATTAAATGTACAATGTTGCAATCACTTCCTTTTGCAAAACTAGGGGAAACGAAGTCATTAGAGATGCGTAATCCCGTATCCATTGTCGTGTAAACGATATCTTAGATATTTCTTCTTTCGGTATTTTCTAAATATTGTTACATGAACCCAAAACAGGAAGACACGCAATTCATACTACACCCCAGTACAAAACTAAAGCAGAACATTTTGTTATCTTTTTCCTTAATTATATATTTGAACCTACACTCGGTAGATTTAAATAAAAAGCTCTTCGCGCTGATTATAATGGTTCCGTGGACAATATAATAGCCACATGGAACAGAAACTAGTGTTTTCCAAGAATGTTAAGAAGCAAAATCTCTGTCACTCTGTCTGTCACTCTCTGTCTGTCTGTCTGTCTGTCTGTCTCTCTCTCTCTCTCTCTCTCTCTCTCTCTCTCTCTCTCTCTCTCTCTCTCTCTCTCTCTCTCTCTCTCTCTCTTTACAATCACGGGAATAGGTTGAAAGCTCTTCGCAATGGCAAGCCTAATGGTTCCAAGTACAATACAGATCTTCGAGGTTGAAAATGAATGCAATGGCTTCCGAAACTAGTACCTAAATAATATAAAAATGTAAGTGACGAAGTGTTAAAAACCGTCTACAAATAGCCTTTTCAACATTATAGATAGAGGGTTGAAGAAAGAGACTATCTTTATCAAAATGGTTTTATCCAAGCAACTTCACAAAGAACCTATGAATAGATTCCACCCAAAAACTGAGAAATAGGCACATAATTTTCACTAACTACTTGAGTTAAAATATGCAGAAACAGACATGTTCTAACCTCCTTAATTCGGCACGAAATGGAAATCTTCCAAGTTTCATTAAGTTATGACCTGTAATAAAAACCTGCATTTGCATGTACTTCTCAACACTAACTATTAAAATATAATGATTCCTCGCCACCGCAATAGACATTGAATTAATGAACCATGGTGAATCTGTTATAATCACAAGTTTGCTTGTTCCTAGACGGGTTACAAACCTATGGCTTGTACAAAGAGTAGATATATCCTTTGAAGAAGGAAATGAAGAAGAAGAAGAATTATGATTTCTTCTGACGTCTATGTTTAAACAGTACTAAACTTTGTCCCTACTAAATCGACCTGTCACGATAGTTTATATTATATGCTAACAAAACTGGCATATTATGAACTGAAACGTCACCTTGATATTGATGATCGGAATATTATTCAAGGATTAATAAGCTATGTCATCCACTTGTGTTTTTGATCAATTTACTTTAAAATGGTGTCATTCTGCAAATGATGTCATTTTAGGCATATTTTGAGGTTAACCACAAAGTGCTTAAAACTGATACATGCTCTCTTTGAAACACTACTTCTCTGTGAGACAAAAAGTGTTCATGATTGACAAGGCAATGCAGAGCATAAAACAGCTTCATTCAGTTCGTAGATACGTATGGCGCACCATTTTACTCTTGATGAACGTATGTTGGTACTGAAAAGTTGGAAAATGGGGAACGTTGAGGTCCAACGGTGTTGGATGGTAGAACGTGATACACCGGCGCCAACAGGTTAACAATCGCAACCAGGGGAGACGTTTCAACTCGATTGAGCGGAGGCCACGCCGTGGCTCAGTCGTTAGACCGCTTGGCTGTGACCAAGGCGGCCCGGGTTCGATCCTAGGCGACCGCAAAGTGAGATTTATGGTGGACAACACGGCGTTGGGGCGGGTTTTCTCCAGGACCTACGGTTTCCCCCGCCATCTCATTCCACCGGTGCTCCATCTTCATCTCATGTATCATCAGTGCCACCGCCTGCGGTGCCGCATTTAGTAAAAGCGGGCGTTAAACACAACACATTTCATTTCATTTCGATTGAGCGGTGCAAGGTGCGGCGCGAAATAAAGAGCAGTGGAATATGTATAACATATTGTACGTTAACGATGCTGTATGCCAGGATCACATCGCATGTGTGCAGGAATTTTGTCTCCTAGGAGCTTTTCTAAATGGCAGTAAATTTACTGACATGGCGCTATTGCTTTTACACTGACTTTGGACTCAGTCGGATTTCAACGCAGAACCTTAATAACAAGAGTCTTAAAGATAAAGCAAAATGTCTTTCTGAGGAGTGTACTGTGGCAGCTGAGAACATTTACCCATAGATTTAACAGAATTTAATGAATAGACAATGGTTGAAAATGGGTCTTGTGTATAATGGCGTTAGAGCTATTTAAAAACTTGAAGCTAGACTTATTGTTGTAACTGATATTTTTAACTTTGAAATCCACGTGTACGAAATGTTATAAAAATAGTTAAAAAATCAAAGCAAAGAAAGACAACCGCATAGAAAACAAAGTTGATGGAATCATAGGAGAGCTTATTGATGGAAGTACAACATTCTGCTTCTTCTCCCATTAATAATAATAATAATAATAATAATAATAATAATAATAATAATAATAATAATAATAATAATATAATAATAATAATAATAATAATAATAATAATAATAATAATAATAATAATAATAATAATAATAATAATAATAATAATAATAATAATAATAATAATAATAATAATAATAGTAATAATAATAATAATAATAATAATAATAATAATAATAATAATAATAATAATAATAATAATAATAATAATAATAATAATAATAATAATAATAATAATAATAATAATAATAATAATAATAATAATAATAATAATAATAATAATAATAATAATAATAATAATAATAATAATAATAATAATAATAATAATAATAATAATAATAATAATAATAATAATAATAATAATAATAATAATAATAATAATACTAATAATAATAATAATACTAATAATAATAATAATACTAATAATAATAATACTAATAATAATAATACTAATAATAATAATAATAATAATAATAATAATAATAATAATAATAATAATAATAATAATAATAATAATAATAATAATAATAATAATAATAATAATAATAATAATAATAATAATACTAATAATAATAATAATAATAATATAATAATAATAATAATAATAATAATAATAATAATAATAATAATAATAATAATAATAATAATAATAATAATAATAATAATAATAATAATAATAATAATAATAATAATAATAATAATAATAATAATAATAATAATAATAATAATAATAATAATAATAATAATAATAATAATAATAATAATAATAATAATAATAATAATAATAATAATAATAATAATAATAATAATAATAATAATAATAATAATAATAATAATAATAATAATAATAATAATAATAATAATAATAATAATAATAATAATAATAATAATAATAATAATAATAATAATAATAATAATAATAATAATAATAATAATAATAATAATAATAATAATAATAATAATAATAATAATAATAATAATAATAATAATAATAATAATAATAATAATAATAATAATAATAATAATAATAATAATAATAATAATAATAATAATAATAATAATAATAATAATAATAATAATAATAATAATAATAATAATAATAATAATAATAATAATAATAATAATAATAATAATAATAATAATAATAATAATTAATAATAATAATAATAATAATAATAATAATAATAATAATAATAATAATAATAATAATAATAATAATAATAATAATAATAATAATAATAATAATAATAATAATAATAATAATAATAATAATAATAATAATAATAATAATAATAATAATAATAATAATAATAATAATAATAATAATAATAATAATAATAATAATAATAATAATAATAATAATAATAATAATAATAATAATAATAACAATAATGATTAATAATAATCATAATGATAATCATAATGATAATCATAATAATAATGATTATGATGACAATGATGATAATGATGATAATGATGTAAATAATAACAAATGGCGCGACAGCCCTTAGAGGGCCAAGGCCTACCAACCGGACTGCCGGCCTCACGCACACTTACGCACGGCAGAGGTGGACGATCAACCGATACGGGGAGGAAATGTGGTCAGCATCTCGGCATCCCCCACCTGGAATGTTGGTTTCCGTGAACAGAGCCGCTTACCTGGCGTAAGCTTCTTACTTTGCTCACGACGCTGAGTGGACAACGATCCTATACCCGGGACCGAAAATCCGCACCCCATGGGTGGGGTCGAACCCGGGTCGCTTTCTGTGGCCAGGGACCAATGCATGCTGTCTTAGCCCGCTACGCCACGGCGCAGGACCCCGCATTAATAACTCTTCATTAAAAATCTCCTTGTCTAAGTAATTAAAAGTCTACTATTTCCGTAATAAAG